>CM061135.1:48684394-49131412 GCA_030789695.1 Scilla litardierei
TTCTTTTGTGGGAATTTTCGGGAAATAGATGCGATATAAGTAGCTTTAGGAGGTGAACTCAAACGATATGTAGAGAATAAAAAGATATATGTGGAGAAGGAAATGATGTAGCACTCGGTTCACTCTAAGATGTGCACAAACGGTTTAATAAAATAATACTTCAACTAAAACTCATATGTAAGCATGGATATTCTCAATCATTTCAATAAATAGTGAAGTCAAGCAGTAAAGTTTACAACCATATCAGGCATGCAACAGAAGGTGAATAAAACAATAAAACTGATGCTTCAGATATATTAATGATGCGTGAATCTTGGTGCATTTCCAACAAAAGCATACTAAACTCTAATCCATACATTCAGTTTCAATTAATATCATGCATTCATGTAGAGGAATCATCAAAAGAAATAGATTTGCAAGAATATGTGAATAGCAAGACTATGGAATACTCAAAGTAGCATGGCAAGGAATAATAAGCATCGTGATGGTTGGTAAAGCAATAAGAGATATCATCATATAAAATTCATCTAGCGGAAGAAGAGAAAGGAAAATAAAGAAATAAAAAAATAAAAGAGAGGAAAGAAAAGAAAAACAAGCACACAACATGATGCATGAACACACATAAAAGAAAAATAAGATGGAAAATTCAAAAAGATGATGCAAAATTTTGAAAAAAATCTAAAAAACCATAAAAATAAAGTAAAAGTGCAACTAGATGGCATGGAAATACACTCCCCCAAGCTTAAACTTCACATTGTCCTCAATGTGATCATAAAAGGAAAAATATGAGGAACAACGATAAATATGAGGGAGGTGAATGAAAAATGATGAAATGAATGACATGAAATCCTAATGCAACTACATGTACATGCAATGATGCATGAGAGCGATTTCCCCCAAGCTTATGCTAAACAATCCTATTCAAATGACTCGATCAAAAATGTCATGGCTTTGCTAAGAGAGATTGAGTCAAACGAATAAGAATGTGAGTATTCACTTGAAAGAAATGCTCAATGGGTGGTGAGCAAAAAGGATGTGACACATCAAAATATAAAGAGGGCAATTAATATATATAATGGGTTTGGGGTGTAAAAATTTTTGTTGCCATCATATGAGGTAATATTTATTCAAGCAAATCTATACGGTCCTCTCGCTGTCGAGAGAATTCGTGTTTATTTAAAGCATAAAAATTTCTACACTACTGGATTGATATCACCTATAGCAAAAGGCGGATCCAGTATCTTTGCCGGTGCAGGTAATTGCTCCAACCGCTCCTTCCGTGGCTCTGTCAGATGCGTGTGTCCACAGACTCCAACGAACTCCAGCAATGCATCCTCCAGCATTCCCACGAGGACTCCACATGTACCCTGTAGAGAATAGGATGCATCAGTTCGCTGCAAAAAATTCACCCTCGTAATAAAAGTATCCCAAAGAGGATCGTCTATAGAAATATATGGAATAAATAATGGTGGACGATACTTCCCTGGAAATAATCCAATATCCTCACGTGCCGTGATAGCTGTCTCCATGGTGTCTTCTCTATGCTGCTCAGGTAAATCTAGATCATATGTGTGTACCTCATCAAGATGCTCATCATCATCGTCAGACTCATCCCAGCGCACCTCTTGATCATATTCATATGCGTCCATGGGTGCTAACTCCTTGCTCTCCTCCTCGTATATATCCCATTGTACCTTTTGTTCATATGTATGTGTATCCTACAAAAGGCACGATGAGTCGTCAAAATCTGAATCACAAAAAACATCATACACAGGAGGGGAATCAAATGTAGGAGATGAGGGGGTGAAGAGATCTCCCTGACAGGGAGCCATAAGCTCTGTGGGATAGTCCTCGGCGTCAATGGAAGGATGAGGTGGCAGCGGAAGCTCAAATGGAGGAGGGTAGTGCTCGGGATCCTCATGAATGGCTATGTCCTCGTCCCGATGCACGACCTCCTCGGTGATAAGCTCTGGCTCTGTGTGTAAGGCTTCCTCAAAAGCATGCTCTGTTCTACATGTGAGGCCTCCTCGTCAATATGCTCCGGCTCGACAGTGTGCTCCTTTGCCTTCTCATCAACTATCAATGTAGGCTCTCTCGGGAATGGTGATGCTGGTTGCTCAGGTGTGTCAACTTGTGGGGATGTATCATGTGGAGGGGAATGCCCGCAAGCAATCCGAAAATATAGTCTATCCCCCTCAAGACTGACATGGATGTCCTCCTCAATTGTTCCTGTAGCTGAAATACGATTCATAACAAAATCTGCAAATCGTAGCTCAAATGCATCACCTGCTGTAATGCTCTCTGAACCGGCGAACCTCACTGACTCCAAGAGGCCATCCAATAATCTCTGAAATGCGTCCTCCTCTGGCTGTGCATATGACTCAGTTTCTGCTTCCTCCACGGCCTCTTCGTCCATCCATTCTTTATATGCAATAGTTGTATCGTAGGATGTGGGATCGATGACGGCACATTCTGGCTCTGGTAATATGACCGGTGATGCTTCTTGCCCATAAAATGAAGAAGCAGAACTGATATCTTTGGAAATCTCTGCAACCTTAAGCATGAGCGCATTCATTTCAAGTTCCCTCTTCACCCATTCCAATTGAAGGTCGCCCTTATCAAGCCTGGCTTGTATTTCAACTTGGTGTGCATGCATCTCATCAAAAAAATCCTTTGTTTCTCATCAAGCTCGGGCCAGTGCGTTTCCTCAAAAAAGTATTCTCCAATCTGAGCACTCTGATCAAAATAGTATTCTCCCGTCTAAGCACTCTGATCATAGTAGTATTCTCCCATCTGAGCACTCTGATCAAAATATGTGGTCCACGTAGTATAATCCATAGCACCTGATCAACAAAGATAAATACCTGGAGAAAAATATCAGTGGCACAAAAGAATATAGAAATGATAATAATGGTGGCGGGGGTGAAAATTTCTTTAAAATTTTTTAAGTCTAATCAACCTAATTGTGACAAATTGGCACCCAACGGGAAACACCTCCCCGGCAATGGCGCTAAAAACTTGATCGCGCCCCGGATACACACCCAGGACAAGCGATTGTAGTTTTACCACAAGCGCATGGTCAAGTGGCGAGCGGGTATCGAACACGAGGAGGTGGTGTTGGCTCCAATCTATCCTAGGTTGGTTTGACTACGAATGTTTTATTGGTGGAGATGGTTATGGAATGATATAATGGAAATGGTGGTAGATGTCGGTGTCAGTGATAAAGAAGTCGGATAAAGTATCGATTCAAATTTAATACAATAAAAGAGTCTAGAGGTTGGGAATCCCCACCACGGATCGTCACACATCATTGTAAATAGTGAATCTCAATATTACTAGGGTTGTGTTGGGGTGAACTAGTCGTAACTGAATAGAGAACCAAGCTCACGCTCTCGCGCTATTGCCGGTCTATAGCAACCTAGGATAGGGCCCAATCTCTTGCAAACCCTAGCCTAAGCCACTAGCATTAGGATCGACATCATCGTTCAATCGCCCCTCGAGCCCACTCTCGTGCAAACTCGAGTTACGATCTAGGTTGTGATAGTTCGTATTCGTCCAATCTCTTGCAAACGAATATGGGTATAGATTTATAATAAAAATCCTAGCTTTGGTCCAATCTCTTGCAAACCAAGTCTAGAGAATCTCGATTATAAACCTAAATCGAATATCTAGGCCTTCCCATCGATTAGAATCCAATCTCTTGCAAACCCCAATCGATGGAAATCCCTAGCTATCCGTAATAAATCGATCACAACCTAACCTCCTAGCAATTCTAGCAATTTAGAAATTCATTCATCACAAATCTGAAATTAGATCCATAGGGTTTATCCCCATGCCCTAGAACAACAAATCTACTCAAACATATCAATAACGATATGAGAATCAATAAAAATCATTGCTTGTATACAAAAAGATAGAAACAACAAAGATTCAAATAACAAGAACAAAATACTTAGCTTTGATGAAGATCTTCAATCCAAATATAAGCTTTTAGATCCAAGAGGTGGCCTATGACATGGCCTAACCTCTAAAATAATCACTAATAAAACATTTTGGGAACCCCCTCTAATGACGGCTACAACCCTCTTAAATAGCCCCCAAAAAACCCTAACAAAAATGCCCAAAACCCCTCTAAAACCCGCGCCCAAAATTGAATCTGCGCGTAACTTAAATTCTGCGCCAGTCGCGACTCGGCCGAGTGGAAAGCTCACTCGGCCGAGTGGGAATTCCTGCAGAATTTACAGAAAACAACACTCTGTCAAAAACTGGCAAAAACTGGTCACTCGGCCGAGTGGGAATCTCACTCAGCCGAGTGGAAATGGCACTCGGCCGAGTGACACTGACATGCGAATTCCAGCACTGCAGCATCGACTTGTAGAAATTCCCCAGATTTCATCCGACCTCCGATTGACGTGTTCTTGGCGGCGTTGGAACCGTCATGAAGTCTATTATCCATAAATAATATGAGAAAAATACTTTGACCTCTGGAATGATAGAAGATTTCAAAAGAGTAGAAGGCTGTCTGAAAATCTGGGCGCTCGTGTCATCGGCTTCACTCGGCCGAGTGGGATTCTTCACTCGGGCGAGTGGACTTCTCTACTCGGCCAAGTAGGTCTTCTAATGTTCTCCTCAGAATTCCAGAGAGTCGGCTTTGATTTCTTTCAGAAGTCCTGACTCACTCGGGCGAGTGGCGATCTCTACTCGGTCGAGTGGATGTAACCACTCGGTCGAGTACATTGTGGCTAAAGATCCATTCGTATGAGTTGTACTCGGCCGAATGCGCTTCTTCACTCGGCCGAGTGGGCTGTGTTACTCGACCGAGTGGCCTGTTTCTGGAGTCAGCTCTTCTTCTCCTCGCCTCTTCATCGATTCTATCGATTTCCTTCTTCTTCCACTCATCTTCCAGTGCTGTTAGCTCCTCGATAGAGCCATGGGCGACGCTCCGGTACATGTGCAAGTCCTTTAAGCTCATTTTTGCTCCCGATTGCTCTATATTTTCTGAAATATGACAAAAACAAGAAATAGTGAAAGGTAACGCAATATCATCGAATACTCATGGAAATCGTAATATGAGCAATCGAAATGGCGTGAAAACATGCAGAAAAAAGGTGTAAAATATGGACCGATCATCTATGCCTCATCAGTCGACTGTCTATGTGGTAAGTTACCGTTATGAATTCTTACCTACCCTATCTGGCTGTGCAGCAGTCGACTGTGGTTTCGTCAACAGTCGACTGTCGCGAGCCCAGATTCTATCCGTTGAGATTTTTCTCAAGGATTTCAAAGCGGTTTTTGCTGAATTCGTTTGTAGGGTTTGAGAAACCTATATAAGGAGCATCTACTGTTCCATTGAGATGTTACTCATTCTTCCAAGTTTCATTCAAGCTTTCATTCTCAAGATCAAAGCTCTCAAATCCTAAAAGCACTAAGAATTCCAATCTTTCATTCTCTTGCTCTCCAACCTAGAACCAAATAGATATCTTCTAGGCATTTGGTGCAGTCAAGAGAAAGGGCTTTCCTCTCTTCCAAGAGGTATTTCAACACACAACACACTTCTCCTTCAAGTTCTACTTCAAGGCATATGTGATTGTAAGTGTTGCTTTCATATTTCATAACTTTCTTTATTTGAATTTACTCTCGGGTTGTGAGAGTGGTTTGCTGCTCCCAAGTTGTGGGAGTCAAGGTCAATCGATTGTATTTCGATTTCAATTGTAGAGTTGCTACAAGTGCGTTTTAAGGAATCCTCAAGTTATGGTTCTAACTTGAGTATTCGGTTGTTAACCGGGTGGAAGGGACGTAGGATTGCCAGGTACAAGTTGGGAAGTGACTTGGGTAATCCGAACCCTTGAAACATCCTTGTGTTTGCATTTGTTTCAATTTGGGTTTATTTTCTATTCCGCTCTATTTGTTGGTTAGGAATTTAAATTGGTGTAACTATCTTTTTAAATTGCATAAACACTATTCAACCCCCTTCTAGTGTTTTCCCTATAGCGAGGGTCCTTACACATATAGTATTCTGAGGGTAGCTGAGTCTTAAGGTGGGTAGAAGTCTAGCCTTAAGGTAGAGCCCTAAGTTAGGAAGTTCGAGGACGAACTTTATTTTTAAGGTGGGTAGATTGTAATGCCGTATGTGTGACATACAATTTGCGTGTGTGTATAGTAATTTTGTTGTGTGCATAGTAATTTCCTACGTGTATGACTATATGGTGACTATGAAATGATTTGGATATATAAGGGAATGCGTGTGGTTGTACAGTAAAATGATATTGTTAGTGATTGGGTTAGTATGTGCTAAAGAGATTATTATCATTGTTGGTGTCGTTATTCTTATTAGTAATAAGGAGATAAATATTAATGAATGTTATTGGTATTATTATTGCGGTTATTGTTGATGTTGATCGTTATTATTGTTTTTATTATTGATTGAGGCCTTAGCTAACCTTAGTTGTTAGGGTTGATTGATGGGTTTGTTATTGGGCTTGGATATTAGATGATGAGAGGATGAGAATTGAAGATGGAAAACTTGTAATTACATCAAACCCCAGAATATATCCCTATGTTTATTTAACCTTCACTTTCTACATTCTTCTCCAAAAAAATCTTTTCTTTTTCTTTTTTTCCCATTCTTCTCTCCTAAGCACCAGGCCATGACTCCCCTCCCCCCTTTGTGCGTGAGTTCCGAGCAAGCAAAGTAAAAAAAAGAAGAAAGGGGGAGGCCGAATGCAGCCTGGAGGAAAAAGGAAAAAAAAAGAAAAGAAAGAAAGATTGGGATTGAAAAAGAGAGAGAAAGGAAGAGAAATTGAAAATGGAGATTGGGATTTTGGAGATGGAAGATGGACTCATTGTGGATTTCTTGAAACTGGATGAGGGATTTGGGTCTTCTTTGAGGTAGGAATCCAATCCTATTCATGTGTTTCCATTTCATTGCATTTTGAAGAGTAAAGTTTGCATTTTTAGGGTTTATTGGAAACCCCCTTGACATGATGCATTGGTGATTGGTTTCATATGTTGTGATGAGTTGTTTGATGCCATGATTATGATTCATGTTGCTTGGATGTGTGGTTTCAATAATTATTCAATTTTCTTGGTATGGACATTGTGGAATATGTGAACAAAAAATTGTGATGTGAGATTGGCCATGAATATGTGATTTATGTCTCATGATGCTCTTGATTAGCTTGTTTCAATAATTATGTGAAAATTGTTATGAATCAAGTTATGAGGGGAGAGCCCTCAAGTCTATATTTATAGCCAAAGGGGAGAATACAAGTGGGTATGGGCCCAACCAATTGGGTTGGCCCAATAACTCATCCAACCCAGTAAATACCCATTCACAACACTCCCCCTTATCCAGCCATAGTTGTGGACCCTGCTCATGAATGCTTCAGGATTCTGAGCCTGTATGGGTCTCACATGGGGTGGATACTTCAGGATCCTGAGTTGGTGAGATTTGCCTCGTTAAAACCTTTGGCTATGGAAAACCCAGTGGGAAAAACCATAGTTAAGGAAAAAGAGTACAAACTCTGCCAAACTCCCCCTGATCTGTACAAGCTCTCAGGCTTTCAGATCTCTTAGGCGTCTCATTCCAATCCTATGTACAAGTTTTCTAAAAGTAGCAGTAGGAAGGGCTTTAGTGAACAAATCTGCCAAATTGTCACATGACTGCACTTGTCTGATGTCGATCTTGCCATCTCTCTGTAGCTCGTGCGTCCAGAAGAACTTTGGTGAAATGTGTTTCGTTCTGTCACCTTTGATGAAACCACCTCGTAGCTGAGCTATGCAAGCAGCATTGTCCTCGAACATGGTAGTGGGCTCGAGGTCTCCAGTCTTCAGTCCGGTCGTAGACAAGATGTGGTGGATGACTGAGCGTAGCCATACGCATTCTCTGCTTGCTTCATGGATGGCAATGATCTCCGAGTGATTGGATGAGGTTGCCGTCAAGGTTTGCTTGATGGATCTCCAGGAAATGGCTGTCCCTCCGTAGGTAAACACGTACCCAGTCTGTGATTTTGCTTTGTGGGGATCAGATAAGTACCCTGCATCAGCATAACCTGCAAGTGTAGAGGGTGTTCCATTTTTGTAGAAGAGTCCCAAGTCTGTAGACCCTTGGAGGTAGCGCAGAAGGTGCTTTACCCCGGTCCAGTGGCGCTGCGTGGGCGCTGCACTGTATCTGGCAAGCAAATTTACTGCGAACGCTATATCGGGACGCGTGCAGTTTGCCAGATATAGTAGTGCTCCGATGGCACTCAGATAGGGAACTTCCGGACCAAGTATATCCTCCCCCTCTTCCAGCGGCCGGAAGGGGTCTTTATGTGCATCCAGGGATCGTACCACCATAGGTGTACTCAATGGATGGCAATGGTCCATATGGAATCTTTGCAACATTTTCTTCGTATATGTGGTTTGATGTAGTAGGATTCCGTCTTTCTGATGTTCAATCTGTAAGCCAAGGCAGAATTTGGTTTTGCCTAGGTCTTTCATTTCGAATTCTTTTGTTAGGCTTACAGATATCTCAGTGATCTCTTCGGGAGATCCTATGAGATTCAGGTCGTCTACGTAGACAGCTATTATCACGAATCCTTTTCCCTTTGTTCTTATGAAGATACAAGGGCAGACTTCATTGTTCGTGAATCCTTGTTGAACAAGGAACTCACTGAGTCTATTATACCACATTCTTCCTGATTGTTTGAGACCATATAATGATCTTTGTAGCTTAACAGAATAGACGTCCCGAGGTCTATCTTTCAGTTCAGCAGGCATTGAAAAGCCATCAGGAAGTTTCATGTAAATCTCCTTGTCGAGATTGCCGTATAGATATGCAGTCACAACATCCATTAGCTGCATATCTAGGCCTTCCTTTGCTGTTAAGCTTATCAGGAATCTGAACGTGATCGCATCCATGACCGGGGAGTATGTTTCGTCATAGTCTATACCCGGTCTTTGGGAGAATCCCTGTGCTACAAGTCTGGCTTTGTAGCGTGCGATCTCATTATTTTCGTTTCTTTTTCTGACGAATACCCATTTGTATCCCACAGGTTTGACACCGGTAGGTGTCTGGACTATTTGCCCAAAGACTTTTCGTTTCTGAAGCGAGTCCAGCTCGGCTTCTATTGCCTGATTCCACTTTGGCCAATCATCTCTACGTTTGCATTCAGCAACGGAGTGTGGTTCATAATCATCATCGCTTCCGGCGATGTGAATGGCAATGTGAAACGCGAAGTCATCGTCGACGACTGTACTCTTTCTGTCCAATACCTCCCCTGTACGTACATAATTTAGTGATATTTCTGTTTCTCCCGGCAGTTCCTCTGCAGTGGATTCCGGGAGGGGAGAGGGTATGGACACGAGCTCGTTTCTCTGTGGGGGTATCGTCCCAAGGTCTCCGGATATTTTTCTTTTTCTTGGATTTTTATCCTTGGAGCCTGGTGGTCTGCCTCTTTTCTGTTGAGGTGCAGCCACTTCTGCTGCCGGTGGATTGCATCCATCCTTCGGGATGTCAATCCTAGCTGGAGTATTCGCAGCAGGGATGTGTGATCTGACAATCTTCTGGTTGTCAGTGAACGAGTCCGGTAATCTGTGGACTGTGTCCTGGATGTGTAAGATCTTCCGGATCTCATCATCACATTGTCTTGTTACCGGATCGTAGTGGGTCAAGCTTTTTGTATCCCACGTCAACATTTGCTTTGCACTAGACTTTTCGATGTCTAGGCCCATTTTGGGGAAATACGTCTCATCAAAATTGCAGTCTTCAAGGCGTGCCTTGAAGGCGTCCCCCGTTTGGGGTTCTAGGTATCTTATAATGGAGGGTGAGTCAAACCCTACGTAGATACCTAGGCGACGTTGAGGGCCCATCTTGGTCCTCTGTGGTGGTGCAATGGGGATATAGACTGCGCAGCCGAAGATTCTCAAGTGAGAGATGTTCGGCGGCGTTCCATATGCGAGTTGCATTGGAGATAGACTCTGACCTCCTGAGGGTCTAATTTTTATTAGTGATGCAGCATGCAAAATTGCATGTCCCCATGCATCCACCGGCAACTGGGATTTCATCAGCAATGGTCTTGCGATCCATTGGAGTCTTTTAATTAGCGACTCAGCTAACCCATTTTGGGTGTGAACATGTGGCACCGGATGTTCAATTTCTATTCCCGTTGCCTGGCAATATTCTTGGAATGACTGAGAGGTAAATTCCCCCGCATTATCCAGACGTATTTTCTTTATTTGGTTGTCTGGGAAATGCGCCCGCAACTTTATTATTTGTGCCAGAAGCTTTGGAAAAGCTAAGTTGCGGGTTGAAAGTAGACACACATACGAGTATTTCGAAGATGCATCAATCAGTACCATAAAGTACCGAAAAGGCCCGCTAGGGGGGTGGATAGGTCCACATATGTCTCCTTGTATTCTTTCAAGGAAGCTAGGAGACTCGATATCCACTTTAAGTGGTGATGGCCTTGTTATTAATTTACCCTTAAAGCAGGGTACACAAGGGAATTCTCCCTTCTGAAGAATCTTCTGGTTCTTCAGGTTATGCCCATGGGATTGTGCTAGGATGCGGTGCATCATCACACATCCGGGGTGGCCAAGTCTATCGTGCCAAAGTAAGAATTTGGCCGATGTCGGGCACTTCAGGTGCTCCGTCAGGTTTGCTTCCTCTCTCCGAATTTTTGTATGGTAGAGCCCTGATGAGAGGCTCTCAAAACGTTCAAGGATGGTTTTAACTCCATTTTCTTGAGACGTTACATACAGTAATTCGTTTTCTTTGACATTTGCTGTTTCCAAGTGGAATCCGTTAAAACGGATATCTTTGAAACTTAGTAAGTTTCTCTTGGAATTCGGAGAGTAAAGTGCATCTTTTATTTTTATTTCTGTTCCATTGGGGAGCAACAAGGTTGCATTCCCAGAACCTTCAATTATGTCCGATGGCCCTGAAATTGTGTTTACAGGGCTCTTATACGGGATAATGCTATGAAAATAGCATTTGTGTTGAAGGATCGTATGTGTTGACGCGCTGTCTACTAAGCAGTCATGAGAGCATTCCATCTATGAAAAATGAGTAAACATTTGCATTCAGAAAAGCTAAATTTTATTCAGCAGAATTGAAGATACATAAAAGTTCTCATGAGATAAAAATGTTCATACAATAGAAATGCTAAGATAAATGATAATAGGCTAATCAAGCAGATCATCTGACTTGAAGTCTTTTGCTGTAAACTTGACTGCATTATTCGCAGCCACCAGGTTTGATTCAGCATTCTTTTTCTTGCTTTGTTTATAAAGCTCCTGGAGATGCACTGGGGTCCTGCACACTCTAGACCAGTGGCCTGTCATGCCACAGCTGTGGCACTGGTCTTCCCAGTCCCTCTTGGGTGGGGGTGCATTGTTTTTCTTGTTATCATTCCTGCGCCAGGTGAACTTGCACTTCCCTTCATTCTTGCGCTGCTGTGGTGGGCCCTTGGCTCTTTTCTGTTGCCCCCCTTTCTGTGGTCTTTCTTTTCTTTTATTATCCCTCTTCTTTTTGAGGGAAGAGGTATGGTGAGCTTCTGGTAGGGGGGCAGTGCCGGGAGGGCGCATATTGTGAGTGGCGAGAAGAAGCTCTCTGTTTTGCTCGGCCATGAGAAGACATGACAGCAGCTCTGAATACTTGGTGAACTTACGTTCACGGTATTGCTGCATAAGTATCGCATCCTTTTCATGGAAAGACGTATACGTCTTTTCCAGCATGCGATCTTCTGAGACTTTTTCACCACACAACTTCAGGCGTGAGGTGATGCTAAAAAGTGCTGAGTTGTACTCAGCAATGGACTTAAAGTCCTGCAGTCTCAGGTTCTCCCACTCATATCTCGCCCTTGGGAGTATGACATCTCTCTGATGTTTATACCTGTCCTCAAGGGCGGTCCATAGCTCAAGTGGATCTTCGACCGTAAGGTACTCAGCCTTTAGGGTCTTGTCCACATGGCGGCGAATATAGATGATGGCTTGCGCCTTCTCTATATCGCTAACATTTTCTTTTTCAGTCACAGCAGTGATGAGGGACTTGGCCCGCAGGTGAAACTTAACATCTAGCTGCCAGCTTAGATAGTTTCTGCCTGATGCATCCAGCACTTCAAAGTCAACGCTTGCAATTTTAGCCATTTATCTAGCAGAGCACAAACATGCATGAATTAATAATCAACCAGAAAAACATTTTTATGCGGAAGCAATATTTAATGAAAAGCTAAATGTGTGGATCGGCCAGTCCCACAAGAAAGAGTCCAAAAGTCCACAGTCCAAATTATACAAATTTGCAGCTTGAATAAAAATGAAAATACAACTTTGGAAACCCCGTGGGTCCCATTTAATATCTTCGTCTTCAAGCGTAGCTTCCGACTCCATGGAAGTAGGTCTTCTTTCTTTGACATTTACATAAATTCATCACTACAATTTCTCTTAAAAATAAAAGAAAAGTGCGGGAAAATAAACTGTGGGACTAAACGGCCGATCCAAAAACCACATTTAGCAATTCATGCAAGAATATTGTGCTCATCAACATTTTCATCCACAGACATCACAGGCAGTATATTCATATGAGGATAAAACGATATTTAATCACTTAATAATTATTGGACCACTGGGCAACGTCATACACCGTTAGGTTAGGTAACTAACGGCAGAGCGGTCGCAGGATCTTCCTAATTATTAAGTTTTTAAATAAAATTTACAACCACGCAAATAATATCCACATAATTTTGCCATAGATGTAAAGCATGTAAAAAGAATTACGATGCATAGGTTGTAAAGTAAGTGGGTTTAATCAATTAAATTGATTAAGGGCCCAAAATTAACATTTTCTTTGTCGAATGGAAAAGTCTCCCTCGTCATCCCAAAAAGTCCCCCAACAAATCCCCAAAACGCCCTTGTCTGCCCGATGTTTGTTCCGTAATTTACCGTGATTTTTCACGAATATTTTGCCCTTAAACCCCTTTTTAAATTAATTTTTGGGCTAATAAGTTGCCTTTTGAGGCACATTTATAGCCTTATTCCCTCCCCCCAAATTTTTTTTTTGATGAGAATCTGTGGGCCTGAAGCCCACAGATCTGCTGTGGGCTTCAGGCCCACAGATCTGTTTTTTTTGTTTTTTTTTGTTTTTTTTTGTTTTTTTTTTGATGAAAATCTGTGGGCCTGAAGCCCACAGATCTGCTGTGGGCTTCAGGCCCACAGATCTGTTTTTTTTTGATGAAAATCTGTGGGCCTGAAGCCCACAGATCTGCTGTGGGCTTCAGGCCCACAGATCTGTTTTTTTTTTGATGAAAATCTGTGGGCCTGAAGCCCACAGATCTGCTGTGGGCTTCAGGCCCACAGATCTGTTTTTTTTTGATGAAAATCTGTGGGCCTGAAGCCCACAGATCTGCTGTGGGCTTCAGGCCCACAGATCTGTTTTTTTTGATGAAAATCTGTGGGCCTGAAGCCCACAGATCTGCTGTGGGCTTCAGGCCCACAGATCTGTTTGTTTTTTTTTTGTTGTTGTTGTTTAGGGTTACGGCGGGGGGGCCCCGCCGCCGCCGCCGCCGCCGCCCCCCGCAGAGAGAGAGGGGGGGGGGCGCGGCCAGGGGGCCGCCGCCCCCCGCTGCGGGGGGGGGGGGGGGGGGGGACGGCGGGGGCCGTCGCCCCCCCCCGCAGAGGGGGGCGTGGCCAGGGGGGCCGCCGCCCCCCGCTGCGGGGGGGGGGACGGCGGGGGCCGTCGCCCCCCGCAGGGGGGGGGGACGGCGGGGGCCGTCGCCCCCCGCAGGGGGGGGGGGGGGGGGGGCGCGGCCAGGGGGGGGCCGCCGCCCCCCGCTGCGGGGGGGGGGGGGGGGGGGACGGCGGGGGCCGTCGCCCCCCGCAGAGGGGGGCGCGGCCAGGGGGACCGCCCCCCCCGCAGAGAGGGGGGGCGGCCACGGGGGGGGGGGGGGGGGGGGGGGGGGGCGCCGCCCCCCCTGTAGGGGCGGGACGGCGGCGGCCGCCCCCCCTGCAGGGGAGGGCGGCGGCAGGGGCCGCGCCGCCCCCCCTGCAGGGGGTGGGCGGCGGCAGGGTTAGGCCCCCCCCCATGGGGGGGAGGCGTGGCCGGGGGGGGGATTTGGGTAGTTTTAGGGTTTGATATTTCTAGAAAATTCAAAAACCCTAAAAAAAATTGATTTTTGGGATGGAAAATCCGTCGTTTTCAAGGCGACGATGAATCCCCATGACGATCTTGCGAGATCTAGGGGAGATGCAATCATACGTATGATTTAAAAACCTTGTTTTTAGAGTTTTTACCTCTATATCCGTCCTCCGGATATAGCGACGGTTGCTCGAAGCCCTACGCGGATGACGACCTTTGATAGAGGAAGCCTTGCACCGCGCTCGTCAATCTCCCGTCTCGCCTTCGCCTTCGCCTTTGCAACGAACGGAAAAAAAATTTGTGGAAAACAAAAATTTTAGAGGCTCGTGCTGATAACGTGTTATGAATCAAGTCATGAGGGGAGAGCCCTCAAGTCTATATTTATAGCCAAAGGGGAGAATACAAGTGGGTATGGGCCCAACCAATTGGGTTGGCCCAATAACTCATCCAACCCAGTAAATACCCATTCACAACAAAAATGCTCTAATCTAACCTTTTGGAGTTTTATTATTCAATTTGTGCCACTAATTATGTGAAATAATCGTGCCACTAATTGTGCCACTAATTATGTGAGATAACTCTCATTTAGCATGTTGGGAGTTATAATTGCTCTCTTTTTGTGGGATTCCTCTCATTCTGTTGGAAGATATATTAACTTTGTGAAATTGTCCCCTTTTGGAATGTTGGAAACTTTTTATTCAATTTTGCTTGGTATGAAAATGAGATTTATATGAAATAAATTGAGATTGGAAAATTGGCAATGTGTTGTAGGTTATATGCGGAATAAGAAATGGGTGTGATATGATGCTATTAGGGATACAGAGGTGGAGTACACGGGCATGGACAAAGTTGCCGCGGTAGGAGGCAGGGGAATTCGCCGTGGGCAACCGCTTGATCCATTAGGTGACTCCACATTGATAACGGAGTAGAATCACGTTGCACTTACACGCCGGCATAGGAATGGAATCCCTAGGCATGCCTTGCATTGCATTTGTGTTTGTATCATTTGCATCATGAGGGGGGCATGTCATCATAAGCATCATGTCATTGTGGCTGAGAAATAAATGATGTGACTTGGTTTCTTTTTGGTAGTTGCTAGTGGTGGTATTTGGGATGATGTTGTAATGCTAGGTTACAGTTTTCTGATATTGCAGTTCACTTCTCTGTCTGTAGCACTCACTTTGTTTTGCAGGTTCTCCTTTGCGGCAGATACGTGATCCGTTGGTTATGTCATTTACATTGTCCCTACCATGAGATGCTATGAGTTAGTTTACAGACTATGTATAAAGCATGTCATTCCTTTACACCATGTGAGTTGGGATTGGAATTCCTACTGGGTCACGCTGTGACGTGTCCCCGTTGATGTTTTTCAGGTGCTTGGCAGTTGGAGATTCTGGGAGTTGGAAGCCCATTAGCTAGTTGGTTGGATTTGCGGGTTTGGGTGAACGTGTGAGTAGCTTGGGTGTGTTTCTTGTATGAGTGTGGAAAAGTGGGTGTGAGTCTTGCATATTGGTGAGATGTGAGTTATGTGTTGTATATAAGATTTGCATAAGGATTCGTATTTGGACATGTTGGATATATATATATATATGGAAAGTTAGTGGGCCCCTTTATTAATATATCAAAAAAAATGTACATAAGAGTGGGTAGTAAGAGGGGTAAGACACAGAGAGGGGAGGGGGCACAAGCGCCGTCACCCTCTACTGGCAGACGCCCATCTCTACCATAATGTACAAGTGTAGGAAAGTAGAAAAATAGACGAAGCTATCCCGTATCCAGGTATTCCCAGATATCCATCGTCTGTTTATCCTCTTGTGTAGACGCGAGAAGGTCGCTTAGTATAATTCTTATATCTGCGGCAATTTCAGCAAACAGGGCCGTCCTCGGTTTTGCAATATTTTCGAAAATTCTTATGTTACGTTCTTTCCATATATGCCATACCATAGTGGATAGAACCATTTTTCCAAGTTTACTAAGAGCATCTTTCCTTACAAAATGAAGCAAAAAATAATCTCCCACCTGGAGGAGATGAGGGTCAATAGGGTCAGAAACTCCCAATTTCAGTAGGCTTCGCTGAAGAATATAGTTTGAGTACTCGCATTTGAAGTATAAGTGGTCTCTATCTTCAGGCAATCCCGCATTGCACAAAACACATTGAACATCAGCATCAGAATCCCAATGTTGTAACTTCTCTTTAGTTAGTATCTTCCCAAGGAAAGCTCTTAACAGAGACAGGGACATTTTCGGAACATGCCCATTGAACCAAATGAGCTTTGTGTAGGGGAAAGGATCTCCTCTGTTTCTTGTCCCTTCCCAAGCCGCTGAAAAGCTGAAAGAGTCTCCCTGTCCCGACCAAGTCCAGGTATCTCGGCCTGCGCCCAGTTCAACTTGCAGGAGTAGAGGTCTAATATTGGTAATGGCAGGATCACGTACCCAGTTTCCCGCATTCCAGTACTCTGCAACAGTTTTAGTGCTAGCCTCAGTAGGGACCTCATACGAGTCAATTAGTGGTCCGATTGGTAACCAATTATCATGCCAGAATAGAGTTGTAGTGTCGTCCCGCACTTGTCTTTTGATTAAGTATTTAGAAAACCTCCTGCAATACAACATGAATTTCCAAGTGCCCGATTGGGTAATCTTTCCTTTAGCTGCAAAAAATCTGGATGTGTCAATGTAGTTCTTCCTCATATAATTAGCCCATAGCCCATCTCCCGAGAGCATGCACCATGTTAATCTTACTCCAGCTGCCATATTAATATCCGGGAGAAGGCGAAGGCCCACACCCCCTCCTCTTTTGGTGCACAAATGTCCCTCCAGGCCCAAGTGTGAGATGCTCCCCAGATAAATTTCCTACAAGCAGAGGTGATAGTGCGTAGGACAGTTTTGGGGATGCGATAGACTTGCATCCAAAAGATTAACATTCCATATATAACAGTCCTGACAAGTTCAATTCTCCCTGAAATAGATAACATTATGGATGTCCAGCCGAGTAATCTCTTCTTACATTTATCCACCAGTCTGCTGTACATATTTGGCTTAGGATACTTGGAAGATAGCGGAAGCCCAAGGTATGTTGTAATGGAGGATCCAATTTTTATTCACAATTGATTTGCCAAGTCAATTTGATTTTTTGTGCCCTTGCTAAATATTGCCGTACTTTTGTCCCAATTTATTTCCAAACCTGTTAGATTTGAGAAATCCTCCAGTAAAATTTTAATGCCTGCGAAAGATTGTTTATTTGCACGACAAAAAATCAGTAGATCATCAGCAAAAAGAAGATGAGAAATTGCTCCCGCACGCCTCATAGGCTGAATACTATGGGTGGATAAAGCCTTTTCCATAAGCAGAGATAGAGCTTCCATAGTGAGCACAAAAAGATATGGGGATAAAGGATCTCCCTGTCGAATTCCTCTATTTCCAGCAAAATACCCAGCTGGGGAGCCATTGACCATTACAGAAAAAGTGGGGGTAGAAATACATTCTCGGATCCAACCGATAAATCTCCTGCCAAACCCCATTCTGTGAAGGATATAATAAATGAATTCCCGATTGACGCTATCAAACGCTTTGCGTAAATCCAATTTAAGGCAAGCTCTGGAACCCATAGGGTTACTAAAGTCCCGAATTTGTTCATGTGCAAGAAGCGCACAATCAGAAAGTAATCTCCCATTTAAGAAAGCAGACTGATTTGGGGAAATGAGCTCATGGACTAAAAATCTCAACCTATTACAAATCAATTTGCTAATTACCTTGTAGGTAACATTACAGCAAGCAATTGGTCTGTAATCCCCTAGAGAAGATGCAGCAGCATTTTTGGGAACTAGGGTGAGATTTGTATGGTTAATAGGATGCATGATGGAACCTGAGCGAAAAAAAGAGTGCACGGCATCAGAGAGGTCTTTACCTACAATGCTCCACCCATGTTGGAAAAAGAAAGCGTTGAATCCATCAGGCCCCGGGGATTTATCCACCCATATTTGGAAGACGGCCTCTTTGATCTCTTCATTAGAAATTGCTCGTTCAAGCCAAGTTGCTGCATCAGGAGTTAGTATGTGTTTGGTTACCAATTTTGGGAAGACGTTCCAGTATGAAGTTTGAGAGTATAATGATCTGTAAAATTCAGGAGCAGTGCCTCTGATATCATCATAAGAAGTATTCAGATTCCTGCTCGCATCTATCAAATGGCTTAGATTATTATGACTTTGCTATGCTTTCATTGCGGCATAGAAAAACTTTGAGTTCTTATCTCCCAAGGTGAGCCAATTCTGTCTGCTTTTTTGCCTCAACATATCTTCCTCAATCCTGATAATCTCAGCCAGCTTCTTAGATAAATTACGCTCTTGCAACTGAAGCCTTACATTCGAGTGTAACATGGGGTTATCTCTAATTTCTTTTAGAGCAGTATTGCCTTCATTTATTTCATTTGCAATATCCCTTCTTTTAAGCCATGTACGCAGCATTGCTTTAATATGTCGCAGCTTGATAAATAACCTGTGCTGTGAAGTGCCCACCACATCAAGGTCCCATGCCGTGTGCAGTATATCATTATACCCATTCAATGATGCCCACGCATTAAAGTATCTAAATGGTTTCGGGGTTGATACCACTGTAGAATGCAATTTGATTAATATTGGCCTGTGGTCACTAGTATTTGAATTTAGATACTCCACAAAACTGTCAGGTAGCAGGGCCAGCCATTGGCTATTACAAAGCATCCGATCCAGCCGAGCCGTAATACGTCCTGAGCCTAATCTCTGATTGCACCAGCTGTATGGATTTCCCACACTTTTAATATCAGACAGTGAACATGTAGTTAAACAATCATTGAAATCATCTAGTAATCTGGAATCACATCGTCTTCCACCCAATTTCTCTTTAGAGTATCGGATACAATTGAAATCTCCCCCGACGACCCAAGCTTCACTTCCAATAATTGCCGCATCAGCCTGGAGAAGCTCCCAGAGGATATTTCTCTCTCTGTAGGTTTGATCCATAAACTGCTGTGAAATTGATTGATAGCCCCCCTGTATTCTTGCATTTGAAGGTTATATGTTGCGGAGATTTAGTCCGCACAGTAGCATGCCACATACTGTCCAATCCAACCAAGATCCTTCCTCCTGAGTGTGTTGAGAAATTATTAAAAATATTCCAGTCTTTGTGAAAATAAGATTTCCATTTCTCTTCCCCCTCCTTCAACTTAGTCTCAAGTAGTATTACCACAGATGGCTTAAGCATCCTTAATCTATCGCGCAAGTCCCTCCTTCTAATAGAGTTGTTCAGACCGCGCGTGTTCCATACGAACATACACATTAAATAATAGTTTGGTTTGGCTTCCCCGAAGCCCCCTCCCTGATTCTCGCACTTTTCCGAGTGTTCCCTATAATAGTGTCTGGTTGGGCATCTTTCCTGGCCTGCTCTTCCTTAGTCTTCTCAAATTTCTTCACTTCCATTGTTTCCGCAAGCCATTCTGGATTTATAATTACCAAAGGACTAGGCGCCCCAAAATTGGATGGCGCCTGAGAAGCCAATATTCCTTTATCCTCTATTACTTTGGTAGTAGATGATGCAGTAAGCTGTGATTGGAACTCAACAGATCCAGGTTCAACTGGAGCCGCATGAGGTTGCTGGCTATCTGCTTCATGCTGCCCGTGAGATGCTGCAATCATAGATGAGACCACATCCTCTTTTTCATTCGATGTTGTGAACACACCATCACTTACTATGCTTCCCTCCTGTAAAGGAGAAAAATGAACCTGCTTGTTATCAACAATAGCCTGTTCATCATGCTCAGTAATTGCCACAGTTGCCTCCTTTTGCTCAGTAATCGTCTCATTGTCCATTCCTTGTACGGAAGTCATTGACAAATCCTGAGTATTAACCCCTTCAACCTGTATGCTAGCAGGATTCCTATTCGAAATAGCCATTGATATGGCTACTTCCTCCCCTTTTGAGTCAAGGGTTTCTTTACACTTGCTTTCAGGAACTACCTCTTGGATTGAAGGGAGCTTTTTAGAATCAGGACATTGAACAGTGGAGTGGCCAAAGCATACACAATTAGAGCATCTTGGTGGTTCCCCTTCAATCTTCACTCCAATCCGGACCTTGGATCCATCTTCCAACACTGCCTCCACGAATGTCGGGATTGGTCTCTTTGCTTCAATCTCTATGAGGCAACGAGCATAAGATGTCCGCTCCAGCTTTGCCGTTAGTCTATCCAAACACAGAGGAGTGCCAATGACCGATGCTATTATATTGAATATCTCTTTCGTCCACATATCCAACGGAACACCATGCAGTTGAGCCCACACAGGCACTGAAGATAAGATGTCCCTCTCATGTCTAATAGTGGTACTCCAACGCTGCAATACTACCAGACGACCATCGAAAAGCCAAGCCCCCCCACGCAATATCCTCTCACACTCAGATTCATCTTCAAATTTGAAATAAAAAAACCCATTTTCACGACTGTATATTTTTAATCCCTTCTTAATAAACCAGAGCCTATCAGTCCAAGCTCTGATCTGTCCAAAATATGGGACATCCCCAACAACATATCCCACCAACGTACTCCCCCATTGTGCAGCACCCTTCGCCAAGAGCTGATTGTTGACCATTGCAATCGCATCCCCCTCTTCATTAAAAGTAGGTTGGACAAATTCCATTGATAGATCGGAATCATATGTGCGTCTGTTTGCACACTTATCAGCCCAAGACTGTTTTGCAATCGTCGTGTCAATAGTCATATGCAATTTCGGTCTCACCGGAATTTTATCAAACGGCTGTCGGGCAACAGCCCCACCCCTTGTTTGGATTGGCTTCCCTCGCACAGCTGTACCACGATAGGGAGCAGAGTGATTACCTTTGCCATTGCGCCACCGCTCGCCTTGGCTATGATTGCCGATTTGATTCCTGCCGTTTGCCAAGCCCGCTTGCTGCTTCCTCCTGATGACCCTCTGCCAGCCTCCATTAGCCTCTTCACCCGAAACGTCCAAGGGGAGATCTCCACGCGCGTTGATGTCCTGGCTACCACCACTTGAAGATGCCTGTAGCCCTAGTTCCCTTGGATCCCCAGTATCGCCGCTTGCCATCTCTTTTTTTATATTGGCTACCACCACTTATATATATATATTTTTGCAAGGTAAGTTAGTCTACTTATATATATATATATATAAGCTTTTGTGTTGTTGGTTTTTTTGTATTTTTGGGTTGTCTGGAATGCTATAGGTACTATCCCAGTAGTGCACAGTGGACCTGCTGCTTTGATATTTCTATTTTGTATTTCCTTCGTAACAACCGCCACTTCGGGAATACCTGATACGGATTCGTACTTATCGGGTATCCCGAGGAGCGACGTGTTACACCCTCCGATGCTTAAGTCAGAACGGATCTGAAGGATACTCGGTGGGATCGGTATTTCTCACGGGGAGACCGATACACGAGTCCTCAGGCCGAGATGTGGAGGAGAATTATGAGGTGGAAGACAAGGCCGTTTAGAGAGGAATACCATAGAAATACCTCAGGGGTTTCTAGTCTCCAGGAAGTGATCCTTTGCACGTTGCTCTTCGAGTCGCTTTATAGGAGTCTTCCCCGGCCACGTCTCCTTAACGTCCCTCCATCTCGTCCCGATCCTCCGCTACTCTGATGGCGCCTTAATGGGTCATGAAAGTGGGCGTAATGGGGCCCCTTAATGGTGATTAAGGGGGCGCGCTTTAAGGGGAGCGGTTAACTCCTGCGGTTGTGCCCGCTTCGGTCCGAGGCATGCCTGACTCTGATTCTCCATGGGGGCCTTGTTCTCCCCAGGCCCGTGGGTTCGGTGACACAGGTTTGGGCCGTTCGGTCTTGGCCCATTTTGGGAGGGCTGTATCATGAAGAAATGAAGTATGAGATTGGACAATTTTCATATAATAAAAGTGATCTATCACTTGCAAGAACCAAATTCAATTAATATTTTACATGTGTATTTAAAATTCTAATCCAACACGAAACCCGGAAAGAAAGTAAATATGCAACCCAAACTCAAGTCCGATTTCAGTTTCTTATCAAGCTTGAATTCGAATCTTTTGCATGAATCTGATCCGAATCCAGCCGGTTTACACCCTACTTCAAACCCTACAGTCACCCTAACCTATTTAACACATACAATCAAGATAGAAAATACCATCTATTGTCTATAGATCATCTGAAAATAAAACATGGAAAGGAGGAACCGTCAATGC
The DNA here is from genome assembly GCA_030789695.1 of Scilla litardierei. NCBI lineage: Eukaryota > Viridiplantae > Streptophyta > Magnoliopsida > Asparagales > Asparagaceae > Scilla > Scilla litardierei. The sequence continues at coordinate 48,706,724 of CM061135.1, forward strand.
ATATTCATGCCCTTCAACAAAAATAACCTTCTCGTGCACAATCACCATCATAGAAGAATATAAATAGATTCAAATTATCCAAATTGGTCCAAAATTATAACCTTTCGGATGCTGATAAGAATATCAAAGTATCCTATCTGATGATATGGATTGGATTCAAGTAGTAGGATTGGAATGTGTTTGGATACATATACCCAATATATGATAATACATAATACGAAATTCATTAGCATTTAGTCAATCTCATTCATGACCATATATCCACATGTATTTGCCCATTAGTTAGTCAAACCCCGATGATAATACAGAATTGATATTTCTTTTGAGTTCGTTTCCGTAAGTCTATGTCCAATGATATCACTTGTGCCAAATATGATCATTGTCCATATGAAATTCATGTTTGTATCCATTTTTGGAAACAGGGATACCAAATATCCTTTCTGCAAAGGATTCATATTTGAATTCATATTCGGTGAAAGATTCTGGATATAAATATGGTAAAATCCATGCCTGATTCATATCAAAACCATTTACATCCCTTTAGGGCATGCCATCTCAGCCTGCTTAAGTACAGGAAAATTATCAAGGCTGTTTAAACATTAAAGATATACTCAAGTTAACCAGCAACCTAGAAGACAAGTAGGTATTTTGGTCATTGCACGTACTCACCACGGTATATTATGGAATGCTTGCACGCTCAAATTATATAGAAAAAGAGCAACCGGTCACATTTCAAAGTTTAATCAATTTCAGCAATCTTCCTATGACCTCAAGATTGACATAGAAAACACCAACAGATATAAGTTGACGGTCATGCATCAGTTATACTCCATGGCTGTTCCTTGGTATTAGAAAGCTAAAAGAAACAAGTCTATAAAGATATCTTAGGGCACTTTTCTCAATCTGTTTCTGTTCTAGTTCTTAACTTCTAACTTCTAAGAACTCATTCATTCCTTGTACATAACCAGTAGCAGGATTTAGTATCACTAACATGAAAAGAATGTTTTTCATTCCTTCCTGCATATGAAATATTATTTCTCGTTGGCACAGCTAGAAATTAGTACACTGATTAAAAGTAAATTTTAGATCACTTACATTGTTAAGTTTAATCAGTGTAGAATCCCCAGAGAGAATATCATATCAATATGTATGAGTTCACGGTCAATCTGTTCGACTCAGTATTTGTATGAGACATGTTTCCATTAGAAATCAATGACTGAAATTCAGGAAGTTCGGTGTTATACTCTGCCGACTATTAATAACATACACCTTGAAATATTGATGCCAAATGCTGGCAATGCGAAGCAACAGAAGATGATCCCATTTGAGATATCAAGCCGACAAAGTTGCCTATCTACATGGCTCTCCTGACTTCATCACTTAGAGACAAGATGCCGGTCCCCTTTCTTGAGACCACTGACTGGTTAAAGAAAAGTTTCAGGTTAATCAAAAAGAAATATGCAAACAGTGGCTCTGAAATAACTCAAAAACCTAATATGAAGTTCAACATAAATCAATTCCCCTGGTTTCACATTGAACAGAGTCAACCGTCCAAAAAGTTATTAGATAAAAGGATTTTCGTAAGTACTACTTACAGTATCTACAAAAAATTCTGCTTTTGTGACAGCATATCTCAATTTGCTGTTAGTCAATTCTATTTCTATATTTTAAGAATCTTTCCCAACATGCAAGTAGCCCAGTAGCAGCTGACTACGCTTCCAGCAAAGCAAAAGGACAAAATACATTCAATCATTACAGGGATGCCATTAACCATGTCAAAACATTAATTTTTCTAATAGGGCCCACAAATCTCCACATTGGTATGATATTGTCCAATTGGGCCCATCGGCCCAATTGGTTTTGCTCTTGGGCTTTCCCCCAAAAGGTCTCATACCATGGAGTTTTCTAGCCTATTATAAACACAAGACCCCCCCTTCTCACGACTGATGTGGGACTACGTTCACATCTCAACAATCCTCCCCTCGAACGAAGGCACACACATCGAGCCTAAGTTTGAACGATCATCCATCTGCATTGCTTCATCTAGACCGTGGTCACGAACCTCTTGCTCTCTTTCAATCAGTTAGGCACCCAACTCATCCAACCGATTGACACCAACTACAGCTTCTACTGCGTTGTGGCGCACGTCTTATGTGAAGACTGAAGTAGCTCCGTCCGGTTACCCGAACAACTTGGAGCTCCGCCGTCTTTTCCAATAGAGCGCACTGCATCATTCACTATGGAGCCCACAACATCGGGAGTATATGGTTTGGCTCTGGTACCATATTAATTTTTATAATATGGTACACAAATCTCCACATTGGTATGATATTGTCCAATTGAGCCCACCGGTCCAATTGATTTTGCTCTTGGGCTTTTCCCCAAAAGGCCTCATATCAATAGAGTTTTCTAGCAAATTATAAACCCAAGAGCCACATTCTAATAACCGATGTGTGACTATGTTCGCATACCAACAAAAATGAACCATAAGAGATCTGATAGGTCAGATGGACATACTTTGCTCTACATCATTCTTCTTCTTCTAAAAGAAAATCAGGATAAAAACAAATGATAGTAGAGTTTTAAAAAATTATTATTTCTAGTCCAAGTGATTTGTAAATAAATATCCACAACATAAAAGATTTTATTATAGTATATTACCTGGTTTGGTGTGGAATGGACTCAGGGGCGTAACTATGCATGGTTTGCCCTGGGCAGCTGCCCAGGGCAAGATCAAATAAAATTAATATATACATTGCATCAAGCTTGTTGATTATCTCATTTGGTTAGAGCGAAAGGCTGGTTAGCGCAACATCACGGGTTCGAACCCTTCTGGCCCTTGTCAGCATACTTCTTAAATTTATTAAATTTTTTTTGTTTATAGGATTCTAAAGGTAGTTGCTGTGCAAACAGACTTAATTGCTGACTACAACCTACCATCATTAAATTTATCTTTGGTCATGAAATTTCCAAAGGGAGCTGATATGCTAACAGACCTCATTGCTTTGTACACATACCCTTTAATTTTTCAGTTAAAAGAGTTGCTTTGCATATTCTAGGCATCTAAATTGTTTAGGGATTTTTGTTTTATGCTTTTTTTTTCAAATTTTTCCCGATAGTTTTGGATGGGTTTTGATATTGTAATTTGTATTGAATTTGATAATACTTTTAGGGTTTCCACCTGCAAGTTCTATACCTTATTGACGCCATGCCTAACTGCATATTGCATATACTTCAATCCATGATTATTTTGATTTACGTGAATTGAGTTTTTTTCCCTTTTTGAGTGGCTAAATGATTGATTTTTCAAGAACTGTTTTTCTTCATTTTTTTTTCGATTATTTTTTTGGCTAAATCATTGATTTTTCAAGAACGGTCTTGGTTTATTCGATCACGCATTTAGCTCTAATTACTTTAACATTTTGGCTTGGTAGCATTACCATTAAGTGTAAATTTAATATTTTATTTTTTAGTAGCAAAGCTGGGTTTGATATTTATTTTGATAAAGAATTACTGTTTTTAACGATATTTTTCTATTATTTTTAATACATATTTCATGTCTTTGTTTATATGTTGATCCTAGTATTACATTTATTAGGAATGACTTTTTCATCTTAAATTTTTCATTTTACCATTGGTTAATATTGTCATTTTTACCTTGGCCTCATAAGTATGCTAGTTATTTCTTTAGAAAATTAATTCTAAAGCAACACCCAAAATAATTATGATTATTTATTTAATTAGTTACATAATTACCTAAAAACATAATCTTAGATGTGATAAACTTTTATCATTACTAAATTGCCACATTGTGATCTATGTTTGACATAAAGCCCGTGGTAGATAGTCAATAGTATTTTTAAATATTACTCTTTCTATCATCTTTATTTTCGCCCAGGATAAAAAATAATCCTGGTTACGCCACTGAATGGACTAGTTTGAATGTTTTCTTTCTAACTATTTAATCTTCCAGGACAACAATCTAGGGAATAAACCTGAAATATCTGAGATTGCAAACAAAAAGAAATTAATGGTTCACTCAATAATAACATATTCATATGCATGCATAACTACCAATACATATATAATACATTGTGAATATGCATGCATATGCAACCATGACATATGAAGAAAGCTGCATTCTTAGTGTCAGAACAATCATACCAATGTTTATACACGCGGAAGTGGAAATAAAAGGACGTATGACAATAATATGTTAAACTTGAGAGCAACATGGAAGAAAGTCTCTATGGCTCCATTCAAAAACTAACAGACCGAGCGAATGCCTCGTTCAGCATCCTAAATTGTGTAGAAGATTCTTTAACAGTTACTCTATAGATAAAATTGTTTATTTGAATGCTCCAGCAACCAGTTGAGTATTTGAAAGACGAGATGTTTGCACGTAAGACGGTAAGAGCAATGAGTGGATTGAAAAAGAAATGATAACAAATGGAGAAATATTATTAATTAAAAGAATGCCTAAAAATTTAAAAGACAGTGATAATGAATAGGTGTAAGGTAAGAACAAAGCCAGCAGAGTCACGCCATCAAAGTTGGTTATCAATTACCAGCACTTTAAGCTATAAGCACTGCAATCCAAAATTCAAAACAACTGATAAAAATGAACCACCTCCAATGAAGCATGAACACCAATGCATCACAATAAGGACATGAGGCCGACTCTTTGTTGCACAAATCTCTAAAGAATAAAGTTAAGCACATGGTGAAACTGAAAGGCATGCGTATGATGATATTTTCATCTGTAATAGAAACCAAACTTTTGGATCTTTCTGGATGCAAGAGTATTTATTTGAATGGCTACCAGTTACTGGAATGAGTGTATGAGCTCTTTGCATGTATTCTTTCTTTCATCAACCCAATGGAAGGCTTGAGAAAGAGCTCGGGTGGCAAACCCCAAGTCTGGTTGACACCCTGAGTTTGTTCTTTCTGTTGTGCGGCGGAGCCTAACTCTACCAACACAGCACAGCGGAATACACATGATCGTGGAGACCAAGAACGAAATATCAGCATCACAACAGAGCACAGTTAAGATTGTTTTTAGGCCGTGGACGGCCAAGAGAGAACACCGATGAGCTTCATTACGAATGTGTTGTTAAATACGCAATTTGTGCCATTACATTATTCAACCCCCTCTAATGTGTTGTTGTTAGTATTGCAAGGGTAAGACGATCCTTACAGTCTTGACATCAAGCTGCAACAGTTCAAGGTCGAACTGTGCAACCAATACCAACAAGATCCGAATCAAGCAACGCTTCACCACAGGAGAGAATACTTCATTGTAATCGATACATTCTCTCCGTGCGAAGCCCTTCGCTATGAAGCGAGCTTTGTAACGAACATCCCCTGATTCGACCACTTGCTTCTTGGTGTAGACCCACTTACACCAAATTGCCTTCTTGCCATTCGAAAGCTCCACGAGATCACAAGTGTCGTTCTTCGCCAATGATTCCATCTTTTCGTCCATCGCACTTTTCCACCGCTCCGGGTCTTCGGTTTGCTCCACTTCATCAAATGAGTTGGGAACATCGATACATACTGCGGAAAAGACAAATGAGACAAACTTCGAGTACCTTACCGGTTTCCTTAACTCACGCCTCGGCCTCGACGCTGTTATGAAATCATTTGGCTGAACGACCCTTGGAGACGAGCTATCTTCACCAACTAAGCGTGAGCCACCAACTTCACCATCGACGGCCTGGAGCCTGCCTTCTGCTACATCTGGTGTTGGTCAATCTGAGTCGTCGATCGATCGTTGTGGAGTATCAGACACGTTGTCGAAAACCTGCTTCAATTGTGTCTGTTCGACCTCCACCTTTGGCTCATTCTCATTCTTCAGTAACACCGACTCATCAAATGTTACATCTCTGCTCAGGATCACCTTCCTCTGTGTCAGACAGCATAGTCGATATCCCTTGACACCACTATTGAAGCCCAAGAAGATGGCTTTCTTGGCTGGAGCATCAAGTTTATCTTCCTTCACAGCATAGTAACTTGGACAGCCCCAAACTTAAAGTGATCCATAGTCGGAAACTGGCTTTTCCGACCATACCTTCAAAGGAGGTCTTCCTTCAAATGCATCAGATGGTAGCCGGTTGACCAAGTAGGTCGCATACGCCAGGGCTTCTGCCCAACACTCCTTCGATAGGTCAGCAGTTGACAGCATGTATCGAACTTTCTCCAGCAAGGTTCGATCATCCTCTCTGCTACCCCATTCTGCTGCGGCGTACCAACAACGGTGTAGTGTCTTTGAATCCCTTCTGATTTGCAGAACTTCTCGAAGAGATCTGGCCTATACTCACCACTGTTGTCACTTCGCAGATGCTTCACACCCCGACCAGTCTGAGTCTCGACCAGCTTCTTCTACTCGATGAAAGTGCTAAGAACTTGGTCCTTCGACTTCAGTAAAACGCACATACCATGCGTGAGAAGTCGTCGATGAACAACATAAAGTAGTGTTTCCCTCCCTATGAGGTCGTCCTAGACGGGCCCCATACGTCAGTGTATACATAGTCTAGTGATGCCTTCATACCGTGGATGGCCATCCCAAATGAAGCATGTATCAATTTCCCAAACACACAGTGCTCGCAGAACTCGATCTTCCCGATATTGGCTCCTCTTAGACGACCTCCAACGATAAGCTTTTCAATGCTTTCTGGCCCACATGACCTAGTCGTATGTGCCATAACATTGAGTCACCCTTCTCAGCCTCATGAGTCAGAGTGGCTGTGCCAGCTACGACCGAACCATCCAAGTAATAGAGGTTGCATCGGTGCTTCCCTTTCATCACGAACATTGCTCCTCTTGTCACCCTCAGAGCTCCATTCTCCATGACCACTCGACATCCCTGGAATTCGAGTGAGCCGAGCGATATGAGATTGCACCTTAGGTCAGGAACAAAGCGCACATCCTCGATGTCTCGTGTAACATCTTCGCACATCCTCATCTGCGCTGTCCCGATACCTGCCGTACTGTAAGCTCGGTCATTGCTCAGCAAGACTGTACACTTACCACCTTCCCTAAAGGTCATATAAGTACTCTTGATATGGCATCATATGGAACGAGCATCCAGAGTCGAGCACCCAACCATCTGACGTCACACCCTCCGAAGCACCGACCAATACATACTCATCGACCTCAATGCCCTTCGCGACGTTGGCAGTTGTGTCGTGCTTCTTCTTTGCCTTTGGGCAGTCTCTGATCCAATATCCTCTTTCTTTACAGAAGGCACATTGGTCCTTTGCCACCTTGCGCTAGGGACCTCTTGTTTTGTCTCTGGACTTGGATCTGAAATACCTCCTCCTATCACCACCATTCTCACCACTACGACCCCTTATAATAGTAAGAGCGTCGCTCGAAGCTCGGCTGCAGGTGTCCCCATCATTCTTCCTGAACTCGTTGCTCGTCAGAGCGTTGGACATCTCTTCAAATGTGATTGATTCCTTACCAAAGGTAAGAACCGACACCAAGTACTCATACTTGATGGGTAGAGAGTTGAGGAGAATCATCGCCTTGTCTTCATTGTCAACCTTCATGTCGACGTCCCTCGGTCGGTAAGAAGCTTATTATAGTAATCGAGGTGTTCCTCCATAGAAACCCACTCGGCTAATTTCAAACCGAAAATCTTCTTCTTCAAGTGTAGACGGTTCTGGATATTCTTCTTTATGTACTTGTCGCCGAGATTCTTCCAAAACTTGCTTGCACTTGTCTCCTCAATGTATATGTATTTCTTCTCCTTTGACAGATATAGGTGGATGGAACCACATGCACTCCGATTCAGAGTTCTCCACTCTTGATCGAACATGCACGTCGGCTTCTCGTCCAATGCGATATTTTGACCAAGTTGGTTCAAGATATCCATGACGTCACATCTCCACCTACTGAAGTTGATCCCAAACTTCTCAATTTCGAACTTTGTGTTAGACATAATAGTCCGAGAAGATGAAGAATACCAAAATTCGACGCCTTTGGAGAACCGTCATCGCCACCACTACTCATCTTCGTCTTCTACGTTGATATCCAACACCGTATGGATCTGAAACCAATTTATTGTGTGGCGGAGCCTAGCTCTACCAACACAGCACAACGGAATACATAGGATCGTGGAGGCCGAGGACAAAAGATCAGAAACACAACAGAGCACAGTTAAAATTTTTCTTAGGTCGTGGACGGCCAAGAGGGAACACCGATGAGCGTTATTACGAAATGAGAGAACAATACAAATCTTCTCATCGTCCAACGAAGAAGAAGCACACTAGATTTCTCCAAAAGCTCACAATACAATCTCTCAAAGTTGGCTCTCACAAATGGCGGCTCTCTCAAAGGATAAAATGGTGTCCACACGAAACCCTAACCTAAAACCACATATATATAACCCTAGGTTACAATAGGTGTCATCATTGACTAGGAATTCCTAGGATTCAGATCTCGACAATTACGGCATTCAATCCAATTATAGATCTACGCAATTAATGTTGACGTGCCCTAGTGGGCTTTCGCCGCATCCTAGTGGGTCACATCCTAATCGACTTCCTTCGACCGAACGACTTTCCTTCTGTGTCGAACGACCGATGTGCCGAGCCATGCGTACGAGCCTTCCTCCCTTCGAGTCTCCAGACGACCGTCCGACCGAACACGAACTCTAACCGCGTTACGACCCAACGACCCAATGCCGAGCGTTCGACCCTCAGACTCGAACTGACGACCGAACGACCAAATGCGCCGAACGACCATCTGCGCCGAACTACCATCTGCGCCGAACTACCATCTGTGATGTAAAAGTCACATGCCCAGCATCCTCGTATCTGACTTGTGCAAAGTCAGATGGGTCGGATCCGAGCACAGTCGAGTTACCTTTGCACAAAATAACTCGTCTGCCATACAACTGCTTCTCCTACGCCGAATCGAGCCAACTTCTTCACAAATCTCCACCTTGGCGAGATTCGATCCTTTCGTCCAACGGGCGACCTTCACTTATCTTGGTAGAGCATCGAATGGTGTTCCCCCTTATTTTGTTCCAAAGAACTGAATGTCCCAAAGGACAAATGCTTCGCTAGAGCTATGACCGTCTCCTCCTTAGACTGGCTGACTCTCTCGAGTCCAAATGGCTCCACTGATCCTCAATGCCCCCTCCTGGGGCCGACGTCAGCTTCTTTGAGAAACCACATTGAGCAAGTCCAAACAGTGCTTGAACTTGACTCCCGATACAACCTTCAGCATGTCCGCCGGATTGTCATTTGTTCGGATCTTCAATAAGTTGATGTCGTCATCTTCTTCTCCAACATAGTCCCTGACAAAGTGGAATCGAACGTCGATATGCTTTGTACAAGCATAGAAGACCTAATTCTTAGCCAAGTGCACTACACTCTGGCTATCACAATGGACATCGTACCTCTTTTGGTAGACTCACAGATCATCCATCAGACCCATCAGCCATATCGTCGCCTTCATCGCTTCAATCAATGCCATATACTCTGCCTCCGTAGTAGGCAGTGCCATTGTAGACTGAAGGATACTCTGCCAATATAATGGAACGCCAGACAGGGTGAAGACGTAGCATGTCATCGATCGCCTCCCATCCAAGTCACCTGCATAGTCAGAAACGACATACCCAATGGTGCGCGGACCATGAACACTCCGGCTATATGTCAGTCCGACGTCGACTGTGCCATTGATGTAACACAAGATCCACTGCACTGCTCACCAGTGCTCTCTTCCTGGATTGTGCATGTATCTACTCACCATGCTAACTGCATGTGATAGATCAGGTCGAGTACATACCATTGCGTACATCAAGGCCCATACCGCCATTGTCATACGGTGTGCTCGTCATGAGCTTCTTCTCCTCTTCATTCTTCGGACACTGCTCGGTACTGAGCTTGAAGTAGGGTGCAAGCGGAGTAACTACAGTCTTCATCTTCTCACAGCCAAACTTCTGTATAAAAAACTTCAAATAGAGACTCTGTGAAAGATGAACATTACCTCCACTTAGATCTCTTGTGATCCCCATCCCAAGAATCCTCTGTGCCTCGCCTAGATCCTTCATCTCAAATGCAGAACTCAATTGAGACTTCAATCTCCGAATCTCCTCTTTATTCGATGAAGCAATGAGCATATCATCGACATAAAGCAGAAGATAGATGAAGGACCCGTCAACCAACTTCCGATAGAACACGCAATAATCATAGGGACTGCGAACATACCCTTGATCATCCGTCATAAAGCGTTAAAACGCTTATACCACTGTGTGGTGATTGCTTCAACCAGTAGAGTGACTTCTTCAGTCGACATGCACGACCGTCATTACTCCCATAGCCATCGGGTTGAGCCATATAGATCTCCTCTTCGAGCTCTCCGTGCAAGAATGTTGGCTTGACATCCAGCTGCACCAGTTCAAGGTCGAATTGTGCAACCAATGCCAACAAGATCCATATCAAGCAATGCTTCACCACATAAGAGAATACTTTATTGTAACCGATACATTCTCTATGTGCGAAGCCCTTCGCTATGAGGCAAGCTTTGTAACGAACATCTTCTGATTCGACCACTTGCTTCTTGGTGTAGACCCACTTACACCAAATTGCCTTCTTGCCCTACGGAAGCTCCACGAGATCACATGTGTCGTTCTTCGCCAATGATTCTATCTCTTCGTCCATCGCACTTCTCCACCGTTCCAGGTCTTCGGTTTGCTCCACCTCATCAAATGAGTTGGGAACATCGATACATACTGTGGAAAAGGCAAATGAGACCAACTCCGAGTACCTTACAGGTTTCCTTATCTCATGACTCGGGCTCGACACTGCTTTGGAATTTTTGGCTGAACGACCCTTTGAGACGAGCTATCTCCACCAACTAAGCGTGAGCCACCAACTTCACCATCAACGGCCTGGAGCCCGCCTTCTGCTACATCTGGTGTGGGTCGATCTGAGTCGTCGATCGACCGTTGTGGAGTATTAGACACATTGTCAAAAACCTGCTTCAATTGTGTCTGTTCGACCTCCAACTTTGGCTCATTCTCCTTCTACAGTAACACTGACTCATCAAATGTTACGTCTATGCTCAGGATCACCTTCCTCTGTGTCGGACACCACAGTCGATATCCCTTGACACCACTACTGAAGCCCAAGAAGATGGCTTTCTTGGCTCGAGCATCGAGTTTATCTTCCTTCACGGCATAATAACTTGGACAGCCCCAAACTTGAAGTGATCCATAGTCAAAAACTAGCTTTCCCGACTATATCTTCAAAGGAGGTCTTCCTTCCAATACATCAGATGGTAGCTGATTGATCAAGTAGGTCGCATACGCCAGGGCTTCTGCCCAAAACTCCTTCGATAGGTCAGCAGTTCACAGCATGCATCGAACTTTCTCCTGCAAGGTTCGATCATCCTCTTTGCTACTCCATTCTGCTGCGGCTTACCAGCAACGGTGTAGTGTCTTTGTATCCCTGTCGATCTGCAGAACTTCTTGAAGAGATCTGGCCTATACTCACCACCGTTGTCACTTCGCAGATGCTTGACACACCGACCAGTCTGAGTCTCGACCAGCTTCTTCTACTCGATGAAAGTGCTAAGAACTTGGTCCTTCGACTTCAGCGGAAACACCCATACCATGCATGAGAAGTCATCGATGAACGACATAAAGTAGTGTTTCCCTCCCCATAAGGCTGTCCTAAACGGGTCCCCATACATCAGTGTGTACATAGTCGAGTGCTACCTTCGGACTGTGGATGGCCGTCCAAATGAAGCATGTGTCTGTTTCCCAAACACACAGTGCTCGCAGAACTCGACCTTCCCGATTTTGGCTCCTCTTAGACGACCTCCAACGATAAGCTTCTGCAATACTTTCTTGCCCACATGACCTAGTCACATGTGCCATAACATTGAGTCGCCCTTCTGAGCCTCACGAGTCAGAGCGGTTGTGCCAGCTACGACCGAACCATCCAAGTAATAGAGGTTGTCTCGGTGCTTCCCTTTCATCACGATTATTGCTCCTCTTGTCACCCTCAGAGCTCCATTCTCCATGGCCACTCGACATCCTTGTAATTAGAGTGAGCCGAGTGATATGGATTGCGCCTTAGGTCGAAAACAAAGCGCACCTCCTCGATGTCTCGTGCAACACCGTCGCCCATCCTCATCCGCACTGTCCCGATACCTGCCGTACTGCAAGCTCGGTCATTGCCCAGCAAGATTGTACACTTACCACCTTCCCTGAAGGTCATAAAGTACTCTCGATGTGGCGTCATATGGAAAAGCACCCAGAGTCGAGCACCCAACCATCTGACATCACGCCCTCCGAAGCACCAACCAATACATACTCATCGACCTCAATACCCTTCGCGACGTTGGCAGTTGTGTCGTGCTTCTTCTTTGCCTTCGGGCAGTCTCTGACCCAATATCCTCTTTCTTTACAGAACGCACATTGGTCATTTTCCACCTTGCGCTGGAGGCCTCTTGTCTTGTCTCTAGACTTGGATCTGAAATACCCCATCCTATCTCCACCCTTCTCACCACTACGACCCCTTACGACTGTAATAGCGTCACTCGAAGCTCTGCTGCAGGTGTCCCCATCATTCTTCCTGAACTCGTTGCTCGTCAGAGCGTTGGACACATCTTCAAATGTGATCGATTCCTTACCATAGGTAAGAACTGACACCAAGTACTCATACTCGATAGGTAGAGAGTTGAGGAGAATTATCGCCTTGTCTTCATCGTCAACATTCATGTCGACGTTCCTTGGGTCAGTAAGAAGCTTGTTGTAGTAATCGAGGTGTTCCTCCATAGAAACCCACTCGGCTAACTTCAAACTGAAAAGCTTCTTCATCAAGTGTAGCCGGTTCTAGATACTCTTCTTTATGTACTTGTCGCCGAGATCCTTCCAGAACTTGCTTGTACTTGTCTCCTCCATGTATGGGTATTTCTTCTCCTTTGACAGTTATAGGCGGATAATACCACATGCACTCCGATTCAGAGTTCTCCACTCTTGATCGAACATACCCGTTGGCTTCTCATCCAATGCGATATTTTGACCAAGTTGGTTCAAGATATCCATGACTTCGCATCTCCACATACTGAAGTTGATCTTTCCATCAAACTTCTCAATTTCGAACTTTGTGTTAGACACAATAGTCCGAGAAGATGAAGAATACCAAAAGTCGACGCCTTTGGAGAACCGTCATCGCCACCGCTACTCATCTTCGTATTTTACGTTGATATCCAACACTGTATGGCTCTGATACCAATTTGTTGTGTGGCGGAGCCTAGCACTATCAACGCAGCACAGCGGAATACACAGGATTATGGAGACTGAGGACGAAAGATCAGAAACACAACAGAGCACAGTTAAAATTTTTCTTGGGCCGTGGATGGCCAAGGGGGAACACCGATGAGCGTTATTTCGAAAGGAGAGAACAATACAAATCTTCTCTTCGTCCAACGAAGAAGAAGCACACAAGATCTCTCCAAAAGCTTACAATACAATCTCTCAAAGTTAGCTCTCACAAATGGCGGCTCTCTCAAAGTATACAATGGTGTCCACACGAAACCCTAACCTAAAAACCCCCTGTATATAGCCCTATGTTACAATAGGTGTCATCAATGGCTAGAAATTCCTAGGATTCGGATCCCGATCCCGACAATTACGGCATTCAATCCAATCACCGCTTTACACAATTAATGCTGCTGCGCCCTCGTGGGCCTTCGTCGTATCCTAGTGGGCTGCATCCCAATGGGCTCCCTTCAACCGAACGACCTTCCTTCTGTGTCTAACGACCGAAGTGCCGAGCCATACGTACGAGCCTTCCTCCCTTCGAGTCTCCATACGACTGTCCGACTGAACACAGACTCTAACCGTGTTACGACCCAACGACCCAATGCCGAGCGTTCGACCCTCAGACTCGAACTGACGATCGAACGACCAAATGCACCGAAAGACCATCTGCGCCGAACGACCATCTGCGCCGTAGAAGCCACATGCCCAGCATCCTCATATCTGGCTTGTGCACAGTCAGATGGGTCGGATCCGAACGCAGTCGAGTTACCTATGCACAACATAACTCGTCTGTCATACAACTGTTTCTCATGTGCCGAATCGAGCCAACTTCCTCACACTTTCAACCTTGAAGAATATTAAATGAAATTTAACAATTATTTGACGGTAATTGCTTGAGATAAGAAGTGCACACATTTTCCTGTTCTTTTTGTTTATATTCTAGTTTAAATTCCTTGTTGTGATTAACACACACACATGAGAATAATGGTCTCATATGATATATGAGGTTAAGACTCATATGTGACCTTCAAAAACTCCACCCTCCATTATATTCTAGTTTGTTTATATTCTTTTTTAAATTCCTTGCTGTGATTAACACACACACACACACACACACACACACACACACACACACACACACACACACACGAGAATAATGGTATCATATGATATATGAAGCTACACCTCATATGTGACCTTCAAAAACTCCACCCTTAGTTATTTTTTCGGATGTCAGAACAATTCGTATGATGTTCATATTCTAAAACACCAAAACACCGAATTTTAGGTTAACCCAAGGGATTTTGCACGTTCATCCACCCGTCGCAAAAGTTTTCTACATGCAAAACTGTTAAATTTACGACGGGTGGATAAACGGGTAAAACCCCATGGGTTCATCCAGTATTTTAGAATATGTAGATCAAAATGAACGATTTCTATCCTTTAAAAAATAACGGTGTGTAGATTTTTGGAGGCGCATATGAGGCTTAGTGATACACATTATTTTCATATATATATATATATAGTTCCTAAGGTGACTCTTTATGAAATTATCCAATGAGTCGGCCAAAAATCATATAGTTGAGCTACTTCGTAAATGATCTGATTCGTCCATCATGATCTTCAAACTCAAAATAATTGTTTTTAAAAAATTATGTGATTTAGATATCATTTGACAATTGATCAAGTGACTTTATTTGTTCTATTGCTAAGAATCCGTTCATTATGTAACCACATAACGTATGACTAAAACACATTAAAAGTGCATGATTTTTTATAAATAAGTATATGTAGTTCCTAAGGTGACTCTTTATGAAATTATCCAAGGAGTCGGCCAAAAATCATATAGTTGAGCTACTTCGTGAATGATCCAATCCGTCGATCATGATCTTCATAACTCAAAATAATTGTTTTTAAAAAATTATGTGATTTAGATATCGTTTGACAATTGATTAAGTGACTTTATTTGTTCTATTGTTAAGAAACCGTTCATTATGTAACCACATAACGTATGACTAAAACACATTAAAAGTGCATGATTTTTTTATAAATAAGTATCTGTTGACTTGTAGATCATGATGGACAGATCGGATCATCCATAAAATAACTAAACTATATGATTTAGGCCAACTCCTTAGATATTTCATATGGAGTCACCTTAGGAAGACTTTTCCCATACATACATACATACATATATACATTGTCATGTAAGGATCATGTCTATGGGGAAAACACTAGAAGGGGGGTTGAATAGTGTTTATGCAAATTTAATAGGAATTTACGCCAAATAAAATGCAATCCAACAAATAGTGCGGAATAGAAAACAACCCAAAGAGAAACACACGCAAACGCAGTTATGTTTCAAGGGTTCGGATTACCCAAGTCAACTCCCGACTTGTTCCCGGTAATCCTACGTCCCTACCACCCGGATACCACCGGATACTCAAGTTAGAACCCTAACTTGAGGTTTCCTTAAAACCCACTTGTAGCAACCCTACAAGTGCAATCGAATACAATCGATGTCCTTGACTCCCACAACCAGGGAGCAAGCAAAAACCACTCTCACAACCGAGAGCACAATTCAAATAATGAAGTTATGAAATCTGAAAGCAACACTTACAATCACCTATGCCTTGAAGTAGAACTTGAAGGAGAAGTGTGATGTGTGTTGAAGAACTCTCTTGGAAGAGAGGAGGAAAGCCCTTTCTCTTGACTGCACCAAATGCCTAGAGGATCAATCTTTGGTTCTAGGTTGGAGAGCAAGAGAATCAGATTTGGAAATACTTAGGGCTTTGGATTTGAAAGCTTTGATCTTTGGAAATGAAAGCTTGAAGGATTTTGCAATGAATGAGTAACCTACCAATGAAACAGTAGAAGCTCTATTTATAGCTTTCTCAAATCCACAAAACAGTTTAGGCAAAAACCCAATCGAAATCCGTGAGAAAAATCTCAACGGATATAATCTGAACTTGCGACAGGCGACTGATGAACAAACCACAGTCGACTGCTGCACAGTCAGCAAGGGTATGTGAGAATTCATAACGGTAACTTACCACGTGGACAGTCGACTGATGAAGCCAAGACAGTCGTTTGTAAAACCAACGGGCGACTGTACATACTTCGACAGGCGACTTGCCGAGAGAAGAGTAAGTTAGATGAAATACTAGAAATCTCACAAGATACAGGACAGACGACTGATGCAAGGAACACAGTCGACTGTTAATCCGAACAGGCGACTGTATAACCTTAAACAGACGACTGTCACAGACAGGAGAAATTTCCAGAGAGCTAAGTCAAAGAAAAGACTTACAGACAGGCGACTGTTGCAGCATAGATAGTCGACTGATCTAATATACAGTCGACTGTATATACAGCATAAGTCGACTGGTCGTAGAAATCGGATCAAACAGAGTTTGGGTAAGGAGAGACAGGCGACTGATGAACCATTCACAGTCGACTGTCGCTAAGACAGGCACCTGATAAACGTTCAACAGTAGCCTGTGCGAGATAATCAGAGAGGACACAAAAACTGCATTGTAATAGTCTGTGCATAACAGGCGATTGTAGAACAAAACACAGTCGACTGTTTTTGAGACAGGCGACTGCAAACTGTTAAGCAGTCGGCTGTTATAAACAGTCCTAGCACAAACAAAAGAGAATTGAATTGCGATCAAAGGACAAAGGTCTAGAGGTGTCCTATGACCGAAAGTAGATGTGTGTGAGTGCTCAATCATAGTTCTACTTCTAAGCTACATACTAGAAGAGATAAAAGAAAAATTACATTGACGAATAATCTCTTCTTTCCATCGTATGAGCTTGAAGTCTTTACGGAGCTTCAATCATCAATCTACGATCATCCAATTTATATCATTTGCCTTCAATCACGTTTGTGTGTCATCCATTGCTAGTTGATCTTCATAGTAAGCTTAGACAATGGATTAACTGCAAAATAGGGGATTAGTCACAAGTATTTATGTTTGCTCATCATTAACACCAAGTAGGGAGAAGTCCAATACTCAACATTCTCCCCCTTTTTGATGATGACAAACAAACATAAACAAAAAGATAAATAGTTGTGCGTAATGAAAACTTACTCCCCCTACATAGATGCCAATCAAGTTAGTCAACAAATATTAGAGCATCTATATAGCAATTGAAGCAAATGAGTGAGATAAGAATGAATTTAATTCAAGAAATCTAGAAAATAAAAATCCCTATTCATTGTAATCTTACTCCCCCTGAATCTAAGGCAGCAAAAATCTTAGATTCAAGCGTTAGAACATACTTAGCACATCCATTATGAATCTTGTATGTTTATTTCTCTCCCCCTATGGCATTATCCAAAAAGGTGGGAGTAAATAACAACAACAATAATAGTGCTAAAATACGAACTAACAACAATCAAGGAGTATAAAGATATATCGAATCAAAAACTCATAAAGTCTCATCATATACACATGTGAGTAAAGGAATTGAAATGCAATATCAACATTTTAGATTTTCGAAATGAAAATAATTTTCACATATTCATCACATCAAGGAAAGAGCATGAATTATCCAATATCAAATTCTTGTATTGTCTCAAAAACATAGCAAGAAGAGTGAAGCATACATAGAGACAATATATCATACATCACACAGAAGTTAATCAATATAGCATAGTGTGACACAATAGAGAGATGCAACATCATATATATATAATATAAAGCAGCTGAGTACATCAACGGATGGTCATCAACATGGCCATCCCAAAAAGATACATCATGAGCAACAAAAAAATAGCTACATCATGACGACATCAAAGACTACATATATAAAAAGTGTCGCATACAGCATCATCCATCATACAACGACAAAACATATATCATCACTCAAAAATATCGATCTAAGGTTGAGCGTCTCCAGGGTCTGCGGACGAGGAAGCAGGCTCTGACGCAGCAGGAGTGTCCTCTGGAGAAGGATCAGACGGAGCAACAGAAGCAACAGCAGCAGCAGCATCCTGTGTAGAGGCAACACCAGGAGGCTCAACGACACCAGAAGGCTGAGGAGGCACATGGGTCTGAGGAAGATACTGTCTCAAATCCTCAGGGAAGGGAATTCCCTGATGGAGGAGAGAGAGAGACAGCAGCCGGTAAATACCAGAGATCATCGACAAAATAGTATCCTGAGACGGTGGAGCAGATGATGATGAAGGCAAATCAGATGGAGGCACAGTGGATGAGGATGGAGCTGAAGTAGTCTTCCTCTTCTTCGAGGCAGTTTGCAGAGCCGAAGAGGACTTCGACTTCGCAGAAGCGTCGAGGAGAGGGTGTAACGACTGCTTTTCATGTATCTGGATTTATTATAATATAATATATGTTTTGGTGGATTTTCTCCTCATGTGTGGTTTTCGTCTCCGTAGCTTTCATTTTCGATCGATTCGTCGTATTTTCTCGTTTCTTCCTTAGGATCGTCGATTTCGAAGTATGTCATTCGTGACGGGCTTCATAACGGTCGTATCTTACTATTAGATCAAGCCTAGGAGTCTTAGGAATCAATCCCGGGGCCCCGCGCTCCGTATCGGAACTTTTGGTGCTTATTAGCCGGTGTAAGAAGGGGCACCGACCGACTAGATGACGATCCAGTCGGTCGGCAATCCTTCTTGGACCGACTAGTTGGCTTTCTAAATTTCTCAGGAGTTACTGTTTATCGTTAGTCGGTCTAAGAACGTTGGTTGACCGACTAGGTTGCAAACTAGTCGGTCAGCAATGCTTCTTTAACCGACTAACACATCATCTAATTTTAGTATCAGTTACTGTTTACTCTTAGTCGGTCTAAGAACGTTCATCGACCGACTAGATGCTAAACTAGTCGGTCAGTATTTGTTCATGGACCGACTAATTCTAAATCCTATTTTCGTTCTGAAGTTACTGTTTGCACTTAGTCGGTCTGCGTTGGTCGACCGACCGACTAGTTGCCAAACTAGTCGGTCAGTGGTTGCTCTTTGACCGACTAATCTGTGTTAAAACCCTAATTTCTGGGCAGCCGCCAGCCCAGCCTATTTATACCCCTCCCAAACGTTTTCTTCTTCCTCCACTCGACCCAAAACCCTAAAATCTCCCCCATTGAGCCCCCATCTTCATCCAAGCCCTATTCCTTCATTCCAAACCCTAAATCCATCATCCAAACCCTCCATTCACTCTTTCCACCTCTCATTTTCCTCAAATCTCCATCAAATCCCCAAAATCCCCCAAAAACCCTAGTTCTCCAAACTTCTACAATCTTTTCCAGATCTGATCCTAGGGTTCTCCGGAGTGTTTCTTCCGCCTCCTCTCGGTAAGAAATCGATTCCTTGGTGTTTTTATAACCTAGTTGTATTTTTTATGAAACCCTAATAAATTTCATGTTGGTTGTTGATTGTTCCCCCATAACAGCGATTTCCCCGTTGATTAGCATCCGTGTGACGAAGTGGTCGTCATCCCCGGTGCTAGGCAAGTGAAACTTGCCACTTAGGGTTTAGGCCATGTTTTAGGCCATTTGCTTGTTGTAGGCGTAAAAGAGACTAGGCGACGAAATGATACTCGCCTAGGCGCAAATTGGGGAACTAGCTTGACAACGAAGCTAGTCCCGACATATATCATGTTGCACAATTACCATGTCATGTTTACTTTCCATTAACGGTACGCGAATTAATTGTCATGTCATTGCATACTTTAAGTGCTTCTGTGATTGCGTAGCTTCGCTACAAATGCTTGTGTTCCTGGCTCGTGTTCCAGAAGCGGGCCATGTGTTGGTTGATAGCCAATGCCCGAATTGTTTGTTTCCGGCTAGGTGCACCCCTACGCCAAATGTTTAGAATGCGAGCTCATGTGCGGGGCAACCCCGGCTCACTTGCTGAGCTCATGTGCGGGGACCCTGGCTCCATTACGTGTGGGTATTGGGGGTAAGAGTTAAGCGGCCAATCAACTGGGAGTCTGCCCGATCAGCAACTGCAGTGGTAAGGCGTAAACTCTGGGTTTTGGGGTAGTTGTTAAGCGGCCAATCAGCGAATGTGAAACCATTCAGCTGTAAGGCGTAAACATCTACAAACAACGTGAATAGTGAATTGATTGAGATTGATAGTAGCTTGGCTACTCTTGTCTTGTCCCGATGATTGCTCTCTTGTACAAATTGTCTTGCCATGTCTTGATTGTGCACTCATGTTATAACTGCCATGTCATGCATACTAAATTGCTAGGTTGCTAGATTGCCTTATTTTCAGTTTCCTTGCCCAAGTCTTTTAGACTTGCTGACATGTGCCCCTTTACTCTTTTGGGTGACACATGTTAGATCCTGAGCCTGAGTACCTCGTTGAGGACGAGGTGTTTGCAGACGCCGAGCCCGAGCTTGTGGTTGACGGGGAGTACGTGGACACTGGGGACCAGTCCTAGTGTCTTTGTTATGTTTTACTTTTGTTAGACAGTTGTTTTGTTATCGGTGCGTAGCACCTATACCTTGTTATGTCGTTGCTTTTGTTGGCCTTGTTCTGGGCCTTTAGACTCTTTCTTTTAGCCTGGTGGCTTTTATGGATGTTGGACTTATATTCATGTTGGACATTGCCTGAGATGTGAGATTTTATTATCAGTCTCTCCTTGTATTATTATTGTTGTTCCGTTGTGGTTACAGGGACCTGCTTATGTTTTATTGACGCTTATCGGGTTTGGGGCTTCACAGCTCCACTCTCGTGCAGACCTTTTCACGTCTCGCCTCCATTTTAGGGAAGCGGGTCGTGACAGGTTTTGTTGGTGGCCCATGCAGGTCCTTCTGTAACTGCGATGTTTGGAATGACGATAATAATATTAGAATGTCCAATAAATTAAGTTCGACGTCTGAGTCATATGCTATGAGTCTAATCTGATTCGTTTTCTGTGTCACTAGATGGCAGGAAGACGTTTCACCCGTGGTGGGGGTAGTGGTGCGATCCCTCATGATGAGGAGCCTGAGTGGGAACCCACCAACGGGGAGATGATGCGGTTGATGCTCCAGATGATGCAAGTGCAGCAGGGCGTGCTCCTGCAAGTCCAGAATGCTCCACTTGCTCGAGCTGCCCGGGCTCTTCCGGATGCCCCTCGCTCTGAGCCAGGAGTGAAGCAATTTCGGGAGCTAGGTCCCGCATATTTTGATGGGTCTGAGGGTCCTCTGGCTGCCGATGAGTGGATTCGGAACATCGAGGACAATCTGAAGATGGCCAAGATCACCCCGGCTGGATGGGTTGATTTGGCGAAGAGGCAACTCAAGGATAATGCTCGGAATTGGTGGGATGTGGAAGAGAAGATGGTGGAGCCGATAGCTTGGGCTACCTTCAAGGCCAGATTTGAGGGTGAGTTCTTTCCGAAAGCTGCCAGGGAAGAGATGCTGCAGCGTTTTATCGATCTGAAGCAAGGGAACTCGTCGGTGGACCTATATCACCAAGAGTTCATGAGGCTGAGTCGGTTTGCACCAAAGATGGTGCAGGACGCTGAGGAGAGAGCGCAGAGGTTCCTGCAGGGACTTGCTTCGAAGCTCCAGAGTTTTGTGACCTCTTCTGACCGGGAGTCTTATCAGAAGGTTCTAGTAGCAGCTAAGAGGCAGGAGCTGCTCGTGAACCAGAGGAGGGGTCTGTTGTTGGTGCTGGGAAGAGGCCTGTGGAACAGGCGAGAGCTGTGGTTAGACCTGGATTCAGGCCTAATCAGTCTGCTCAGTTTAAGAGGCCAGGAGGGCCTATTCTGAAGACTTGCCATTTATGCGGCAAGCCTGGCCACATCAAGGATCAGTGTCGGAAGTTTTTGGGCCAGTGTCTGGTTTGTGGTGATGCTTCCCATGTCGCGAAGGATTGTCGGCATGCGAATCAGCTGCGGAGGGCACCTGTTGCAGCACAGCCGTTGCAGCAGCGAGCGTCTGTTCCTGCTGGACGTGGAGCAACTCTTGTTCCGCAGGGACATGCTTTTCGGCAGGCTGTTCCACCGAGGAGGCAGGCTTTTCTGATGACTGATGCGGAGAGCGAGGCTGTGGATGAGGTTATCGCAGGTAATCCTCAATCTAGCTGTACTTTCCTAGCTGGTTTTGATTGTTAGATTGTGCTGTTTGCTTGAACATGATTGTTTGCTAGACTAGGGTTTGATTGTTTTGTTAGGTGTGATTTTGGTGTGCACATTTCCTGCACGAGTCCTCTTTGACTCTGGTGCATCGATGTGCATTATTTCTCGGAGCTTCATGGAGAGGCATTCCTTGTCGACGTCCCCTCTTCCCAAGAGTTGGAATATCGTTACAGGGAATGGCGTGGTCTCGGTGCATCGTGGTTGCAATTCTTGCTTGTTGGTGGTCTGTGGACATGAGCTTTTCGCTGATTTCATTGTCCACGACATCATCAACTATGATGCAGTTCTTGGGATGGACTGGCTTGCGAGCTTCTATGCTACGAACGACTGTCGGAGAAAGAAGGTGGTGTTCGAGATTCCCGGACACCCAGTATTTGAGTTCAGTCGTGGTAGCAGTTCGCTTGGTCCTGTCAGATTTCGGGCCAGGCCGGTGGAGGCTGTGGCTATGCAGATGGAGCTGGAGTGGCCAGCTGTAGTGCGAGATTTCGGCGACGTCTTCCCCGAGGAGATGTCTGGTTTGCCACCTGATCGGGCTTTGGAATTTTCTATCGATCTTGTTCTAGGTGCGCAGCCGATTTCGAAGGTGCCGTATCGTATGGCACCTGCAGAATTGGAAGAGTTGCGGAAGCAGTTGGATGAGCTTTTGCTGAAGGGTTATATTAATCCTAGTGTGTCTCCGTGGGGAGCACCGGTGTTGCTGGTGAAGAAGAAGGATGGTTCGCGTCGCATGTGCGTGGACTATCGGGAGTTGAATGCGGTGACCAATAAGAATAAATACCCGTTGCCTCGCATCGATGATATTTTTGATCAGCTTGGAGGTTCGAGGGTGTTTTCTAAATTGGATTTGAGAAGTGGTTACCATCAGTTGAAGGTGAAGAAGGGAGATGTTCCGAAGACAGCGTTCAGGACGAAGTATGGACACTATGAGTTCGTGGTTATGCCTTTCGGTGTAACTAACGCGCCCGCAGTTTTCATGAATCTGATGAACCTGATTTTCTACGACTTTTTGGATAAGTTTGTCGTTATCTTTATTGACGACATTCTGATCTATTCAAAGTCGGAGGAAGAGCATGCCTCGCACTTAAGGACGGTGTTGGAGATCTTGAGGAAGCATCGGTTGTATGCTAAGTTTTCGAAGTGCGAGTTTTGGATGGATAGAGTTGCTTTTCTCGGGCATGTGGTGACTGGAGATGGTATTTCAGTGGATTCCGAGAAGATTAGGGCCATCAGGGAGTGGCATGTTCCGTCGTCTGCATCTGAGATCCGGAGTTTCCTTGGACTTGCTGGTTACTATCGGCGATTCATTAAGGACTTTTCTCATATTGCTGAGCCAATGACCAGGTTGACACGGAAGGATGTTGCTTTTGTTTGGTCGGGTGATTGCGAGAGTGCTTTTGGTGTTCTGAAGGAGAGGTTGACGACTGCCCCTATTCTTGTTGTGTCTGATCGCAGCGGTGGATTTGAGATCTTTTGCGATGCTTCTGGCAAGGGTCTCAGTTGTGTGTTGCATCAGCACGGGCATGTTGTGGCGTATGCGTCTCGTCAGCTTAAGGTTCATGAGAAGAATTACCCGACGCATGATTTGGAGTTGGCTGCCGTTGTGTTTGCTCTTAAGATTTGGAGGCACTTCCTGCTGAGTGAGAAAGTGAAGATTTTCACCGATCACAAAAGCTTGAAGTATATTTTCACTCAGAAGGAGCTTAACATGCGACAGCGTCGATGGTTGGAGCTTATGGCGGATTATGAGATTGATTTGCAGTTTCACCCTGGCAAGGTGAATGTGGTACCAGATGCTTTGAGTAGGCTTCCAGCGGTGATGATTTTGACTTCGCAGTGGAGATTGCAGCAGGATTTTTGGGGGTCTGGTGTGGAGGTTGTTCTTCCTGGGGAGGCTTCGTCGTTGATGTACATGCAGGTACAGTCGACGATCGTGGATCGGATTAAGGCTGGCCAGGCTGAGGATCCGAAGCTGGTGAAGATTCGGGAGCAGGTGGAAGCCGGTCTGCGGACTGACTTTTTGATTCATGAGGATGGCTCGCTGAGGTTCGGAGCCAGGTTGTGTGTGCCAGCTGGGGATATTAGAGAGGAGTTGATGGTGGAGGCACACAGTTCGCCGTATTCTGTGCATCCTGGTTGCACCAAGATGTACCAGGATCTTCGTCTGAATTATTGGTGGCATGGTATGAAGAGGAGTGTGGCTCGGAGTGTAGCCAAGTGCTTGGTTTGCCAGCAAGTGAAGGCGGAGCATCAGCGTACGGCCGGGTTGCTACAACCGCTTCCGATTCCGGAGTGGAAATGACAACACATCACTATGGACTTCATGACTGGACTACCTCGGAGTCCGAAGCAGAATGACGCGATTTGGGTGATCGTAGATCGATTGACCAAATCTGCGCACTTTATTCCGTTCCGAGTGGGACAGTCCACTGAGGCGCTAGCAAGGAAATATATGGAGGTAAAATTCTTTTACTCTCCGTTTTATTTCCTTTTCCTAGTTTGGATAGTGATGTAACGTGAATCGTGCAGGAGGTTGTGCGACTTCATGGAGTCCCCGTGAGTATCGTGTCTGACAGAGACACGAGGTTCACATCTCAGTTCTGGCAGAGTTTACAGAAGAGCTTGGGTACGCGTCTGAGTTTCAGCACGGCGTACCATCCGCAGACGGATGGCCAGTCCGAGAGGACGATTCAGATTTTGGAAGACATGCTGAGGGCGTGCATGTTGGATTTCAAGGGTTCGTGGGAGGACCATCTACATTTGGTGGAGTTCTCTTACAACAACAGCTTCCAGGCGAGTATTGGCATGGCGCCTTTCGCCGCTCTTTATGGGAGGAAATGTCGATCGCCATTGAGTTGGGATGACGTTGGTGATCGGGAGCTGTTGGGACCTGAGATGATCGTGGAGGCCGTGGATATCGTCAGGAATATTCAGGAGAGGTTGAGAATTGCTCAGGACCGTTTTAAGCATTGGGCGGATGCTAAACGTCGTCCTTTGGAGTTTCAGCCGGGCGACCATGTGTTCTTGAAGATTTCCCCGAATCGCGGTGTGATTCGTTTTGGGAAGCGTGGGAAGTTGAGCCCGCGATACATTGGACCGTTTGACATTTTGGAGAGGGTTGGCGAGGTAGCTTATCGCTTGGCCTTGCCGCCATCTTTGGGAGGAGTTCACAATGTTTTCCATGTGTCGCAGCTTCGTCGATACATTAGCGATCCATCTCATGCTGTGGATTTTTCGGAGATTACCGTTCGCCCCGATATGACGTATGACCAGCATCCAGTGCAGATTCTGGACAGGCGTCAGAAATCGCTTCGGAACAAGATTGTCAATCTTGTGAGGGTAATGTGGTGACACGGCTCACCTGGAGAGTCTACTTGGGAGAATGAGGATGAGATGCGAGAGCGTTTCCCACTTTTGTTTCCGGACTCGTGAGTATTCGGAAATTTCGAGGACGGAATTTTTCTTAAGTTGGGGAGGATGTAACGACTGCTTTTCATGTATCTGGATTTATTATAATATAATATATGTTTTGGTGGATTTTCTCCTCATGTGTGGTTTTCGTCTCCGTAGCTTTCATTTTCGATCGATTCGTCGTATTTTCTCGTTTCTTCCTTAGGATCATCGATTTCGAAGTATGTCATTCGTGACGGGCTTCATAACGGTCGTATCTTACTATTAGATCAAGCCTAGGAGTCTTAGGAATCGATCCCGGGGCCCCGCACTCCGTATCGGAACTTTTGGTGCTTATTAGCCGGTGTAAGAAGGGGCACCGACCGACTAGATGACGATCCAGTCGGTCGGCAATCCTTCTTGGACCGACTAGTTGGCTTTCTAAATTTCTCAGGAGTTACTGTTTATCGTTAGTCGGTCTAAGAACGTTGGTTGACCGACTAGGTTGCAAACTAGTCGGTCAGCAATGCTTCTTTAACCGACTAACACATCATCTAATTTTAGTATCAGTTACTGTTTACTCTTAGTCGGTCTAAGAACGTTCATTGACCGACTAGATGCTAAACTAGTCGGTCAGTATTTGTTCATGGACTGACTAATTCTAAATCCTATTTTCGTTCAGAAGTTACTGTTTGCACTTAGTCGGTCTGCGTTGGTCGACCGACCGACTAGTTGCCAAACTAGTCGGTCAGTGGTTGCTCTTTGACCGACTAATCTGTGTTAAAACCCTAATTTCTGGGGAGCCGCCAGCCCAGCCTATTTATACCCCTCCCAAACGTTTTCTTCTTCCTCCACTCAACCCAAAACCCTAAAATCTCCCCCATTGAGCCCCCATCTTCATCCAAGCCCTATTCCTTCATTCCAAACCCTAAATCCATCATCCAAACCCTCCATTCACTCTTTCCACCTCTCATTTTCCTCAAATCTCCATCAAATCCCCAAAATCCCCCAAAAACCCTAGTTCTCCAAACTTCTCCAATCTTTTCCAGATCTGATCCTAGGGTTCTCCGGAGTGTTTCTTCCGCCTCCTCTCGGTAAGAAATCGATTCCTTGGTGTTTTTATAACCTAGTTGTATTTTTATGAAACCCTAATAAATTTCATGTTGGTTGTTGATTGTTCCCCCATAACAGCGATTTCCCCGTTGATTAGCATCCGTGTGACGAAGTGGTCATCATCCCCGGTGCTAGGCAAGTGAAACTTGCCACTTAGGGTTTAGGCCATGTTTTAGGCCATTTGCTTGTTGTAGGCGTAAAAGAGACTAGGCGACGAAATGATACTCGCCTAGGCGCAAATTGGGGAACTAGCTTGACAACGAAGCTAGTCCCGACATATATCATGTTGCACAATTACCATGTCATGTTTACTTTCCATTAACGGTACGCGAATTAATTGTCATGTCATTGCATACTTTAAGTGCTTCTGTGATTGCGTAGCTTCGCTACAAATGCTTGTGTTCCTGGCTCGTGTTCCAGAAGCGGGCCATGTGTTGGTTGATAGCCAATGCCCGAATTGTTTGTTTCCGGCTAGGTGCACCCCTACGCCAAATGTTTAGAATGCGAGCTCATGTGCGGGGCAACCCCGGCTCACTTGCTGAGCTCATGTGCGGGGACCCTGGCTCCATTACGTGTGGGTATTGGGGGTAAGAGTTAAGCGGCCAATCAACTGGGAGTCTGCCCGATCAGCAACTGCAGTGGTAAGGCGTAAACTCTGGGTTTTGGGGTAGTTGTTAAGCGGCCAATAAGCGAATGTGAAACCATTCAGCTGTAAGACGTAAACATCTACAAACAACGTGAATAATGAATTGATTGAGATTGATAGTAGCTTGGCTACTCTTGTCTTGTCCCGATGATTGCTCTCTTGTACAAATTGTCTTGCCATGTCTTGATTGTGCACTCATGTTATAACTGCCATGTCATGCATACTAAATTGCTAGGTTGCTAGATTGCCTTATTTTCAGTTTCCTTGCCCAAGTCTTTTAGACTTGCTGACATGTGCCCCTTTACTCTTTTGGGTGACACATGTTAGATCCTGAGCCTGAGTACCTCGTTGAGGACGAGGTGTTTGCAGACGCCGAGCCCGAGCTTGTGGTTGACGGGGAGTACGTGGACACTGGGGACCAGTCCTAGTGTCTTCGTTGTGTTTTACTTTTGTTAGACAGTTGTTTTGTTATCGTTGCGTAGCACCTATACCTTGTTATGTCGTTGCTTTTGTTGGCCTTGTTCTGGGCCTTTAGACTCTTTCTTTTAGCCTGGTGGCTTTTCTGGATGTTGGACTTATATTCATGTTGGACATTGCCTGAGATGTGAGATTTTATTATCAGTCTCTCCTTGTATTATTATTGTTGTTCCGTTGTGGTTACATGGACCTGCTTATGTTTTATTGACGCTTATCGGGTTTGGGGCTTCACAGCTCCACTCTCGTGCGGACCTTTTCACGTCTCGCCTCCATTTTAGGGAAGCGGGTCGTGACAGAGGGCCAAAGGGCATGGGCTCGTAACGGGTCAGGTCAATACCAAAGTGACGGAAGACACGAGTCAAAAGACCACCAAAGGGAATGTGGGACGAGGAGGACGTGAACTCAACCTTGTCCATCCTGTCAAGGAGGACACCGGCCCAGTTCACGGGCTTGCCAGAGAGAATAGCATACATACACTTTAGTATATCCTGAGACGGCTGATCGGACGATCCATATCTCGGTAGAATGTTGGACTTCACCACTAGGTGAACAGCCCAACCCCGTGCAGAGAACATGGATGATCTGACACCCGAATCAAGAGCTAAAGAAACCTCTCGAAACATATCCCGGAGAACAGACTGATCAAGATCGTCAATCTCAGAAAAGCTGATATCAGTGGGGAGGGAACCGACAGAAGGAATCCTAAGGATAGTCCCTAAAAGAGAGGGAGTGAGCTGAATGTGGGTTCCCTGGACGACAGTATCAAGGATGCCAGTAGTCGAATACTCACCGCGAACGCGGTTCGCATAGAAGAGCTTCACCAGAAATGGGTAGGCTCTGGGGGACTCGCTCTGAGAGAAGCGAAAAAGATCGGCCAGGTGAGTAGCGGACAGAATGTCAGAAAGTCTCTCGGCAGTGAATGCGGGAAAAGCAATGTACCGCTCCCTAAGCAGATTGATCCCAAGGAGAGAGTGAAACTTTGCCAGACAAAGATCGTCTCTACAAACGGGAACCAGGGGATCAGAGGGGGGTACAACAGGAGTTTCTTCAGACGAACTGGATGCAGAAGGAGACACATGAGGAATCTCAGCAGCAGGCTCACTGATGTGAACACTAGTAGGCTTGCGCTGACGACGAATCAAGGGCTGAGCATCGCTCGACAAAGAAGAAGGGGAATAACCCGGCGAAGATGAACGTATAGGAGACATGGTATGCTTGGTTCGAGCTTTATAGGGTTTCTTTCTCTTGGCTATGAGTTTCTTAGGTGCCCTAGGTTGTTTAGAAGCAATGATCTTCTCTTTTCCTTTAGGTATATGAGCCATGGAAACAAGAGAGGAAGAACAAACGCAACAAATGGAAACAACGACGGTCAAGAGAGAGAAAACACACCAACCGAGGGAAGATAGACGATCGCAAAGATGAGGATCAAAGACGACGGAAGGCTATGATCGACAGCGACGTTTAGGAGGAGATCGACGGTTGAAGACATGAAATCGATTGATTTTGTAGAGAGAATCGAGCGGGAAGTTGAACGGTCGATGCGGAGGAGAGAGAAAAACGACGTGGAGAGTGATCGCGTCGATTGAATATAAATTAGGGAAAATCAATCTGAGCCGTTGGATCAACGATTCGACGGCTCGGATCAAATCAAATGAACTGACACAGCAGGAGACAGTCGATTGGAGAACAAAAGTCAGTCGACTGTAAGAAGTGATAAAATTAAATCTCAGAGAGATGGGCAGTCGACTGGCAAGTATAATGCAGTCGCATGTCCGCTGGACAGTCGACTGACATATACTCAACAGTCGGCTGGCCGAGAATTAATACATATCACAAGAAAAACAGAGAACACTGTAAAAAATTGACAGAGAGAACAGTCGCCTGATGACTAAATTGCAGTCGCCTGTTACACTAACAGTCGACTGTAAAACAGTCAGCAGTCGGCTGAGCGAAAGATATCAATTTTCATATGGAGGATATAGAGTAGGGCAGTCGACTGTCAAAAGAAACACAGTCGTCTGTCCTGGTCCAAAAATGCACAGTGAGATAGAATTCCAGAGAATAAGAACACTCACCCTAGGACCTATACTCTAATCACAAATACATCTTAAAATCATTATGAAAACAATAAATCTATTGAAACACAAATTATTCCAATCAACTTCTAAAACTCATGAAATCAAATAAGTCACAATTGTCTTTCTTAATCTCATAAAACAATAAAGCACATGAAGAAAGACAATCACAAATATATGAGCTCAATAAGGAGTTATAGCATGAAAATTGAGCTTCTAGATTTCAGATTCACCCATAATTCCCAATTCTCCACGCAACCTCACAAATGAATCTTCTTTAAGAGGTTTAGTGAAGATATCGGCAATTTGTTTTTTGGGTTTCAATGTACTTTAAGATGATGTCCTTCTTAGCTACATGATCATTTATAAAATGGTGTCTCATGTCTATGTGTTTGGTACGGGAGTGGTGTACCGGATTCTTGGAAAGACAAATAGCACTTTGATTATCAACCATGATAGGGCAAGTATCACAATTTACACCATAGTCACTAAGAGTGTGTCTCATCCAAAGAACTTGTGCACATGCAAGACCCGCGGCAATATATTCCGCTTCAGTCATGGACAATGACACCAAATTTTGTTTCTTAGAGAACCAAGAAACTAAGGAATTTCCTAAGAAATGGCATGCGCCACTAGTACTTTTTCCTGTCGGACTTGCATCCGGTAAAGTCGGCATCACTATATGAGATTAACTCATGTGTGCTAGACTTAGGGTAAAGTAACCCATAATCTAGGGATTGATTGAGATAACGAAATATTCGTTTAACCGCAATCAAGTGTGGCTCCTTAGGTCTTGCTTGATATCTAGCACAAATACATACGGAAAACATGATATCGGGCCTACTAGCGGTTAAGTAAAGTAAGCTACCGATCATACCTCGATATAGACGAACGTCTACATCTTTTCCGCTTTCATCCTTGTGTAGATGAGTAGTAGTACTCATGGGAGTCCTTTTGCATGAAGACGATTCCATCCCGAATCGCTTAATAAGCTCCCCTGTGTACTTTGTCTGATGTATGAAAGTGCCATTCTCCATTTGTCGAATTTGCAATCCAAGGAAGTAGGTGAGTTCTCCCATGTGGCTCATCTCAAACTCATCCTTCATAGACTTGGAAAATTCTTGACAAAGATTGTCACGCCCAGCTTCCCAAAATGGACGGAGGCGAAGCCTGACAAAGGCCCGCTTAGGCCAGAGCTGAGAAGCTCGGACCCAATAAGCGTCTGTAGGGGTACCATTTTAAAAACTTCAGGTTCTTGCATTAATAAAGTTCGAAACAACAGAAGTAAAGAAAGGAATTGCATTCATTAAATTAGAGATATAATATCCAGCAGGTACCAAGTCTAAAAAAGAAGCCTAAGCATGGCAACGGAAACTTTAAAGAGAACTAAAAGCAGTAACCTCTGAAAGTGACGACTAAAAAGACCTCAAGGTCTGGTCTTCGTCAGGCACGCACTCTGGGTCGACGTCCTCGGCTCCTCGTACTCCAGTGAATCTGTCTCGTCTACGAACTCTGGCTGAGCACCTGACGTACAACACCCAAAAGAAAGGAACTGTACGTCAGGTAAAGTCTACAAGAAGGGTTAGACCTTACTGCAAGTGCACCGAACTTTACACAACGGTTTACTGGTTGATTAGCATACTGATGTTCTATTACACAACAGTTTACTGGTTGATTAGTATGCTGTGGTTATAACAGGGTAACACGACAGGAAGTAACGCAGCAGGAAAGTAAAACGGGACAGGTAGTAGTCGTAGCGTGTGCTACCAACTACGGGACTAACCTACATGTATCAAAACAAGACGGGACGTGACGGGACAAGACAAGGCAGGACAAGTGAGACACGAAAGGGTTCACACCTTACGGTTCGAGGGGGATCAGACCCTCTTGCCGTGCGCACGCTCAACCCAACCCCAAACCTAGGAACTCAGGACAAGATTTACAGGGATCATTTCCGCTAGGGAAACATCCGAAACGCCCAAAGGCTTTTTGTGTAACAGGGATCACTTCCGCTAGGAAAGCATCCGAAACGCCCGAAGGCTTTTTGTGTAACAGGGATCACTTCCGCTAGGAAAGCATCCGAAACGCCCGAAGGCTTTTTGTGTAACAGGGATCACTTCCGCTAGGAAAGCATCCGAAACGCCCGAAGGCTTTTTGTGTAACAGGGACATGACATGACAAGTGTAGGGAATTGTTATTCTAGGGTGTCCACACGCACGCACACATAAGATAGCCCTACGTTGTCAAAAGTTGTTGTTTGTCGAGCTTAGACTTCGTCGTCAAGTCTAAGTCGTCAAGGGTCGTCACGGACGCTATCATTTCACGTCCGGTTCTATTTGTTCACAGTTATCAATTCTAACCAACTAAGGCCTAAGCACGGCCAAAAGTGCAAGTGTATACACTTGCCTGCGATGGCGAGTGTGTCATCCTCTCGAAGCATCTCGTCCAAGCGTCTAGTCCACGGAAGTCCGTCTGAAATAGTGCCACAGCGACGGTGTCAGGTCTCAATTTCATCAAATCCTATTAGGGTTCGTTTCTAGGTTATCGGGACTACCCTAATCGTCAAAGTCACAATTTTGGTGTTTTATCAACCTAAATCGACCACTACCCTATGTGCACAGAAAGTTTGTCCGATGGTCGATTTCTACAGTGAGCAGCGTTTTACTGGTGCGGAAAGGTAAATTCAATTATTGTTGTCCAGTTTTAGTTAAGGTTCAGTTTGCTGCAGTGTGGATTTTGCTACGAGTTAAGGGAAACCAACCTGAATGATGATTCACTGTGAATCGGGCGTCGGGTCTGGAAACGGTGGCGGTTCGTGTCACGACTCCAATTTCTGGAACGTCTCGTCACTGGTCTTTAGTGCTCACGTGGTCGAACGGAAGGTGTGACTGCCTCTGCGTCATAAGATATACAATAAGTTACGCTAACAGAGTCTAACTTAGAACATATTAATAGGGCACAAAAATACGGCTTTTATAATCTATACCACTTTTACTCAAAACTACATCCTATATGTTTATTTTACTATTAACCTTAGGGGGACAGAGTCCTTTAATATCTCAATTCATAGCACATGCTAACAATATTAATAACCTATATGATTTATTACTAGGATAGTATTTCAAGGATATTGATGTTCTCTTTAATGGCATAGTGTACCCGTTTTAATCTTTGCATATAAATCATGAAATGATGAGCTAGGTTGCTAAGTCTCAATTCTTACATCTACCTTTGATTTTGTACCATAATCTGTTATATGACCCATAAGTAATCATCTGCTAACGTCTACATACACCGGAAATAGATAAAAAAAAGTGGTATAAACTCGTTACTTAAAAGTTTACTGATTCTCTCAAAAAAATACTTTTGGGTTACAACTACCACCTACTAACTACAATCATTACCTAATAGAAATATTACCTAATAAAAGCATAGCTGTACGTTCAGTTACTTACCCCCTTTGATAACGAACAGCCCTCGGTTTATTTACAAGGCGACGTTGGCGATCTTGGATACAGCAGCTTGCGGTTGGTGGACGCGCGACGAGGGCATCACGGTGGTTTCAGGGAACGGCGACAGATCTGCGAGGGGAGGAAGGCGGCCGGTGTTGCAGGGTGTCGCCGCGGCGGCGAAGAGCGGTAGCAGCGGCTGCGGGGAGGAGGCGAGTTGAGGGAGGTGGCTGGGAGAGCGGTCGAAGGTGCGTTCCGATGGGTGGTCGGACTGCAGTTGTGCGCACGAGGGCGAGGTCGCCGGACTGGAGTGAAGGAGAAGCAGGCGTCTGGGGTTGAGAGAGGGAGAGAGAGAGAGGAGGCCGGACTGGGAGGTGGCCGCCGGCGATGCTCAGCTAACATGCGTGCGCTTGGGTGCAAGAGAAAACGAAGATAAGGCTCCGGGTTTGAGGGCTATCGTGGTTGCTCGAAGCAGAGTGATGGCGATCGACGGCTGCGTGTGTGCCGCTCGGAGGGAGAAGAGGAAAAAGACTCGGGGATGGAAGAAGAACTGAGCGCAAAGGCTTGGGGTTTGAGAGAAAAATAGCCTACGGCTGGGCGACAGGCTATAGACCTAGGTTTTGGTTGCTTAGTAGGGGAAATGCTAGATGAAAGACGTGTTCGTGGGGAGAGGGAAGAGACAGTACGTGGGGAGATTCTCCCTGGGTTGTTGGGATATTACAACGAAAGGGTAGACTCTAATAGGATATGCTTAGATTATTAATTGGTTAAGATTTTAAAGATTCGATGTGATAATCCAAAAAAAATAACGTACGGATGCTGATTTTTTTTAAAGGTTAGGGTTTATGATTTGATTTTAAAAATCCCTTTAAAAAACACTCACAGAATTACATCCTCAGTTATGTTATGAATAGGCCCATTGGGCCAATTGGGTATCCAACCCACTATTGAAAGTTATAAATACACGGGTAGGGGGCTCTTAACCCTCTACACCTATTCTCCCTAAATTTCCCTTCACAACACGTTATCAGCACGATCACGCTCGTTGGAGGAGACGTCGGCTCGCGGGAAAGGAGATCCACAAATCGCTCAGATTCAAGAAGATCGTAATCTTCTCAACGGGGAGCGAAAAGGGCATCCTTCACCCACCGTCGCCTAGATTCCTCGTCGAATCTAGAGGTAAAAATCCAAACTTTTTAGATCTAAACTTGCTTTTCTCATTAGATCTGCATGTTTTAGGATCAAAAAGTTTATAAACTCGGTGAAATTCAACCTTTTAAATAGATCTGCATGTTTAAAAACAATAAAAACTTGTTTTTAGCGATCAAAATTGTTGAAAAATCCGATTTTTACCTCCCCGCATTTGATCCAAAAATCCGCACGCCCGTAGGGCGGAACGGCGGCGCGCCCATTGCGCCGCCGGCGGAAAACGAACGCCGCGGCCTCAGGTCGCGACGGCCGCGGCCTGACGCCGCGGCCAGCAGCCGCGGCCCCAGGCCGCGGACTGCCGCCGCGGCTTCAAGCCGCGGCCTCAGGCCGCGGCCAGTTGCGGCGGCCGCGCCCTACGCGGCCAGCCGTCACGGCGACACGCCGCGGGCCCCCCTAGGGTTTCCTGAAACCATAACCCTAACGGGCTATTTTTCGGGGGAGGCCCAATATTAACCCTAATGGGTTGTTTTCATGGCCCAAAAGGCCAGAAAATTAGCCCATTCACATAAATTATTTTTTCTTTTATTTATTTTTGGCCCTAAAAAGCCCAAAATAGTTAAAAGAGATTTTGAAAGGGTTTAAAGCGGTAAAATAAAACATTAAAATATGGATCAAAAGGCAAAAAGTTTTCAAAAAAAGGGTTTTTGCACGTCGCACACAAATTTGAATTATTTTAAATGCCTGTGTTTTTTATTATCTGCGTGGTTGTATGTCTCGAATATATTATCTGCGTGGATGTGCAAATTTTAGGCTATGTTTTTAGGGATCAGCCAGGTTTCCGACACCGTTTTAAAATTCCTGCAATTTTTCTTTTCTTTGAGAGAAATTTTGTATGTGAGGATGAAAATGTAAAAAGAAGACCGAAGGACACCAAAAAAGAAGCTGAAGGCGTTCGCTCAATGAAGATAGGGGCTTCTCTCTGAAGTTCCCGAGTTGTACTTTAATTTTCATGCTTTTTATTTTTGATGTAACTTCGGACTGGACTTTCTTTTTATTTTTCGGTGTCGGCTGGCTGATCCCCATAGTCCTAAATTATTTTTCTGTTTCATTGCTTATACATTAACTGCGTGGTTGTTACTTAGTTTAAATACCATGTTTAATGTCACAATGAAACCACTTAACAGCATGCGTGATTGTTAATCTTTAGTAATTAATTATTCACATTATCTGAAAAAAGAGCATGTATGTTAAAATCACATTAAATTCATGCTATGAAAATGTTTACATTACATGCGTGGATGTCTATCTTACTCAGTTAAATGATACATGTTGTTTTTCTTTACATTGCTAGATCATAAAATGGCCAGACTCGCGAATGTCGACTTCTCGGTCCTGAAGGCCGATGGGTCAAACTACCTGAGTTGGCAGTTGGACCTGAAGTTCCATCTGCGCTCTCATGGTTTCAGTCTCACACAGACTGAAAAGGCAACAACTAGTACTGCCCCTGCTAACAAGGAGGCTTCAGTGGAAGCACCTCATACAGAGGAAGTTTCCGATATATTAAAGGCGAAAGCCATTATATATATCAGGAACCACTTAGACTCGACCTTAAAGGACAAGTACCTCACTGTAGAGGACCCTTACGAGCTGTGGGATGCACTCGAGGAGAGGTACAGACATCAGAGGGATGTCATACTCCCCCGTGAACAGTACGAGTGGACTCACCTCCGCATACAGGATTTCAAATCCGTAGCGGAGTACAACTCAGCTCTCTTCCGCATCACCTCACGTCTGAAGTTGTGTGGTGAACCAGTGACGGAGAAGATGTTGCTGGAAAAGACGTTTACGTCTTTCCACGAAAAGGACATGATCCTTATGCAACAATATCGAGAGAGGAAGTTCACAAAGTACTCTGACCTTCTTTCATGCATGCTTATGGCAGAACAGAACAGAGACCTGTTGGTTGCCACCCACAACCTGCGCCCTCCTGGCTCCGCTCCATTGCCACCTCCTGCAGAGGCCCACTTCCAGTCTTCCCAGAAGAAGAAGACGGACAAAAAGGCAAAATTCCAGAAATTGAAAGAACAGAAGCAGCGGAAGAAGGCCACTCCCCCAGCTCCTCCCCAGAACCAGAAGTTCATGGACAAGAAGCAGAAGAGGATTTCCAACAAAGGAGGCACTCCCAAGAAAGACTGGGAGGACAAATGCTCCAAATGCGGGATGACGGGCCACTGGTCCAGAATCTGCCGCACAGCAAAACACCTCCAGGACCTCTACCAGGCAAGCCTCAAGCCTCGAGCTGAGACAAACCTGATTGAGAGCGCAGCGTTGGCAGAGACCTCATGGACTCCTGAAGATTTCATGGGAGATGACACTCTCTAGATCTGGACCACTTTTATGCAATTAGCAATGTATCTTCAATTTTATGCATCGTATCTAGTTCTATTTTTCCATGTCAAACAATATCTTTTGAGCATTTATTTATGAAAGTGAATCTTTTATCTATATTTATTGCTTGAATGTCTTTCCCCTTTTCTTTAGATATGGAACTTATCTGCCTAGTGGACAGTGCATCGACGCACTCGATCCTTCAACACTTAGACTACTTCACGAGCATAAGTAGTTATTCTGGCCCACTGAGAACAATCTCAGGACCAGCAAACATAATCGAAGGATCAGGGAAAGCAATTATATTGCTCCCCGGCAACACACAAATAACACTTAAAAATGCGTTATACTCCACTAAATCCATCCGAAACCTCCTAAGTTTTAAAGACATCCGTTTAAACGAATATCACTTAGAGACGGTCAAGGAAGATAAAAGGGAATACTTGCTTGTAACGGCTCTTACAAATGGTTCAAAAACCATTGTGGAACGTTTCAAGGGACTCCCCTCGGGACTCTACCAAACAAGTATACAAACTCCAGAAACATCCATGGTGGAGCACCTGCAGTGCCCCCAAACACCAGAATTCCAACTCTGGCACAGTCGACTGGGACACCCTGGTTCGGTTATGATGTACTGCATCATAAAGAACTCCAGGGGCATTGACCTGAAGAACCTGAAGATTCTTCAAAAAAGCAAATTCCCATGTCCACCCTGTTACAAGGGTAAACTGATCACGAGACCCTCTCCACTGAAAGTGGATGTGGAGTCTCCCAGTTTTCTGGAGAGAATCCACGGGGACATTTGTGGGCCGATTCACCCATCAAGTGGTCCGTTCAGGTACTTTATGGTCCTGATAGACGCATCTACTAAGTGGTCACATGTGTGCCTACTGTCCACCCGTAACCTAGCACTATCTAAGCTTTTAGCTCAGATAATAAAGTTACGGGCCCACTTCCCCGACCACCAGATAAAGAAACTTCGTCTGGACAATGCGGGGGAGTTTACGTCACAAGTCTTTCTAGACTATTGCCAAGCTCAGGGAATTGAAGTCGAACATCCTGTAGCGCATGTTCACACCCAAAATGGGTTAGCAGAATCTCTAATTAAGAGACTGCAATGGATCGCTCGTCCATTATTACTTCAATCCCAGATGCCAGTGAATGTGTGGGGTCATGCAATTTTGCATGCTGCATCTTTAATAAAATTAAGACCCTCTGGAGGTCAGTCATCTTCTCCAATGCAACTAGCACTTGGAGCCCCACCAATTGTCTCACATTTGAGAATATTTGGTTGTGCAGTATACGTCCCCATAGCACCACCACAAAGGACAAAGATGGGTCCACAACGTCGCCTAGGCATTTATGTTGGGTTTGACACCCCCTCCATAATTAGATTCCTAGAATCCCTTACGGGGGACGTCTTTAAGGCACGTCTAGAAGACTGTGAATTCGATGAAACATCGTTTCCAAGACTAGGCTCACAGACAAAGAAGCCCGAAGCTTCAGAATGTATCACTTGGGATACAAAAACTTTATGTCACTTTGATCCGCCAACAAGCCAGTGTGAGGAGGAGGTCCTGAAGATTCTCCACATCCAAAACACTGTCCATCTCTTGCCGGACAAATTTACTGACAACCAGAAGATTGTCAAATCACACGTCCCTGCTGCTAACACTCCAGCTAGGATTGACATACCGCAAAATGGATGCAATCCGCCTGCAGCAGAAATGGTTGGACCTCTCAAAAAGAGAGGACGACCACCGGGATCCAAGGACCAAGTCCCTCGAAAGAGCAGGACCCTTGGAAATGGTAAACAAATACCACCACAGGATGCTAATTTAAGCCCTGCTACCCCATCTCTCCCAAACTCTCATGAAGAGAAAAAACCGGGAGAAAATGAAGTATCGATACACTATGTACGAACTAGGGAGTATTGGGACAGAAAAAGCACAACAATAGATGACACATTTGCGTGTAATATTGCCATCAACGTCGCGTACTGCGACGATGATATTGAACCACGCTCTCTGACAGAATGTCAAAGCAGAGATGATTGGCCAAAGTGGAAAGCGGCAATAGGAGTGTAGTTGGATTCACTCACCAAACGCAAGGTCTTCGGACCAATAGTCCAGACACCAAAAGGTGTAAAACCTGTGGGTTATAAATGGGTATTTGTTAGAAAACGAAATGAACAGAATGAGATCGTACGCTACAAAGCAAGGCTTGTAGCGCAGGGTTTTACCCAACGTCCTGGGGTGGATTTTGAAGCCACATACTCCCCGGTCATGGACGCGATCACCTTCCGATTCCTCATTGGCATAACAGCACAAGAGGGTTTAGATATGCAACTCATGGACGTGGTTACTGCATACCTATATGGCAACCTAGACCGAGACATCTATATGAGATTGCCTGACGGTTATTCTTTGCCTGCAGCACTAAAAGAGAGAGAACGTGACATCTACTCAGTGAAACTGCAAAGATCATTATATGGTCTAAAACAATCTGGAAGGATGTGGTATAACAGACTGAGCGACTTCCTTGCACAGCAAGGATTTAAAAACGACCCAGTCTGTCCTTGCATCTTTATAAGAGCAAAGGCAACAGGATTTGTAATTATAGCCGTCTATGTAGACGACTTAAACCTCATCGGATCTCCTGAAGAGATCGTAAAGATTTCTAGAAGCCTGACAGAAACTTTCGAGATGAAAGACATCGGAAAATCAAAATTCTGTTTAGGCCTTCAGATAGAGCATCTTAAAGATGGGATACTGTTACACCAGTCAACTTACACATCGAACTTATTGAAAAAGTTTCAGATGGATAAGTGCCAACCCCTTAGCACTCCGATGGTCGTCAGATCATTGAATGTACACAAAGACCCCTTCCGGCCGCTGGAAGAGGGGGAGGAAGTACTAGGCCCCGAAGTGCCTTATTTAAGTGCTATCGGTGCACTCCTTTACCTGGCTAACTGCACTCGCCCTGACATAGCGTTTGTAGTAAACTTACTAGCCAGATATAGTGCTGCACCTACACAGCGGCACTGGGCCGGAGTTAAGCATCTTCTGCGCTACCTCCAAGGGTCCATAGACTTAGGTCTATTCTACAGGAAAGGGGCATCAACTGGTTTAGTTGGTTATGCTGACGCAGGTTACAGGTCCGATCCTCATACAGAGAAGTCTCAGACCGGATACATGTTCACATATGGCGGCACTGCCATATCCTGGAGATCTGTGAAGCAGACCATGACGACCGTCTCATCCACCCACTCAGAGCTACTAGCGATCTTCGAAGCAAGCAAGGAATGCTTCTGGCTACGCTCGGTGATCCAGCACATACTCACCTCCACCGGCCTGACGACCGGCGTTCTTGCACCCACTACACTCCATGAAGACAATGCAGCATGTATAGCCCAGCTACAGGACGGCTACATCAAAGGTGACAAGACGAAGCATATCTCCCCCAAGTTCTTCTGGACGCACGACCTTCAAAAGCAAAAGCAGATTGAGGTACAGAAGATCCAATCATGTAATAACTTGGCGGATTTGCTTACCAAATCCCTGCCTACTAGTATTTTTGAGAAACTTGTATATGGGATTGGGATGAGGAGAGTGAGTAAATGTATACTGGGTCAGGATGAGAGAACTATGAACTCATAGATACATAGGAGACTAATGTATAGATTCATAGGAAATCTGCAAGCCTGAAGCTTGGTGAGATAAGGGGGAGTCAACTACAGAGTTGTACTCTTTTCCCTTGGCTACAGGTTTTTTCCCACTGGGTTTTCCGTAGTCAAGGTTTTGACGAGGCAACCTTGTTGACTCTGGATCCTGAAGTATCCACCCCTAGACACATCCCCAAAACAGGGGAAATTATGGGTTAACTGTTCTTTCTTTAACAAGCCAGTTACCCTAACTCGGATCCTGAAGAATCCACCTCTTATTTCAATGTTGATTGGATAAGGGGAAGTGTTATGAATAGGCTCATTGGGCCAATTGGGTATCCAACCCACTATTGAAAGTTATAAATACACGGGTAGGGGGCTCTTAACCATCTACACCTATTCTCCCTAAATTTCCCTTCACAACAAGTTACAACTAGTTAAAGGATTTGATTTAAAAAAAACGTACCCACCACCCAGTAAACGAAATTTTGGGATTTGAAATTAAAAGAATTTTTTTTATAAAAAAATTAATAGTAGTAGTATAGCAGATTGGTCACTCGACGTCCAAAAAATTACAACGAAGATACCCGGGCGATCGCGCCTCTGAGAGGGTCGTGAATACGAGGTCCGATCA
Source organism: Scilla litardierei (assembly GCA_030789695.1). Lineage (NCBI taxonomy): Eukaryota > Viridiplantae > Streptophyta > Magnoliopsida > Asparagales > Asparagaceae > Scilla > Scilla litardierei. The sequence continues at coordinate 48,748,086 of CM061135.1, forward strand.
CACGTCCGAGCTACGGAAAACTGTAATAAAAATCAATTACACAAATCGCACATGAAACACAGCTACGTGCTAAAGTACATACGGTCGGAAAGTGACCGTTACAAAGATGAAAGTTAGTAGAACCGAAAATAATGCCATCTACATAAACTTGAATCAAAAGAATGTCATTTTCATAATCTTTAATGAAAAGTGTAGAATTAACTTCTCCCATTTTAAAACCTAAATTCAAAAGAAAGGTCTTAAGGCGATCATACCAAGCTCTAGGAGCTTGTCTCAATCCATACAACGCTTTCTTAAGTTTGAAAACATGGTTTGGAAATTTCTCATGAATAAAACCGGGAGGTTGAGAAACATAGACTTCTTCATTTACAAATCCATTTAAAAATGCACTTTTAACATCCATTTGAAATAATTTAAAATTCTTATGGGATGCAAAAGATAAAAGCAACCTAATAGCTTCTAATCTAGCTACGGGGGCAAAGGATTCTTCGAAATCAATACCTTTCTCTTGCCGATAGCCTTGAGCTACTAACCTTGCTTTGTTCCGTGTGATTACCTCGTTTTCATCCGTCTTGTTCTTGAAGATCCATTTGGTCCCAATAGCTTGGTGACCATTTGGAAGAGGTACAAGTTCCCAAACTTCATTTCTCTCGAATTGCGCTAGTTCTTCTTCCATTGCCACTATCCAAGAACTATCCTCACAAGTTCTTTGGCTCAATGGTAGAGACGAATGCGCAATGGGAGAATTCTTCAATTCTTGATCTCGTTCGAACACCCACACCAATATCTCCAATGATTTGGTTATGAGGATGATTGCGAACGGTTGGATAAGCTTTGGGTAAACCTGGATCACTAGGAACAACTTCAACAACTTCGTTAGAAGTGTTAGTTTCAACAATATTATCATTAATCTTAACATTATTAAGAGAATCACAAAGAATATCTACATTATCATCATCAATATGAGGAAAATCAAAATCTTCATAAAAAGATACGTGAAGTGATTCCTCAATCGTTGAAGAAGTTTTGTTGTATATCCGGTATGCTTTGCTACGTGTGGAATATCCAACAAAAATTCCTTCATCGGATCTTGGCTCAAATTTGTCTAAATTACCAAAGGTGTTCTTTATAAAACATTTTGAACCAAAGACACGAAAATATTTCACTTGAGGCTTTTTATCGTAAAACAACTCAAAACAAGTTTTGTTTGTTCGGGGTCTCACTAGGATTCTATTGAGCACATAACATGCCGTGTGCACTGCTTCTGCCCAAAATTGTAGTCCTAAATGACTATCATGGAGCATAGTGCGAGCACACTCAATAAGAGTCCTATTCTTTCTTTCTACAACACCATTTTGTGGTGGTGCACGAGGAAAGGAAAAGTTATGAGTTATCCCGGAGTCATCACAAAACTTAGTAAAAGACTCATTCTCAAATTCTCCTCCATGATCACTACGAATAGTGATAATGGTGGATCCTAAAAGATTCTGAATCTTCTTTGCAAATTTGGTAAACTCTTCATGAGCTTCATTCTTATTAGTTAAGAATGAAACCCAAGTAAATCTAGAAAAGTCGTCAACGACAACTAGTCCATAATGAGCATTACCTAAAGAAGCGGTTCTAGTTGGCCCAAACAAATCTAGATGTAGAAGTTCTAGGGGCCTCTTAGAAGTAATCCCTTCTTTAAGCTTAAATGAAGATTTACTTAGTTTACCTCTTTGACATGAATCACAAAAGTTTTTCTTATTAAAAACAATCTTAGGAAAACCTTTGACTAGATCATGCTTAGCTAACTTATATAAGTGCTTGAAGTGAACATGACCAAAACGGCGATGCCATAATAGTTGTTCACTTGTGTTAGCAACTAAGCAATGTTCTACGGTTTTAGGCAAGCTCAAATAATAAATATTTTTACGCCTAATACCGGAAAATAAAACATTTGAATCACAATCAACAATAGTACACAATCCTTCTCCGAAGTTAACCTTGTAACCTTTGTCACAAAGTTGACTTATGGAAATGAGGTTGTGACATAAACTACTAACAAGATAAACATTAGTAATTAGGGGTTTGGAAGGATTACCAACGATACCTACTCCAATGATGGTTTCCTTTTGATTACCTCCAAAAGTGACCGTTGCACCATCTTTGATGCTAAATGCTAATCACTTCGGAGAGCAATGAGGGATCTCCCGTCATGTGTTTGGAGCAACCGCTATCAAGAATCCATCCTTTCCCTTTAGAGCTAATAAGGCATTTATTGCTCTTCTTCTTTCTCTTGGGTACCTATATATTATACCATAAGCTTATGGTACCCAATGTTTGTTGGGTCCAAGGGGATTAGCCCTTTGGAAGCCAAGTCCAAGTGGACTTTCGCTTCCCAACATAGTTACTATTTCTAATTACATCATGAAAGTAGGAATCAACATAAGCATTCCTAACATTTAGACTAGTGTTCTTAGGACCCCAAATAGTGTACATCTTGGGAGTCTTATTCCTAGTTGCATGCATATGAGTTGGATTTCTATGTGGTGCATGCTTCTTAGGAACATGATTTCTAGCATATAAATGAGGTGGAGGATATGCATTGTACATTCTTGAATGATATGAATTCTTGGGATCATGCATATTATATGAAGGATATTGATCACAGATGACATATGGAGAATTAGCATATATGAAAGAATGATGCGTATGAGCATATGGGTGTGTGGGAGCACGTACATGAGTATTTCTCATGTGTGGTTGTGTACGTGTCCGTGGGTGCGGAGCATAAAATGTGTCATGATTATCCACTTGTGAAGTAGGATGTTTCCTACGTGGATGAGTATTAGTGTACATATAAGCATGGCCTTGCTTTTGGTTTCCACCCTTAGTGGGTTTCTTGCCGAAAGGAAGAGAAAGTGATGTGGTGACATTCTTGGTAGGATTGCTACCTATAGTGTCTTTGACACCACTTGTGGATGCACCGGAGGAAGGCCTCACAAAATCTATAGTGACACCACTATAGGAGGTGCGATCATTAGATGCATTCGCTTTAACAAATCCAAGGCCAACACGATGTGTGGCCGGAAATTGATTTGCAAGCAAATCATCTAATTGTCCTTTCCCTTATTGAATCTCACAATACGGGAGGACATGAGCTCATATTTCTCCTTTAAAGAAGAAATGTTGGTATCCAAGGTGGACACCCGTGCTTTGAGCTCGTGAACTTGGGTTTTAAGAGAATCATTCTCTAATCCCAATTGTGTGTGGCGTGTAACTAGATCACTATTATCCATGGGATGTGTTTGATCTAGTTGAGATTTGAGGGAATTCACCTCATTTCTCAATGTGACATTTTGAGAAGCTAAGTTTGCTTTCTCAAGGGTTAAAGTATCAACAATGGTGTCATTGTTGATAATGCATGGAATGGATGACTTGCTAACTTCTGATTTCTTTAAGCTAGAATATCTAAGCATTAAAGATTGTTATTTAGCAAATAGTTCTTCATTAGCTATGCGAAGTTCATCCATTGTTACCTCGGTGTTATCTGTATCGGAATCACTCTCATCGGAGAGTGGGTCTTCAAGTGCCATGAAGCACATGTGGGCGCTCTCACCCTTCTCATCATCGGAATCGCTTGATGAGTCATCACTTGAGTCATCAAAGGTACCGACGAGTCCTTTCTTCTTGTCTTTCTTGTTCTTGTTGGACTTGTGGTACTTTGGTGCCTTCCACTTTTCTTTGTTGTTTAGCATCGGGCAATCCCTCTTGATGTGCCCTGGCTTATTACACTTATAACAAAGAGAGGAAGTAGCATTAGTGGATTCAAAACGTTTGTTGGATGGAAATTTACCTTTGCGGAAGAAGCGTTGGAACTTCTTCGCCATTTGGGCCATTTCACCCAAATCCATCTCGTTCTCGGATTCATCACTTTCGGAGGATGACGAATTGGCGTTGAACGTCAAAGCTTTCTTCTTGGCCTCCGAGGGATTCATCATGGCTCGAATCTTCAATCGGTTATCCCGTCTTACTTCGTAAGACATAAGAGTCCCGATGAGATTCACCACGGTGTAGTTCTTCAAGTCATTGACCTCTTCAATGGAGATTGCTCGTCTTTCCCATTTGGAGGTCATCCCCATGATAATCTTCCTTACCTTTTCAGGTTCGGTGTAGATTTGGCCAAGAGCTTCCAATTCGTTTGTGATGTCGGTAAAGCGTCCGTACATCAACGCAATGCTCTCATTTTCCTGCATGTGAAACAAGTCGAAGTTTTGCTCGGCAACATATAACTTTGAAAGCTTTACCTTATTCGTTCCCTCGTGGGTAACGATGAGATGGTTCCAAATTTGATATGCACTCTTACATGTGCATATCTTGTTGAACTCATTTGGGTCCAACGCATAATGAAGAGCGTTCATTGCTTTAGCGTTGTTGACTTCGGTGGACTTTTCGGAAGTCGTCCATTTCTCGAAATCATCTTCGGAGGGCTCGACATACTCCTTGTGGAGAGTTCTCCAAAGAGAAGCACTCCTAAGGAATGTCTCCATCCTACACTTCCAATAACCAAAGTTAGTACCATTGAAACGTGGAGGACGTACCGTAGATTGACCTTCGAAAAGTGTGGACGCTCCATCACGGTCAAGATTGTTGTAGGTAGGCGGCGGAGGAACGTTGTTGTTGTTGGATGCCATAGATAAAACCTTGCGCTCTGATACCAATTGTAAGGATCCTGTATATGGGGAAAACACTAGAAGGGGGGTTGAATAGTGTTTATGCAAATTTAATAGGAATTTACGCCAAATAAAATGCAATCCAACAAATAGTGCGGAATAGAAAACAACCCAAAGAGAAACACACGCAAACGCAGTTATGTTTCAAGGGTTCAGATTACCCAAGTCAACTCCCGACTTGTTCCCGGTAATCCTACGTCCCTACCACCCGGATACCACCGGATACTCAAGTTAGAACCCTAACTTGAGGTTTCCTTAAAACCCACTTGTAGCAACCCTACAAGTGCAATCGAATACAATCGATGTCCTTGACTCCCACAACCAGGGAGCAAGCAAAAACCACTCTCACAACCGAGAGCACAATTCAAATAATGAAATTATGAAATCTGAAAGCAACACTTACAATCACCTATGCCTTGAAGTAGAACTTGAAGGAGAAGTGTGATGTGTGTTGAAGAACTCTCTTGGAAGAGAGGAGGAAAGCCCTTTCTCTTGACTGCACCAAATGCCTAGAGGATCAATCTTTGGTTCTAGGTTGGAGAGCAAGAGAATCAGATTTGGAAATACTTAGGGCTTTGGATTTGAAAGCTTTGATCTTTGGAAATGAAAGCTTGAAGGATTTTGCAATGAATGAGTAACCTACCAATGAAACAGTAGAAGCTCTATTTATAGCTTTCTCAAATCCACAAAACAGTTTAGGCAAAAACCCAATCGAAATCCGTGAGAAAAATCTCAACGGATATAATCTGAACTTGCGACAGGCGACTGATGAACAAACCACAGTCGACTGCTGCACAGTCAGCAAGGGTATGTGAGAATTCATAACGGTAACTTACCACGTGGACAGTCGACTGATGAAGCCAAGACAGTCGTTTGTAAAACCAACGGGCGACTGTACATACTTCGACAGGCGACTTGCCGAGAGAAGAGTAAGTTAGATGAAATACTGGAAATCTCACAAGATACAGGACAGACGACTGATGCAAGGAACACAGTCGACTGTTAATCCGAACAGGCGACTGTATAACCTTAAACAGACGACTGTCACAGACAGGAGAAATTTCCAGAGAGCTAAGTCAAAGAAAAGACTTACAGACAGGCGACTGTTGCAGCATAGACAGTCGACTGATCTAATATACAGTCGACTGTATATACAGCATAAGTCGACTGGCCGTAGAAATCGGATCAAACAGAGTTTGGGTAAGGAGAGACAGGCGACTGATGAACCATTCACAGTCGACTGTCGCTAAGACAGGCACCTGATAAACGTTCAACAGTAGCCTGTGCGAGATAATCAGAGAGGACACAAAAACTGCATTGTAATAGTCTGTGCATAACAGGCGACTGTAGAACAAAACACAGTCGACTGTTTTTGAGACAGGCGACTGCAAACTGTTAAGCAGTCGGCTGTTATAAACAGTCCTAGCACAAACAAAAGAGAATTGAATTGCGATCAAAGGACAAAGGTCTAGAGGTGTCCTATGACCGAAAGTAGATGTGTGTGAGTGCTCCATCATAGTTCTACTTCTAAGCTACATACTAGAAGAGATAAAAGAAAAATTACATTGACGAATAATCTCTTCTTTCCATCATATGAGCTTGAAGTCTTTACGGAGCTTCAATCATCAATCTACGATCATCCAATTCATATCATTTGCCTTCAATCACGTTTGTGTGTCATCCATTGCTAGTTGATCTTCATAGTAAGCTTAGACAATGGATTAATTGCAAAATAGGGGATTAGTCACAAGTATTTATGTTTGCTCATCATTAACACCAAGTAGGGAGAAGTCCAATACTCAGCATGTCACGCCCCGCTTCCTATTATACTTGGGAGCGAGAACGCGAGCGGGTCTGCTCGTGCTTAAAACAAGGAGGAGATACTTTTTCTTTCCTTCCTCCTTGGTTTAAGCACAATAAGCGTCTGTGTGATAACATCCTTACAGATTCTTGCATGCAAACTCAACAACACAGATAAATATTTTATTACAATCTCAAGTCTCAAAAGGATTACAATAAGTGAAGCATGGGAAGAGAGTGGGTCATGAAGCACATACAAATTTTGTAAGAAATAACAAGTATAAAGATGCTGCGAAGGAACATAGCTCCTCATCGAGGGAACTTAGCTGCAAGGCACTCCTGGTCAACCTGCTCAGTCTCTGGGTTCGCTCCTCTGCAAACCTGTCTAATATCTGACGTATATTTCACAAGACAAGGAAATATACGTCAGCGAGGGTCGCTCGGCAAGATTTAAAGTATTAAGTATAAAAGAGCCTCGGCAAGGTTTTCAAAATCATTTCATGATTTCAATAATTAAAACATAGCAGTGTAAGAAAGCAATGAGCATGACAAGTGTGGTGTACAAAGTAATGAACATGGCAAGTGTAGTGTGTAAAGTGGCAAACATGGCATGTGTATTGTGCAAAGCAGTGGCATGACAAGAGTAGTGTGTAAAGTAACAACATGGCACGTGTAGTGTGCAAAGTAAATAGCTTGGCAATTCTATTAACGGTGACAACATGACATTTGTTATTAAAAGGAAAATAACAGCAGTTTAAATGTTAAACAGTTGGCAGTCAAATTAAAGGAAAGATGTATCAGTATTACATATTAACATGTCTGATATCCATTTCAATCGTTTCGATAGTGTGTGCAAGTTCGTGACTAAGGCCCCCCGTCGTTAGACGAATAGTAAGTGAATCCACCTTCAAGTGCTCCCGAAGGCGACCCGTTTACTACCGGCTAGTGTCCGGGAACCCAACCCCACCCACGTGTACTTCCTGGACCACGAGCCAGGATGCTAAACCGTCATATACTGGAACACGAGCCAGACTAGTCACTTGTGACCCTACTGGAACACGAGCCAGACTAGTCACACGGGACCGACGAGAATAGCCATCTAGTAGCCAACGGCATGCATGTTCACGAGCCAACGACATGTATGTTCACGAGCCAACGGCATGTATTTCTATGAGTTGCCAACCGGCCAACAAGTCTATGTGTAGCCAACCGGCCAGTAAGTCTATGATGTGTCTTTTGCAATTTATGAAGCACTTGTCAATTACTATTAACATGTCCACATGCGCACACACCATGTCCATATCTTGCAATCACAAAAGTAAACAAAAATGTAGTTTTAAATGGAACGGCAGTTAAAACGTGGATAAATACACAACTTGCATATCATAGTATTACAGTCTAAACAATTAATGTGACGGTTGTAAAACATGGAAAAAGTACACTTGCCTGAAGTGACGTGATTTGGGTATCCGAGCGGACGTACAAGGAGCGTGATATATCTGTGCCAACGGATACGCGATATCAAGCTTTAAAGAATAAAACACAAATTCTAACTTGTTACCCACACCATATTATTATTACTGATTAAATAACATATCCTATTTTTAACTAACAAGTAGTTACTAACACACTTACCTATAATTGTGACATTAACTATACATATATAATACCAAGGTTGTCACTAACTTACTGAAAAATATTAACTATTAACTTAGCTTATGAAATCACATATTGTTATGCTAACACTCCTAATTGAAAGATAAGTTGCACTAACTTAAGGTAAAACTGACCCTTAGATTAATACTATGAGATTATAATTAAGACTATATAAAATTAAAATAATTAATAAGCTAACTTCAGTATAACAATTAATAAACCAACTCCTTATAAAATTAATACATTAGACTAACCTTATAACTCCCCCCTTCTCTCTCGTCTGTCATCTTCCCCCTTCATTCTTTCTTTGTTTCTTCTTTTGTAGAGGGGGTGATCGAGGTCGAGAGGGCTCGGGGCGGCGGCGGAAGAAGATGCGGCAGCGGATCAGGGCGGCAGCGGGGCGGCGCGGTCAGGGAGTCAGGCGGGCGGCGGATCTGATCTCTCCGGCGGCGGCTGCTCGGATCTCTCCTCTGGAGGCGACGGCGTGAGGAGCTCGCCATGTTTGACAGGGGAAGAAAGGCGGCGGTTGGGTGGTTCGCTGGTCGACGGAAGGGGAACCGGTGGGAAGGTTGGAGATGTGAGAGAAGGCGACGATCGGGGTTGGACTGGCCGTGGGGTGCGGGCGTCGGAGAGATGGGAAGAACAGGGGAGGGAGATTTCAAACAGGGGAGTGGCATTCGAACAGGGGAGCTGGAGGTGGAAACCGGTGACGGCGAGGGGTTCGCCGGCGGAAGGATCTGCTGTAAGGAGTTCGACATGGCCTGGGGAGGAGTCGAAGCTGTGGGCTATGGGGTTGGTCGGTGGTGACAACGAGGCTCAGTGGTGTGGGGAAGGAGGTCGGATGCGGGGGTTTGCGGCGGCATGCGGCGAGTGCTTGTCGGAGGAGGGAGGAAGTCGGATACGGGCTTGGGCGAGGCGTCTACGGCTGCTGGCGGGGAGCAGGTCGTGGGCAGTGGAGTTGGTGTGAGTTCGCCGGATGTGAGGGGATATGGGCGCTCGAGTTTGCGGCCGTCGGAGGGTCGGATGCGGCCTAGGTCGGAGATATGGCTAGTTGGGGTGGAGCACGGATGGAAGGAGGCCGGAGGAGGCGGTGACACTGGGTTTGCAGGTGGCACGCGGGGAGGAAAATGGCGAGCGGTGGTGGTTTCGAAGGGCGGTGTCGAGGGGTCGAGCGGAGGGGCTGGGCTTGGGGTGTATGGCCACGTCGTGAGAAGGGCGGAGTGGTGCACAGGTGGTCGAGAGCAGGTGGCGAGTTGCTGCGGTACGGGGAGATCGGATGTTCAGGGGTGGCTTGTCGGAGGTTGGACGGAGGTGGCGCGGTGGTTCCACGGCGAGAAGAGAGGGGGTCGGGCGACGGTTGAGAGGAGGAGGGGAGAGGTACATGCAGGTTTTGGAGATGGCTGAGTGGCTGAGCATGTGTGGCTTAGGTTTCTTGGTAAGGGTTTATTCTTGATATATGAATGTATGCATGAACTTGGCCCTGGGTGATTAAGATTTGGGGTTAGGTTTCATTGGAAGGAGGAGGAAGAAGGTAACGCGAGGGGGTGGGTTTTATCTTTCTTTGCATTTTGGTAGGGTTAAATGCTAAGGAACAAAGGAAAGATTTTGAATCAACAATATTCATGGAGGGTAAGGAAAAATAGGAAGGGTTATAAAAGAAATAGTTTTAATTAGAATGATTTGATTATTAGCAAAGGATAATTAGGAAAGTTTGAGTTTTAGAAGATTTGTTTTTAAAAGAAATATTTATAAGGGAAATTAATACTAATTGATTTTGTTTTAATGTTTTTCATTAATATCAATGAGTTTAAGGAATGTTTGAATTCTAAATATTAATAGGGAAATTAAGGCTAAGTTAATAAGGAATGTTTGAATCTTACTAATAATTAGGGAATTAATAGCAAGGGAAGAAAAGGATAGTTTTTGAAATTTAAAAGGATTTGTTTTAAAAACTAGTTGATTTGATATGATTTAATTATGGGAAAATTAAAACTAATGTAATTTAGGAAAGTGGAATAATACAGAATAATTGGGAGAAAGTGAAGGGGTTTTGTTGTGGGGGTATAACTCACGTACAATGAATTTGTATTACGGTGAACCAAGGGCACAATGATTATGATTTGGTGGTGATTAGGGAAGGTTGTTTAACAGGTGTTTTGTATGATGAAGAGGCTAAGCACACAACGAGGACCGGCCAAAGAATCAATTCCTCCCAGGACTCTGCCTTACGACCGCACTGCTGGAGGCAAGGGCGGAGCGCGATCCAAGACGACGGGCTAACCTGCACAAGGAGCCGCTCGTCAGAAAGGCCGGGTTGGGGTTCAACCCTTAGCCTCTCCGATGCCTAAGTTAGTAATAGGACTTAAAGCGGGGGCCAGGCACGCAGGTCGGACTAAGAGTGAGTCGACCGTACGTGTCGAGCTATCGGGAGTGGAAGAACAAAGATATGGAAGACCTTTACTCTTGTGTGTGAATAATGAGATTGAGAGTGAATTTGCCAACCCCCTGGAGGCGAATGGGTATTTATACCTGGTGGAGGCGGTTAGGCAGGGCTGACCTGGCATGCTGACTTGGCGTGCTGAGCTGGCTCTGCTGTCAGCGGAAGCTTCGGACGAGGATGTCAGGATCAAGAGTGTCAGCCACGCTTTTGTCAGACGGCGCAACGGCCAGGGGCACTTTTGTCAGGGTGTCAGAGCCGAAAGCATTAAGTGTCAGGGGGCGCAGCGGCCAGGGGGTGCTTTATCAGATGGTCGGGCAGCGAAAGTGCCAGTAGCGTCCTTGTACTAGGTTGTTTGTCGTCTTCGATGTGCCAAAGAGTCGTGGGAGTGCGTCCGAGGAACGGGGCTACCGATTGGGTCGCCAGGTCGTCCCGGATGGAAGACGCGTTGTCCGGTCACGCGCCTTGCGCGTTGTCCCCGGTGAGCTGGTGGGGGGGGGGGGACGAGCGAGCGGATAGCTGGGACCGCGGCGGAGTACGGCCCCGTCACTGGCCACAGCAGGGTGCGCCCTTCCTTCGGTCGCGTCGGACTCCCGGGTAGTCTGGCGCCCTGTCGCTGGGGGAGTAAGCGAGCGGTCCTTGAAGTCGCGGCGCTTGGCGCCCTATCGCTGGGCCAGCTGGCCTCTGGGAGAAAGCGAGGTAGGGAGGGTATTTGGTGGACTGGGATAGAAAGTCGGGCTGTCACGATCTTTAGGTCGTAACAATTGCCCCCGGCGTTCGAGTCCGAGATGGAAGCCCGGCTCGGCTCGGATGACGTATCATCTTCCCTTCCCGGAAAAGGCAGTTCAGATCTTGTCCCGCGCTAGGAAGCGACGGCTGTAGTCTCGGGGTTCCCGCCTTGCCAGCCATTACAACGATTTGAAAGGGCGGGGGAAGTCGAGGCGTCTCTGCCGCTGAATGGGGGACACGTGGCTGAAGCGACTGTCACGCCAGCCGAGGCGTCAGAGGCGCTCGGATGGGCGTCGTGTGTCGTCCAAGCGACGGTCGGGATGGTCTGATGTTTACTATAAGTATGGGGAGGAGGGGACCGATCGAACGTTTCTCCCGATTTTAACTTCCCTTCGCGCTTTCCAGTTTCCGTTTGCCGCTCGCCGACGTTGCCGTCGTCACCGGGGATTCGGTTCCGAGCGTCGTCATAGCTTCGGCTGCTCTGTCAGGTAATTTTTCGATCCTCTGGACCAATGGCTTCTCGTTTTGAGTACAAAAGCGATAGTGGGATTAGGAAGGAGGAGTCCCAGAAAGGGGAGAGGGAGCAAAGGAGGGCCCGACCGGGCACACCGAGGTCGATCGCGGCCATCCAGTGTAGGCTGGACCGGGTTGACGTTCAGGAGATCCGCGTGCGGTTCGTCTGTCCGCCCTATGGAGTGCGTCAGCCTGGGCCCTACGAGAGGGTATGTTGGCCTGGTGATAACGAGGTTGGAGTCTATGTCCGGTCTTTCGAATTGGGGCTCCGCTTCCTGATTCATCCTCATCTTCTCCACCTTCTGAATTTCTTGGAGTTGTCAATCTTCACGCTGGTGCCCAGCTCCTTTGGTTTGATGGTTGGATTCGTCATCCTGTGTCTCGCCAGCTCCTTGAGTCCGTATCTCGTCCAGTTCCAGTATTTCTTTGGAGTGAGGAAGTGGGTGACGTATTACTGCGTCTATGCGAGGAGGGGATGAGAGCTCATCGTCGGGGTGCCGGCCAACGCGAATGGTTGGGCGGAGAGCTTTGTTTTTGTCGTGATGCCGACGGACGCTGTGTTGGTGTCGAACTGGGGGGCTTTGAACCCTATGGTGAGCGAGGAGGTCGCAATGACGGACGAACTTCTAGCGAATGCCCGGATTTTGGCGGAGTTACCCGAGGCGGACCGCCGACTGGCGAGCTTGACGCAGGAGGATCGGCTCGCCCAGAAGTTTTGGCCCACAGGTACTCTGATTACAGCGAGCCCTCAAGTAGGCTTACCCTGATCTCTCTTTCCTTTGCAGGTGAGGACGTGATGCTCTCTCGGGATGAAATGTTGAGGGCGGCCGGGGTGAGGATCGCGAAGAAGGCCGATTCTCTGGATAAGGGTAAGGGAGTGATGGGCGAGGAAGGGCCGGCAAAGGGGGCGGCCCAGAAGTGGAGCACCGAGGTTCCGGTTGTGGAAGAGGCGAGCAGGAAGCAGCGGAGGTCCGAGCCGAATGCTCCTTCCCCCTGGGCTGGCGGGGTCGCGCAGGGTGGTTCGTCCAATCCGGAGGTGGTCAGCAGGGTCCCTCCGTGGGCTTCGGCCTCGGATAAGCCCCGCAAGCCTCCTCCCCTCGAGAAGTGGCCCTACGGAGTTCCCGCATGGGAGATGGGGAGAAAGGGTCACCCGAGTTGTGAGATGGCGCTCGCTTACTTCAAGTTGACAAGGGCCGAGGCTGAGGCCCTGCCGAGGGAGGATCTCCACCGACCGATCTATCGGGTAAGCCGGGGAGAGTCCGTGTTCGAGGATGCCGGGGTTGCAGCCCGTCTGGCAGAATATTTTGTGCTGCCGAGGGACCGTGAGTCCTTAACCAACGTGGGCACAGAGCGGTTGTGCGACACCGCGGTGTGGCATCCTATGCAGGTAGGCTGAACTTCCTTCGTTGCGTTCGGATTCTTCTAATTTACGTTCTGACAGGGTCGTGTTCTTTGGCAGGCGATGTTGGCATCGGTGGCCCTGCAATGCCACACCCCTGTGGCCGCGGTCCAGGCTTCCCGAGATGAGGGGAAGGACGAACTTCGAGAGGCTCGGAGCCAATTGCGAGGGAGGGAGGCGGATTTGGATCGGGTCATTAGGCTCCGCGCCCTCGAGGTGGCGCGGGTCGAGTTTTTAGAGGCACAGGGGGCTAGGCTCGCCCGCCAGCTGGAGGAAGAAGAGGGCAAGGGGGCCTTGCTCGCCCACCAGCTGGAGGAAGAAGAGGGCAACGGGGGACCTGCTCGCCCGCCATCTTGAGGAAGAGAAGGAGCGAGGGGCCTGGCTCGCCCGTCAGCTTGAGGAAGAAAAGGGGAGGGGGGCCCGACTCGCCCGTCGTCTTCAGGAGGAAGAGGGAACACGGAATGATATCTTGAAGAGGAATGCCGAGGTGGCGGCCAGCAAGAAACACGTGATCGATGTTCAGCAGAAAAACATAACCGAGCTGAAGCGGGCGATTGAGTTGGAGAATAAGGAGAAAGCCATCCTGAAGAAGCGGTTTGTGCGACTGGGATGGGTAGGCGATTTCTATAAATAGGGGCGGGGGGTGTCGCGGAAAAATTTCTCGCTTCCGAAATTTTCCAGAGCTATTCTCTTGAGTTCAGTCTATTGTCTTCGTGGAGGCCGCGTTCGTTGCCAGAGTTCGCGCCGCCATCACCGCCGCCATCACCGCCACCATCGCCACCGCCATCGCCGCCTTAACGGGTAGTCGACAGGTATATTTCTTTTCTTTTCACCGGTATGGTTTCGTCTTCCTCCGCTCCATCGTCGGGGTTGACGGGCAGTTCTACGGCAGAATCGGTGGAGGAGGAGCAGGGGCGTCGCCGGTGTCCGCCGTAGGAAGCTGGAACCCAAGGAAGGGGAAGGGGCCCCTGAAGTCGAAAACGAGGCCACCCACGAGGGTCCGGGCGACCATGGCCGAGGTCGGAGTCGTGCCGGTCGAGATAACGAGCCAGAGGTCCGAGGCGCGGACAGACGTCATCCCCCGGGTGCGCTCGAACTACCTCAGGCCGCCATACGAGGTCCGCCTACCGACCGTATCGAAACGTGTCTGCTTCGCGAAGGAGGGCGAGCTTGGCGTCTATGTGGCGTGCTTCGATCAGGGTTTGCGGTTCCCCCTTCACTCGTTGTACCGTGAGATTCTGGATTTCCTCAGGTTACCATTCTTCCAGCTGATGTAGAACTCTGTCAGCGCGATAGTCGGGTTTCTTGTTCTTTGCACAAGGAATAATGTCCGTCCGACCCTCCCTTTGTTCCGCCACTTCTTCGCGGTCAAGAGGCTGAAGTCCCATTATTATTTGTCGGCGAGGAAGAACCATCCTCTTATCTGGGGCCTGCCGGGGAAAATCAAGGGATGGAAGAAATCGTTTGTTTTTATCTCCGTGCCCGCCGACATGACGGTAAAGTCGGACTGGGGTGTGCTCAACCCTGAGGTGAGGAGGAAAGTCCGCCTGAGCGGGGTTGAGGCGGAGCGGGCGGCGAGGTTAGCGGCGGTACCTGAGGAGGGCCGGTAGTATGCCCGCCTTGCCAGGCCGGAGCTGATTGCTCGACTTATTTGGCCCGAAGGTAACTCCAGTATTGTGGCATTAACTTCTAGTTTACTCACCCTAAACTCCTCCTCTTTTGCAGATCCGACGATGAGCATCTCCTTCGAGGACCTGGACAGAATGGCCGAGGAGACGATGGCCGATAAGCAGGGTGCCGACGAGCACGTCGCTCCATCGCTCGCTAAGGGCCACAAGAAGAGGTCGAGGTCGAGTGAGGGGGAGAGGACCAAGAAGGCCGAGGGGACCATCGGGCAGAAGAAGAAGAAGAGGATGGTTGAAACACCGACCGTCGTCGGTGCAGGCGCAGGGGGGCCTGTCGAGGGTGTCCGACATGTCGAGGCCCCCCAAACCATCGACCTCGAGGCCGAGGAGATGCAGGGTGGCCTGCCAGTTAATCAGGCGTCTGTCAGTGAAGGGGAGCATCAGTGGCTGACTGCGTCGTCGGTGGCTCCTGACTCGGCTTCGGTCCATCAAGAGGGCCCCGTTGGGTCGAGCTCGGGCCCGAGGTCGGCTGCCAAGGAATCGTGGCCTTACGGCTGCCCCCGGTACGGTCTGGAGAGGCCGGCGCCTCCCAGCTGCGAGGAGAAGCTGGCGACGTTCCGGTCGAAGAAGGCCGACATCGAGAAATTTCCGGAGGGCGACCTCTTAAGGCCGATCTACCCGATTGGGAAGGGCGAGTCGGTCTTCGACGAGGCCGACGTGGCGGCGAGGATCGCCGAGAACTGCCAGTTGCTCAGGGATAGGGAGTCCCTGGCGCAAGTCGGCCCAGAGCGGCTAGGAGCCATCGTGGCGTGGCACCTTGCGCAGGTATGTTAGCGGGCTATGCCGGGGGTGCCTCAGGGTTTATCATCGTCGAGCTTTATTTTTTCTTGTTCATGTCTACAGGCCACTACGGCGATGGTTACCATGCAGCGCTGTACCTCCGCCCTCATCAAGGCTGAACTCGCGATAGCGAGGATGAAGGTGGAGCTTGACAAGGAGAAGTCTAGGCGTGCCGCACTGAAGAAGTCGTTCGCGGAGCAGTGGACGTTGCTCGAAGAGTACAGGCTGCATGTAGCGGAGCTCGAGGAGCAGATCGCTGCCTGACGCTCCCGCCAGGCCGAGTTGGAGGAGGTGGTCGCTGCCGGACTTTCCCGCCACACCGAGCTGGAGGAAGAAGCTAAACGGGGAAGGGTCAAGATGGGCGACTTGGAGTCGCAGGTGAAGGCCGCCGAGGAGGCGTTGGCGAAGAGGACAGAGGAGTTCCGGGTGTATCAGGTGCAGACCGTCGCGCCTCAGCTCACCCAAGTCAAGATGAAGGCACGGGAGACAGGCCGGAGGGAGGGATTGGAGATTGGCCGGGAAGAGGGGTGGAAGGCGTTGTAGGATCTAAATAGGGCCTAGAGGGGGGGTGAATAGGCCGATGACCAAATTATCGCAAGATAAAAATAATTAAGTCTAATTAAAACAATTAAGTAGAAGCAATAGTAAAGCAGATAACACAACAACCAGATCAAGCAGATGACACAGAAGATTTACGTGGTTCGGTCTCCCAAGACCTACATCCACCCCAGAACAACATCACTAAATATGTTTCTTTAAGCAGTTACAGTCACACAAGATTAGAGCCCCAACTCTAACCACTCTGACTAACCCTAGCTCACCAAAGACTAAAAAGATAACAATACTTATGATGCTCTCCCAATCCGATATGCCCCAACAACTCGGATTACTCAAATCAGTTTAGAAGAAGAAAGTGTAAAACCTAAAAACCAACGACATATACAACAACGTATTCACAATAATATAAGATCAAGAGTTTAGAAAGCTCATTTGTGAAGATCCCTCTAGTTGTCGTCTTTCAGCATGTCAGTAGCTTCGCAACGCTTCTTTCGGAATGTCCATCGGAGGTCTGTAGAGGAAGTAGTCGCTGTCCCCGTGAAAGTAGTCGGTAGAAGTTTCTCACTCAAAGTGATCTTATTTGCTACACAGGAGGAACTGGCTGCCCAACTTGGTGTCAGCACGTCGGGGATGAAGTCACGGTCGTAACGCCGCAAACGCTGCTCAATTTGGATATCTAGAACTCAAGTTATTGATGAAAATGTGAAGAGGTATACATGGGTATATATAGGATGCAGCTTAACGGGTCTGGGTACTGTTCGAAGGGATCCGCGCCGACGGCTTAGCGTGTTTAATGCGCTGGGACCCGCATCCGCAAAAGCGGCTTGTCGGCAACCGTCCGATCGTGTTTGAACGGCCACGATTTGGCCACGTCGCCCGCTGCTTTACGCGTCAGCGCCCGCCAACGAAGACTCAAGTCCGCAGCTTCCTGACCGTTGGATGGAGATCCAACGACTGAGATGCAGCCACGTCGCCACCGGCTCAGCGCGGGATACGGCGCCGCAATATGAACAGTACCGTATGTCGATTTTCAGCGTATTTGCGACGTATTCTTGAGTATTGGCCCTCCAAATAAATCCCAAAAATTCTGAAAAAATTCTCAAAAATCCCAGAGCCCCATATTTACATGTTAGAATTGTTTCACCTCATTTTATCACTTGTAGAAAAATTTCCTTTTTTGTATACTCTGTATTTCTTCGTATTTCCCCGTATTGTGACTTCAAATAATTTCCATAATTCCTGAAAAAATTTCCATGATGTTTATAGACTATGATTAACTCTAGGGTAGAGTTTTATAGCTATACTTCATTGTTTGAGCAGCTTTCGTAATTTCAAATGGAGTTTCAGCCTTGTATTTTAACGTACTTGAGTACGTACATGCGTATCCTGACCAAACATGACTGTCACACTGCATAGGGACCTGAGACACACTTAACACACATATTAGAATAGTTCAGTAGGGTTTGTTATCATCAAATATAGTCTAGGAGGCTGTTTCCAACAATCTCCCCCTTTTGATGAGAACAAACCAAACATTAAGATTACATCAAAAACGTGTGAAGTGTGTGAAGTGTGAAGCATGAAATTTTGAGCATGAAATGGAAAAATGATTAACTGTATGCTCCCCCTATTTACATGCTCCCATATCTCTGATCATCATGTAACATTGTGTTCATGTCCCATTCCCAATCTTAATATATATCTCCCCCTTTGTTTTCATCAAAAGAGAGCAAATAGCATATGATGAATGGAAAATTAATCATTATAAAGCATAACAAAAATCAATACATCGATGACCACAATGAATAAATAAGCAATAAGCACTAAATCATAACTAGCAGAATTCATCTCAGTGCTCAAGTGTGATGATCAAAAGTTTAGTACATACGGAAATGTAATAAGGAATACAGCCTGTCATATCCAACCTTTCAACTGAATATATGAACGTCAAAGATTGAGTTTCCCCTTCTCATGTAATATGAGTTCAAGTTACCAATTCCAAACATGACCAATAAGGATTTTTAAATGTGAAATGACAGTGATTAACGGACTTAACACCAACGCTAAGAAAATGACATTTATAGCATAAGTTGGATGTTCGAGGGTAGTATCAAGGACATGGATATTATCCATTTTTCATACGAAGCTCTGTGTATATATTTTTAAGACACTTATCTTGTTATTCTTTTTATACACGTATATATATATATATATATATATATATATATATATATATATATATATATATATAGAAAAGCCAATCGAACGTCCGCCGATATGTCATCAAAGAGCTTGGTCTTAGGCTTACTAATTTTTTCAAAAACTCTCCTGTTGCGCTCCCTCCACAGGTGATATACCACAGTAGCAAGCACAACCCGAGCAAGTAGACCAAGAAGACCCTTCTTCACATATTTTCCCAAATAATAAGACCCCACAGTTGGGAGAAAGAGGGACGGAGGTCCTTTAGCACCCAACTTTAGAAAAGCTCGACGCATTAGGTAATTGGAATAAGGGCATTCAAAGAATAGATGAGAATTGGTTTCCGGGGTACCATCCGAGCACAACTCACATGCATTAGAATTAAGTTCACACCATTTTTCCATGCGCACTTTGGTAAGAAGTTTATCTTTAAACGCACGGAGAAGGGTGATGGACATTTTTGGGACGGAATTACTAAACCAAATTAGTTTAGAGAAAGGATACGGGATACCTTTATCACGCACTTCATCCCAAGCATCCTTGAATTTGAAGGTTGAACCGCTCTTCCATTCCCAAGTATCAGCACCAGGGGACAAAGTGATTTGCTGGAGAAGAGGCTTCAAATTAGAAATTTCATCAATATCCATCCAAGAATTCCCATCCCAATAGTCGCTAACAAGTTTCCTACATATTGAAGAGGTGGAGGATGATGCTTCTACAGCGGCAATGAACTGGGACATTCGTCCTTTTGACACGGGCTGATCTTTTGCTTCTGCGGCTGGTCACTTGCATTCGAGTACTGTGGAGTGTTGCTACATTTGAGTGTTGCTACAGGCGGTTTTACAATGGGTGGCTTATTGTTTGAAGGCCTGTTAGCTGCTGCGGCTTCACCTGTGCATGCGTCCTATTGGTGCTGTGTGTGATGTTTTTTCCTGGGCGTTGACTTGAGAGGCTACTTGCAGTTTGTTTCGGCTATCGCATGGGACCCTTTCCCCTGAGTTTTCCTTGTAGCTCTCTCGGTGTATAGGCCCCTTTTTTCGGTTTTCCCTTCCCTCTCTTTGGTCTTTTGAGAGGTTATGTCTTGTTGGTTGTGTATTGTATTATATGACTCTGTGGTCTGATCATTGTTACCCGGTAATTTGATCTAGGGTGACGACGCTTGTGTCCTCTCCCCTAGTCATTGCGCCTTGTAATCAGTGACCAACCTCCATGTATCTTAGTTTTTAACTTAATATACATACTATCTTATCTTGCAAAAAAATATATATATATATATATATATATATATATATATATATATATATATATATATATATATATATTGAAGAGAGCTTTTCTTTTTACCCATGCCTTGAAACATCATATCCCATTAGTTAAACATAATTTATTCCACCAACAACCACTTTTCTTATTCAAGATTACAAAGCCATATCAAAAACATTTTGATCTGTGCAAGTGTGATGTGAAGATGAAAAAATTTAGTTACTCGTTAATGAATATGACCTAATTAAGCATGTAGTCTTTGAATGCAAGCATTGTTAGGAATATAATATTCAAAATCCATAAAGCACATGTTTTGCATCAAAGATGTTTCTGATGAAAAGTGCAAAAAGAGGAGATAGATATTTCATTTTCCCTTTCTTTTTATATTTTTCTTTTTCATTTTTTTTTCCTTTTTATAGCACACCAATTTTTTTTTTATAATTTTACTTTTTCAATTTTTTTTAAATATTTTTCCTTTTTAGAGCACACCACACAAAAAATATGAAATCACACCCAAAAAAATATTTTCACTCTAAACATGATCAATAATGCCCAGTTCTAGACGTAGACGACAAAAGCGATCTTCTGGCAAAGGTTTTGTAAAGATATCTGCCAACTGAAAATCAATAGAAATATATTCAATGGATACATCCTCTTTTGCCAAATGATCTCTAAGAAAATGATGTCTTACGTCTATGTGTTTTGTCCGAGAGTGATGAACAGGATTGTTAGAAAGATCCATAGCACTCTTACGATCACATCTTAATGGAACTTTTCTAAGATCCAAACCGTAGTCAGACATGGTTTACATCATCCAAAGTACTTGGGCACATCAACTGCCAAGGGCAATATACTCAGCTTAAGTAGTGGATAAAGCAACACTGTTCTGCTTACGACTAGACCAAGAAACCAATGAATGTCCTAGCATAAAACATGTTCCACTAGTGCTCTTTCTATCAATCATACTACCAGCATAATCAGCGTCAGCAAATCCAATTAAATCAAATAAACCACATGAAGGATACCAAAGGCCTAAAGAAGGTGTGTGAATCAAATACCTAAAGATCCTTATTATGGCAATTAAGTGTGACTCTTTTGGACAAGCTTGAAAACGTGCACACAAACATACAACAAACATTATATCGGGCCTAGACACTGTTAAATAAAAGGAGAGAGCCAATCATACCTCGGTAAAGCTTTTGATCCACGTCGATTCCTTTTTCATCTTTTTCCAGCTTCGTCGTGGGACTCATGGGAGTTCCAATTCCTTTTGCCTTCTCCATTCCAAACTTTTTCAATAGTTCTCTGATGTACTTGGTTTACGATAGGAAGATGCCTTCTTCAGTTTGCTTCACTTGGAATCCCAAAAAGTACTTCAGTTCTCCAACAAGCTCATCTCAAATTGATCATGCATGAACTTCTCAAACTTTTGACATAAAAGATCATCAGTAGCACCATAAATAATATCATCAACATATATTTGTACGATGAGAAACTGATTATGATCATGCAAAATAAAAAGTGTGTTGTTTGCACTACCCTTTTTAAAATCAATTTCCAAAAGATAAGCACTAAGACGATCATACCAAGCTCTAGGAGCTTGCTTAAGACCATATAATGCTTTTTGAAGTTTAAAAACATGATGAGGAAAATCATGACTTTCAAAACTAGGGGGTTGTTCAACAAAGACATCTTCTTTCAGGTACCCATTCAAGAATGCACTTTTAACGTCCATCTGTTTAAGCTTGAGTTTCTTATAACTTGCAAAGGCTAGTAAAATTCTTATAGCTTCTAATCTAGCAACTGGTGCAAAAGTTTCATCAACATCTATGCCTTCAATTTGATTATAACCTTTAGCAACCAATCTAGCCTTATTCCTGATTACTCTTCCAGATTCATCAAGCTTGTTTTTATATATCCATTTGGTACCTACAATAGGATAATTTATGGGTCGTGGCAATAAAGTCCAAACATTATTTCTATCAAATTCATTCAATTCATCATGCATAGCCATTACCCAACTTTCCTCAATCAAAGCAGATTCAATAGTCTTTGGCTCAATTTTGGATATAAAATCCCCATGAATGCATAAAGCACAAAGATTACTATAAGAGGAACGAGTTCGTATACCTGCCGTGGGTGCTCCATTGATCAGTTCAGGTGGATGATTTGGATTGTATCTCAGCACTCCTCTATTCAGTGGTTCTTCCTCTTGGTTCTCTTCTTTTTCAGTAGGTTCTTATGCTTGACTTGGTTCAGCAGTGTCCCTTGCACTGCCATCATTCTCTGCAATTGCATCACCTTCAGTTTCCCTGCAATTCAAAGAATTAATTTCAGTTTCATCAAATTTAACATTAATTGATTCAACAATAGTCAAAGTGCGTTTATTATAAATCCTGTAAGCTTTGCTCCTTGACGAGTATCCTATAAGCACTCCTTCATCTGATTTGGATTCAAATGTACCAAGTTGATCTCCAGTGTTTAATATGAAACATCTGCATCCAAATACTCTAAAATATGAAATATTAGGAGTCTTTCCATGCCAAAGTTCATAAGCAGTTTTCTTCACTATTGGTCTTAGCATGACTCTATTACAAACATAACAAGCAGTATTTATTGCCTCGGCCCAAAAAGACATAGGCAATTCATACTCATTCAGCATAGTTCTAGCCATTTCTTTTAAAGTCATATTCTTTCTTTCAACTACTCCATTTTGTTGCGGTGTTCTAGGAGAAGAAAATTCATGCATAATTCCTTTTTCTAAACAAAAATTTTCAAAGATTATATTTTCAAATTCTCCTCCATGATCACTTCTAATTTTTATAATTGAAATATTTTTCTCATTTGAAACTTGATTGCAAAAGTTTTGAAAGTTTTCAAAAGAGTCTGACTTTTTGGCTAAGAAATACACCCATGTAAATCTTGAAAAATCATCGACCAATACTAAGCAAAACCTCTTTCCATTTAAACTAGCAACATCAGTTGGTCCAAATAAATCCATGTGAATTAATTCTAAGATGCGTGTAGTTGCTATTTCCCTCATTCCTGTAAAGGTAGATCGAGTTTGCTTACCTTTCGTGCATGCTACGCACAACTTACTATTCTCATATTTCTGATGTGGCAGCCCTCTTACTAGATTTCTGTTCTCCAGTTTCTGCAATAACTTTATTCCAGCATGTGCCAATCTTCTGTGCCACAGTGTTTCCTCGTCTTCCCTGCCAATCAAACATTTAGCTATTGTTAGTTCTTCAATAATAAGTGTATAAACATTATTTTTCCTATTAGCTGTAATCAAAACATTACCTGTGACAGTATCAATGATTTTACAAAATTTTGCATCAAATACTACGTTCATACCTTTGTCACAAAGCTGGCTAATAGAGATGAGGTTGTGTTTAAGATTTTGAACCCATAGGACATCCTTCAATTGAAAAGTGTCGTTACCTACGACACCCTTCTCAATTACCTTGCATTTTCCATTGTCACCAAGTGTAACACTTCCTCCTCCTTGCTTTACGAGGCTAAGGAACTTGTCGTAACTTCCTGTCATGTGTCTTGAGCAGCCAGAATCCAAATACCACTTACACTTTTGTTCCTTAGCCAAGTTGTGCACCTATACATAAGAAAAACCGGACATGTGTGACCTAGGCAACCACATAGGTCCACAATGGTTAGTGATAGTGCCTTTAGGAACCCATACTTGTTTAAACTTGATTTTCTTGTTTCCATACAAACAGTTCCTATATGAATGATCAATAGAACCACATGTAAAACATTTAGCATAAGCAGGTTTTCTTTTAACAGTTCTATTGTGAACAATCTTCTTTTCAGCGTAATGGTTTCCATATACTAGACCTTGTCTATTGTTTCCATGAGATTGATAACCAAGAATGATGTCGAGAGATTTCTTCCCTACACCAAATTTCTTAATACTCAATTCTAAATCAGAGATCTTGGATTTTAAATAGAAGTTTTCATTCACAAGCATGGTACTTTTACTAATAAAGGCCTTTTTATTTTGATCTTCATTTTTCTTAAAGTTTTCGACTTTTTTTCAAGACTCACAATCTTTTCTTTGGACTTGCTTTCTTCTAGTTTTAGCATGGCACACGATTCACATTTAAAAGTTTCATGCAAACTAGTTTTTTCTTTTAATTTTGAAATAGTAGATTTAAGATTCTCAATCTCAGTTTTCAGTTTATCTTCATTTTGTGAAATATGAAAATTATCCTGCTGTAATTCAAAGTTGGTTTCTTTTAAGGATTCTACATAGGATTCTAGATTAGTGATCTCTATGTTCATATTTTCACAAATGTTCATCAGTTCTGATAGAGAGAATTCGTGTACTTCCGATTTTGTTGAATCGATGTCTCCAACCAGACATAAGGAAGAGTGAGCAACTTCCTCTTCTGGTTCATCCTCGTAATCGTCATCCCATGTCACAGCAAGTGATCTTCCTTTTGATTCTGTCGGGGCATCCTTCAAAGTTGGACAATTCTTCATGAAGTGTCCTTGTTTCCTGCATTTGAAACACTGTACAGACTTAGTAGTATTCTGTTCAGAAGAAAAGTTTGAAGGATTAAACTTATTAAAATGATTGAACCTTTTCGACATTTCAGACTTTCCTTGCGGTGTCTTGATGTATCTCCTGAAGCCTCTGACCATCAGGGCTTGCTCATCATCAAGATCATCGTCGCTTTCTTCAGCTTTGAATGCTATGGACTTTGCAGCTTTGGCTTCTCCCTTTTCCCGTGACTCGATGGTTTTCAGTTCCAGCTCATGGGACATCAGGTTCCCAATCAAATCATCCAAGCTCAATTTGGAGAGATCTCGAGCTTCTTGGATTGCAGTAACCTTTGGACGAAAAGTACTTAGCAAGGCTCGAAGGATTTTCCGTACCAGTTCCATGATTGGGTACGTCTTTCCAAGTACCTTTGAGTTGTAGACGATGTCTGTAAATCTTGCATACATGTCCTTGATCGTCTCTGCAGGTTTCATGTGGAAGCCATCGTATTCCGTGCTGAGAAGCGCTAGTCTGGATTTCTTGACTTGAGACGTTCCCTCGTGTGTTACTTCCAGAGTACGCCAAATTTCCTGTGCGGTTAATGATCACTCCTTATTTTACACCCTTTTCCCGCATGTTTGCATGCCATTTTGATCGCCCAAATCATGTTTTTCACGATATATCGACGATATTGCGATGCTTTTCACGATTTGTTGTTTTTGTCGCATTTCAGGTGATTTGGCGCGATTAGGAGTGATCTCGAGATGCGTGTAATCTAGACGGCCACCGACGACCTCCCCGAGGGGTATTTTGCTGTTGGAGAGGAGCGGAAGAAGAATGGACGTCGCCGGAGCGACGAGGAGGCCAAAACGACCAGTTTGGGCATTTTTTGTGTCCCACTCGGCCGAGTGGAGGAGCCACTCGGCCGACCAGCGAGACACTGCTCGGCCGACCAATTCAGACACGAGTTACCTGTGCACTCGGCCGAGCACAGAAGACCCACTCGGCCGAGTGACGATACCACGTCCGCCCGAGTGGCGCCCAGACGAAGGCTCTCAAAAAGACCGGAGTTACTGTTTTTCGGCCATCTGAGCTTCAGAAGACCCACTCGGCCGAGTGGCAAATCCCGTCCGCCCGAGTGAAGTGAAGCCATCGGCCGAGTGACGACAACTCACTCGGCCGAGCCGCCCCCGAACTGAAGACCCCTGAAGCCCACGACTTACTGGAAATTGACAGGGTTTTCACTCGGCCGTGCGACTTTTGTCACTCGGCCGAGTGCGATGCGCTGCCTGTAGCGAAATTTGCGGAAAACAGGCTGTGCAGGGGCGTTTTGGTCAGGATTTTTAGACGATTTTTGGGGCTATTTAAGCTCTGTTTTTACCCTAGTTTTGGGGGCCTCCTCTGAGATTTTTTGCAGCTTTTTGAGTCTACTTTTTGAGCTTTATTAATTGTGATTGGTGAAGAGAAAAACTTGGATTTTTATTGGGTTGATTGAAGATCTACATTGGTTTGCACTTCTCTTCCACAAAAACTCTATTTTTATTGTTTATATCATTGTTGTGATGAATTCCATTGTCTATTTCATTGCTAATTATTGTGCTATTGCTACGATTAGTGAGTAGTCTCCACGTCTTGGGGCGTGGGGATGAACCCTACCAACCCAATTTCGTATTTGTGTTGAATCGGTAGAAATTGAGCTAGGATTGTTATTAGGGATTAGATTGGGATCGAATTACTACGGATAGCTAGGTATTCACATCAATTGGGATTTGCAAGAAATTGGATCCCAATTCGATAGGAAGCCCTAGAAATCCGAATTGGGTTGGAGTCGGATTTTCGAAGTATCGGTTTGCAAGAAATTGGACCGATGCTAGGATCTCCGGTTGCAATTCCGCGCCGATACCCGTTTGCAAGAGATTGGACGGGTAGGAACTATCCTAATTTAGATTGTGGACCGAGTTTGCAAGAGATTGGGCTCGGTGCGCAATTGGACGATGATGTTGATCCTAATGCTAGCTTCCCTAGGCTAGGGTTTGCAAGAGATTGGACCCAAACCTAGGATAGCTATAGACCGGCAACAGCGCGAGAGCGTGAGCTTGGTTCCACATTTAGTTGCAACTAGTTCATCCAAATTCTCATCCTAGCGATTTCGATACCGGCGAACCACAATTGTGAAATACGGTGAGTAGTGGGGATTCCCCATTCCCTAGGCGTTCTCTATTTGATTTGATATTTCGCACTTTTGTCTGACGATTGTGACAGGATCGCCCAAGGCAATTATCCCTCTGAATAGCCAGGTTGATTAGGAGCAAGCACGGTCATTCGTCCTCCCTGTGTTCGATACCCGCTCTCCGCTATACCGTGCGCTTGCGGTAAAACTACAACCGTCGTCCCGGGACGTGTACGCCGGGCGCGATCAAGTTTTTGGCGCCGTTGCCGGGGAGCTGCATTTTGACTGTGCTCGACACCGACCACCCGGTTATTTCTTCTTACTTACTTCCTTTATTTCCCTCTCTATCTTATCCTAACTTCATTTCGTAGCCCTATTTGCATATTCTCCCCGCATTTTGCATAAGATCTTAACAGGGAGAATGGGGGATGCAACGCCAACAATAGAACTCAAACGAGAAGACTATGACACCTTCACAGACCTCCTTAAGGAGCTTGTCGACGAGGTCCACGCTACCGGGGCATTTGCTATCAATATCACGGACCCTGACGAACAACTATTTGCTAGCTTTGTGATGGACCAAATCTCCCCGGAAGGAACTATCGGAGGCAATGTCAGAGTTGACGTGGTCGACGACAAATTGTATTTCGAAGACAATAGAGCAAATGTCGAAGAGCACTATGCTCCCGAAGAACCCTTCGAGCAAACCGACATTCCGGGTGTTACACTTTATGACGCTCACTCTTGTTTTTATGAATCGTCTGATGTGTTTTTTGATTCCCGGTACGAACTGGAGCAGAGTGAAGGTTTTAGCGATGCCAGCACTGAATCAGAGGGCGCCTACTTCGATGCCTCATCCTCACTAAGTAGCGAGTCCGACTCACCACAAAAAAGCATTCCACCTGAAGATGAGCTAAACCAAGATGACAAGGAAGGAGCCGAATTCATGAGAGCTGAAAAGGTGGAAGAAGCAGCGCCACCTCAGGTAGAGCTTAAACAATTACCGCCGAATCTAAGGTATGCCTTTTTGGGTAATAAATTGACTTTTCCGGTGATAGTAAATTCCCACCTCACACAAGATCAACTTGAAAAACTCCTAGACGTCCTTAGGAGCCACAAAGATGTCTTGGGATACACTATTTCCGATCTAAAGGGAATAAGCCCTAGGCTTTGCACGCATCGGATCCATTTGGAGGATACCGAAGCCACCTCCATAGAGCCTCAAAGGCGGTTAAACCCGAACATGAAGGAGGTGGTTAAAAAGGAAATCCTAAAATTGCTTGAAGCCGGTATAATTTATCCTATCTCTGACAGTAGATGGGTTAGCCCCGTCCACGTCGTCCCCAAGAAAGGAGGGATGACTGTCATAAAAAATGACAAAGGTGAGCCAATATCCACGCGCACTGTCACGGGATGGCGAATGTGCATTGACTATAGGAGACTCAATAAAGCCACCCGAAAGGATCATTACCCATTGCCATTCATCGATCAAATGCTTGAACGCCTCGCGAACCATAAATACTTTTGCTATCTAGACGGGTATTCGGGGTTCTTCCAAATCCCTTTGCACGAAGATGACCAAGAAAAGACAACTTTCACTTGTCCCTATGGCACCTACGCATACCGTAGGATGCCGTTCGGCCTTTGTAATGCTCCCGCCACATTTCAAAGATGTATGACATCCATATTTTCCGATTATATTGAAAATATTATGGAAGTTTTTATGGATGATTTCTCGGTTTATGGAAGTGAGTTTGACTCTTGCTTGGAAAATCTCACTAAAGTCCTAAAAAGGTGCCAACAAAACAATCTCACTCTCAATTGGGAGAAGTGCCACTTCATGGTCACGGAAGGTATAGTTCTTGGACATCTTGTTTCCTCAAGAGGAATCGAGGTAGATAAAGCTAAGATTGAGGTAATCGAAAAACTTCCTCCTCCTATTAATGTCAAGGGCATTAGAGGCTTCCTTGGTCACGCGGGGTTTTACCGCCGCTTCATTAAGGATTTCGCCTCGATTGCCCGACCACTTACTTCCTTACTCGCTAAAGATGTTCCTTTTGACTTCTCAGGAGAATGCTTGCAAGCTTTCAACACCTTGAAGGAAGCGCTAGTCTCAGCGCCCATCATCCAACCACCGGATTGGAGCCTCCCTTTCGAGCTAATGTGCGATGCTAGCGACCAAGCCATTGGAGCGGTATTGGGACAAAGGAAAGATAGGAAGCTTCATGCGATATACTACGCAAGCAAGACATTGGACGACGCGCAGAAAAACTACACAACTACCGAAAAAGAGCTTCTAGCGGTCGTCTATTCCATAGAGAAGTTTCGCTCCTACCTCCTCGGTTCCAAGGTGATTGTCCACACCGACCATGCAGCATTGAAGTATCTTTTAAACAAGAAGGAGGCCAAACCCCGGTTGATTAGGTGGATACTCTTGTTGCAAGAATTCTACCTTGAGATCAGAGATAAGAAGGGTACAGACAATGTCGTGGCAGATCATTTATCCAGGCTCATTCGCGACAAGGAGGATGAGAGCTTACCTATTGACGACACATTCGTTGATGAGAGGCTATATGCGGTAAGGGCCGAGGAAGTACCTTGGTATGCGGACTTCGTCAACTACTTGGCGTGCGGAATCAAACCGCACGGGATGTCCACGCAACAAAAGAGGAGATTTATGCATGAGGTCCGTAGCTATTTTTGGGAAGATCCTTACCTTTTCAAGATATGCAAAGATAATGTCATTCGTAGGTGTATTCCTAAGGAGGAGGCAACGTCTATCATTTTGCATTGCCACGGTCTACCATGCGGGGGACATCATGCCGCCTCTAAAACAACCGCTAAAATCCTGCAG
The DNA here is from genome assembly GCA_030789695.1 of Scilla litardierei. NCBI lineage: Eukaryota > Viridiplantae > Streptophyta > Magnoliopsida > Asparagales > Asparagaceae > Scilla > Scilla litardierei. The sequence continues at coordinate 48,777,348 of CM061135.1, forward strand.
AGCGGATTCTTCTGGCCCACAATGTTTAAAGACACCCACGCTTTTGTGAAGGGTTGCGATAGATGTCAACGGACCGGGAATATCTCCAAGCGCAATGAGATGCCGATGAGACCCATCCAGGAGATTGAGCTTTTTGATTGTTGGGGAGTAGACTTCATGGGGCCTTTTCCGTCGAGCAATGGCAACAAGTACATCCTATTGGCCGTTGACTATGTCTCCAAATGGGTTGAAGCTATTGCCACCCCTACTAATGATGCTAGGGTCGTCTCCAAATTCTTCAAGCAAAATATCTTTCCGCGCTTTGGAGTGCCGCGTACCTTGATAAGCGACGGGGGAAGCCACTTCATAGAGAACAAGTTTGAAGCAATGCTAAAAAAGTACGGGGTAAATCATAGAGTTGGAATGGCTTATCACCCCCAGACAAGCGGCCAAGTAGAAGTCTCAAATAGAGAAATCAAGCAAATTCTCGAGAAAACCGTAGATCGGTCTAGAAAGGATTGGTCAATGAAGTTAAACGATGCTCTATGGGCCTATCGCACGGCCTTTCGCACCCCCATCGGTACCACACCGTTCCGCCTAGTTTACGGGAAGGCTTGCCACTTGCCGGTAGAGTTGGAACACCGTGCATATTGGGCCATCAAGACCTTTAACTACGATTATAAGAGTGCGGCGGTGAGGCGACTCTTGGACATCAACGAACTTGATGAAATAAGGAGAGACGCCTATGAGAGCTCGAGAATTTACAAGGAAAGGACCAAGATTTTCCACGATGCCCGCATAACTGTCACGGACTTCAAGGTGGGAGACAAGGTCTTGCTCTACAATTCCCGACTCCGACTATTTCCCGGTAAGTTGAGGTCACGTTGGTCGGGACCTTTCACCATCAAGCACATACAACCGGGAGGAGCTTTCGAGTTGGAAAGCAAGGAAGGTACCACATTCAAAGTAAATGGGCAAAGGCTAAAACATTATTCCGAGGGGATCCCGACGGGCGAAATCAATAGAGTATATTTGCTTAAAGAGCGGTCGCACGATCTCTCGGACCTCCTTGATGAGGTGATAGAGGAGGCGATTCCTCACTCAATTGGTGCCCTTTTTGATGAAGAATTGGATGAAAGCCCGGATTTAGGCCATGAGGACAATAATGATGATTCCCCCGACTTCTCCGCTGATGAAGATGAAGGCGACGCTGATGTCGCAAGGATTCGAGAGCTCTGCAAGCTCTCGAAATCAAAGTCTCCAAAGAAAGCTCCGCCGGTACGGAAATCGGCATCGCCGGCTAAGCCGTTGACCGGGGCAAATGCTAGCTTGGGGGAGCCTCCCCCCAACACTATTCGAGATAGGAGACCACCGCGGGAGAACGCTTCGCCGCCACGTCCGAATCCAAGCGCGCTCCCCGGAAAGTTTGACGGGTGCATCTCATATGCACCAAACATCCCGCATTGATTGAAAATTATAGGGGGTCGAGCTCACGACCTAAAACGAGCGCTTGTCGGGAGGCAACCCGACGGTTTTTGCTTTATTTTCGTTTTTCTTTATTTTCGTTTTAGAAATTTTTAGTGTTTTGAGTCGATCGCCAAAAATTTTGTGATAACGGGTCCCATTTTTCTTGACAGGAAAGGAGATAGGTAGACCCATCATGAGGAAGATGAATGAGGCGACGAGGAGCGCCCAAAGAAGGCGTTCGACGCCTAGGAGGAGCATGAAATCGACTGGAGGAAGAAAGACGGAGTTTAGAGTCCAAACGAAGATAAACAGCAGAAATTAAAGCTCACTCGGCCGAGTATACTAGTCACTCGGCCGAGTCCAGAAGTTCGTCCGGCCGAGCCGCTCACGAACGAGGGAAGTCTGCTGTACCCAACTCTCTGTCTATTTTCCTCATTTCATAAGAACTGCCACTCGGCCGAGTATATATATGCACTCGGCCGAGTAAATCGGATACCCTCCTAGGGCGAGTCATGCCGAGTAGCTTGAGTCACTCGGCCGAATGGACTTACTCCACTCGGCCGAGGCTGGCAAAGCCACTCGGCCGAAGCGACATCGGGGAGAAATTTTTTAATTGCCTCGCTCGGACGAGTGAGTAAAGTCACTCGGCCGAGTCGTAACTTTTTTAATATAAAACCGAGGGGGGGCACAGTTTTCGAAAACGAAAAAACCCTTCGCCCGCGCCCCCTCAGCTCTCCCTCGCCCGATCTCGCCTCGCCGCTCGCCCACTCGCCCGCGCGCGCCGCCGCTCGGCCTGCCGACGCCGGCCGCCCGTCGCCGGACTCCGCCCGAGTCGCCGCCGGCAACCCCGCCTCCGATCACCTCCGGTTCGCTTATTTTCACCGTTTTCTCCTCTCCTCGTGTATTTTTTTGAGGATCCATGTGCTAAACGCCCCCCTAACCCAAATCAATTCCTATATCTATCTGTTATACCCCTATTGCTCCATACATTTTGATTCTTACTCGCTGATATCGCCTTTCCATGCGCAGGTTGCTTTTTGGAGCTTAGGGGAGCTCAGGGGAGCTTCTACGGGCTGCTCAGGACTTCGTGGAGGCGCGGACTTCGCACGCTTTCACTACTTAGCACTCGCGGCGTGTTTGGGTAAACTCTTTCCACACTTTGTGCACACGCCGCACTTTTCACTTTTTCGGCGCGCGCTCGGGGCAGATATGCCGCCCCGGACACGGCCGCGGTCGAAGAGAGCTTCCGCCAAGCGGAAGCGGTCGGATGATGCCGGCCCCTCCCACGAGTTGGAGGACTCTCCTCCACCGTCCCCCGCACACCCCGCACAGCCTGCAGGCCCCGCACACCCCGCACAGCCTGCAGCGCACCCACAGCCTGCACAGCCTCTCCCCGCCGATCCACAGCCACCACCACCGGCTCCACTGGTCGGGCCGCTCGGGATTACGTTCCGAGACGACGCACACCGCGCCGTCTTCGAGCGTATCTCGCAGCGCTCGATCGTACCCTCCAGGTTCGCACACCTCGCTGACCTAGGACGCCTGGGGGTACTTGAGGGGATGCTCACGTTGTACGACAACGTGGGCTGGCGAGATTTTTTCCAGGTGTCGGCGGATACTTTTACCCGTCCGACACTTGAGGTTTTGAGTTCTATCGCCCGGACCGATGAGGGATGCTCATTCCGGTTCATGGATCGAGAGTGCCAGGTCACTCTCGATATGATGAGAGCATTTTTCTCATGGCCCGCAGTCCCCGGAGCCGATCGCGGTTATGGCCCCACACATATCCCTCCACCCTCTTTCGACGCCGGTGCCTTCTGGGCACGTATCACGGGTCTCCACGCCGCCTTTGACCCTAGTAGGGCCAAGGCCTCGGCCATCGTACATCCCTGCCTACGCATTGCCCAGCGCCTCATGGCGACTACCTTTTTGGCCAGATATGAGCCGGGCACGATGTCTACGCCAGAGCTTTACATGCTCTATGCGATGACACGTCCCAGAGCTCTGTCTAGGGATGGAGACGAGCTTGTCCCCGCCGTCGTGATCGATATCGCGGCATGGTACTTAGACCGCATCATTGTATCGGTGGGCGCTCGCTCACCGATATGCTGCGGCGGCCTGATTACCCTGCTGGCTCTTATGACCGGCGAGGATTTCCCCGACGACCTGCGACGCGTTCCGGGCCCCACTTCCTTGTCGATAGACGTTATGGCCCGGATGAAGATGCTGCGTCCGCACGGCGAGCGTCACTGGGTCTGGTTGCACGGCCCCTATGGGGCCGATTACATGATTCTCCCGAGCCCTGCTCGGACTCTGATTGCACCAGCCCACGTTGACTGGCTTCCGGCGATGGATGTCCTCATCCCCGCCGCCTACGTGCTCGAGGCCGAGGAGGCCGAGCAGGGCCCCGCTGCCCACGCTGCCCAGGCTGCTCCCGCAGACCCTGCTGCGCACCCTGCCGAGCCTGCTGCCCACCCCGTCGACCCTGTGGCCTCTCAGCCTGTTCCTGACGTTTCCACTGCTCTTGACACTTCTGTCCCTACCTCTGCCTGTGTCGAGAGTACTTTTGCTGAGCCCACTTCCACCACTGTCACCACTTCCGAGGCTGTCCCCACCACTCCCGCTGCCACCTCCGGCCCTCTGTCCGTGGAGCCTCTTTGCTCCGCACTCCCCGAGCGCCCGCCGACCATAGTCGAGTGCGGAGAGCCCTCGTTCACTTCGGTCGTGGAGACCATGGTTAGCATGATCTCCGCTGGGGTTACACCTTTTGGACCGCACACTTCTGCCCCAGCGGGAGATTCCTCTGTCTCCACCGCCGCCTTATTCTCCGAGAGCGTCGTGGCGTCTGTCCACACTTCTGTGCCACCGACCTCACTAGCCGCCTCGCAGCCGCTTTTGTACTCTTCTTCCGCTGCCGCTGCCTCCACTTCTCACCGCCCGCCCCGGCCTCACACTGAGGCCCGGCCCACATTTCCAGGCGCGGCCCCTTTTGTCCCATTCCCTGCTGAGCCCGTTACATACTCCACACGCGTACGCCAGCCTCGCCCTGCACAGCCTAGACCGGTGCGTCCCTCTGCACCACCCCCGCCCGACACTGTACTGCAGAGCATACGTGCTCTTGAGGTGGCGGTGAGTGGTCTTAGAGGAGACCTTCGGACCCTGTCCTCCACCGTCTCTACGATGGCTGGACGCTTTGACCTGATCCCTCAGATCCACTACTGCCTGACACAGATCTTAGAGCGTCTCCCGCGCGTACCCCCACCCACCCAGCAGGTTCCCACACACACTCCCACACACGCTCGACCTGCTTCCACTCCCACGCCCACCCCAGCTCAGCAGCCTACACCACCACCACCTCCACCTCCGCCTCAGGACGGAGACGGCGCGGCACCGCCTTCTTAGGCACTCTTGATGCCTTGATCCATTCCTGTCGTTGTGCTGCCCGTCTCTGCTGGGTCCTGATGCACTTTTGTCCACCCCCCTCCCCTCACTTATTTTGGGATTATATTTTTGATCATATCTATTTGTGCATATCATATCATATCTACTCGGGATTCTCATTTTTGATCACATCTATATATATCTTTTTTTTGGGAGAGAGGGAGAGTTCTGGGTGCCATATTTATTTTCGTATCACTCCTAGCTGTGCATGCATCATTTCCGCATCATATTTTCATTTCTTACTTTTCCTTTTATTATATTTTTTCTTCCCATCATGCATGCATCCTCACTTGCCCCTCACATTGCTTGTCTCTCTGTGTGCCACACTTTGCACATTGAGGACACTGTGCCGTTTAGCTTGGGGGAGTGAGCTTTCACGTTCTTTTTTCGATTTGCCACCTTTATTTTCAGTTTTTCACACCGCTTTTCACTTTTGCACTCATTTTTCGTTATTTTCCTTTTGTTTTGCCATGCATCACGTTTTCCTTACTTTCCTGTGTGCCGCATTGCATAGTTCTATTTTCCTTTTATCTTTACTTCTTCCTTATCTTTCATCTCATGCTAGAGATGAATTTTCTGTGATGATGTCTACGTGGAGTTAGCTTATTCTATATGCATGCTATATTTGTCGTGTCTTAGATTTCATTTCTGATATCATATGCTATGACTCGCTTGCATTTAGAAATAGGAGCCCACACTTTTTCCTCATGAAAATGGATGAAATTTTATTATTAGCTGAGCCTGAATATTCATATGTATGCTATCACAGAGAACACACCAAGATTCACGCATTGAATGCCTATATCTGGAGTACTGACTTCTTTTCCTTTATCACTTCTATATGCATGAATTGTACACTTCACTTCCGGATGATTGAATGATGGTTAGCTATGATATATCTGGATTAGTTAGCTTTTTTGTGATCGAAACTGAGTAGATTAGATTACCCTGCTGAAGTTGTCGTGCATGTCTTATAGAGTGAGCCGAGAGTTATATTTATTTCTTTCTCCACAAATCTTGAACAACATTTCTCTACTTTTAAAATCATTGGTGAATCTCCCCTTAGTGATTCTATTTTATGGCATTTCCCCCGCTATTAATTCCTAGCTCCAAATCTCTTCTTCCAAAAAAAAAAGAAAAAATATATAATAAAAGAGAGAAGAACATTCTCGTAGATCATTATCTCTCTTTGAATTGGGATCATTGTATATAAAAAAAAGAGAAAAAAAGAGTGAGAAAAGAGAGAAAAGAGGAAAAATCCTCAATAAAAGATCCCAATCGCTTATTTTCTTTCTTTCTTCTTTCTCTTCTTTGCCTTTGGAGCTTTATGAAAATGGGGATGTAAATATTTTTGTGCCACCACGCTTATAGATAAGCTTGGGGGAGGAGATCCATTGATGTGTGAGAGAGCGACTACTTGACATTGCACGACAACCTAGGCTAAGTAATATTCTATACTCGGTGAGATTGTTTCTAGCTTTACGAAATCCAGAAATCTAAGCCTAGCATTCATTTCATGAAACCCATACTTTTCTATTCTCTCTATTCTATGATGTGATACTCTTATACTCCAGATAGAAAGCGTTCAATTGAAAAGTGTGTGATCTGAGACTTGTATACCGCTTTAGATGACTCAGGCGATGTTAATTTTAAAATCATTCCGTTTTTCATGATTATACCGTTGTTCGTGGGTTTTCTATTTTCTACTTGCACTATTCTACTATGATATCAAAATGAGATTCTTTGACATGTATTTCTCACTCGGTGCATGCTATAAGAGTAGGTGAAACCCACGTCCTGAGGAAATGATCTAGCATCCTACCTCTTCTTTCTTTCTTTCTTTATTTTCGTTTGGTTTTCATTCTTCTTCGTTTTTCTTTTTTTTTTCTTCTTCGTTTTTCGCCGTTTTCGTTTTCCGAATCCACCGGGTTCGCTTTTTACTTATCTTCCTCGAGGACGAGTAAGAGGCAAGCTTGGGGGATTTTGATCACTCCTTATTTTACACCCTTTTCCCGCATGTTTGCATGCCATTTTGATCGCCCAAATCATGTTTTTCACGATATATCGACGATATTGCGATGCTTTTCACGATTTGTTGTTTTTGTCGCATTTCAGGTGATTTGGCGCGATTAGGAGTGATCTCGAGATGCGTGTAATCTAGACGGCCACCGACGACCTCCCCGAGGGGTATTTTGCTGTTGGAGAGGAGCGGAAGAAGAATGGACGTCGCCGGAGCGACGAGGAGGCCAAAACGACCAGTTTGGGCATTTTTTGTGTCCCACTCGGCCGAGTGGAGGAGCCACTCGGCCGACCAGCGAGACACTGCTCGGCCGACCAATTCAGACACGAGTTACCTGTGCACTCGGCCGAGCACAGAAGACCCACTCGGCCGAGTGACGATACCACGTCCGCCCGAGTGGCGCCCAGACGAAGGCTCTCAAAAAGACCGAAGTTACTGTTTTTCGGCCATCTGAGCTTCAGAAGACCCACTCGGCCGAGTGGCAAATCCCGTCCGCCCGAGTGAAGTGAAGCCATCGGCCGAGTGACGACAACTCACTCGGCCGAGCCGCCCCCGAACTGAAGACCCCTGAAGCCCACGACTTACTGGAAATTGACAGGGTTTTCACTCGGCCGAGCGACTTTTGTCACTCGGCCGAGTGCGATGCGCTGCCTGTAGCGAAATTTGCGGAAAACAGGCTGTGCAGGGGCGTTTTGGTCAGGATTTTTAGACGATTTTTGGGGCTATTTAAGCTCTGTTTTTACCCTAGTTTTGGGGGCCTCCTCTGAGATTTTTTGCAGCTTTTTGAGTCTACTTTTTGAGCTTTATTAATTGTGATTGGTGAAGAGAAAAACTTGGATTTTTATTGGGTTGATTGAAGATCTACATTGGTTTGCACTTCTCTTCCACAAAAACTCTATTTTTATTGTTTATATCATTGTTGTGATGAATTCCATTGTCTATTTCATTGCTAATTATTGTGCTATTGCTACGATTAGTGAGTAGTCTCCACGTCTTGGGGCGTGGGGATGAACCCTACCAACCCAATTTCGTATTTGTGTTGAATCGGTAGAAATTGAGCTAGGATTGTTATTAGGGATTAGATTGGGATCGAATTACTACGGATAGCTAGGTATTCACATCAATTGGGATTTGCAAGAAATTGGATCCCAATTCGATAGGAAGCCCTAGAAATCCGAATTGGGTTGGAGTCGGATTTTCGAAGTATCGGTTTGCAAGAAATTGGACCGATGCTAGGATCTCCGGTTGCAATTCCGCGCCGATACCCGTTTGCAAGAGATTGGACGGGTAGGAACTATCCTAATTTAGATTGTGGACCGAGTTTGCAAGAGATTGGGCTCGGTGCGCAATTGGACGATGATGTTGATCCTAATGCTAGCTTCCCTAGGCTAGGGTTTGCAAGAGATTGGACCCAAACCTAGGATAGCTATAGACCGGCAACAGCGCGAGGGCATGAGCTTGGTTCCACATTTAGTGGCAACTAGTTCATCCAAATTCTCATCCTAGCGATTTCGATACCGACGAACCACAATTGTGAAATACGGTGAGTAGTGGGGATTCCCCATTCCCTAGGCGTTCTCTATTTGATTTGATATTTCGCACTTTTGTCTGACGATTGTGACAGGATCGCCCAAGGCAATTATCCCTCTGAATAGCCAGGTTGATTAGGAGCAAGCACGGTCATTCGTCCTCCCTGTGTTCGATACCCGCTCGCCGCTATACCGTGCGCTTGCGGTAAAACTACAACCGTCGTCCCGGGACGTGTACGCCGGGGCGCGATCAGTTAAACAGTGGGAAACACGATTAAATTCAGTCTTATCGAGTGCACAAATTATTGCATTCATTGCTTTTCCATTTAATGAAAACATCTTTTTATCATTGTCATCCCATTTATCTTCGGGTTTTGGGATTTCAATATTTTCAATTATTAAAACAGGTGATGTATATACATTAGCAACAATTTTCCAGACATCATAATCAGCAGACAATAAATATATTTTCATCCTAGCTTTCCAGTACGCAAAATCACTTCCATTAAATTTTGGGGGTCTGACAGTGGATTAACCTTCAGCAAATGCTGAATCATAAAGGCTCATTGTAAACTAAACTTAAATGGTCAAGCCTGGTGCGCTGATACCAATTGTAGGATCTAAATAGGGCCTAGAGGGGGGGCGAATAGGCCAATGACCAAATTATCGCAAGATAAAAATAATTAAGTCTAATTAAAACAATTAAGTAGAAACAATAGTAAATCAGATAACACAACAACCAGATCAAGCAGATGACACAGAAGATTTACGTGGTTCGGTCTCCCAAGACCTACATCCACCCCAGAACAACATCACTAAATATGTTTCTTTAAGCAGTTACAGTCACACAAGATTAGAACCCCAACTCTAACCACTCTGACTAACCATAGCTCACCAAAGCCTAAAAAGATAACAATACTTATGATGCTCTCCCAATCCGATATGCCCCAACAACTCGGATTACTCAAATCAGTTTAGAAGAAGAAAGTGTAAAACCCAAAAACCAACGACATATACAACAACGTATTCACAATAATATAAGATCAAGAGTTTAGAAAGCTCATTTGTGAAGATCCCTCTAGTTGTCGTCTTTCAGCATGTCAGTAGCTCCGCAATGCTTCTTTCGGAATGTCCATCGGAGGTCTGTAGAGGAAGTAGTCGCTGTCCTCGTGAAAGTAGTCGGTAGAAGTTCCTCACTCAAAGTGATCTTATTTGCTACACAGGAGGAACTGGCTGCCCAACTTGGTGTCAGCACGTCGGGGATGAAGTCACGGTCGTAACGCCGCAAATGGTGCTCAATTTGGATATCTAGAACTCAAGTTATTGATGAAAATGTGAAGAGGTGTACATGGGTATATATAGGATGCAGCTTAACGGGTCTGGGTACTGTTCGAAGGGATCCGTGCCGATGGCTTAGCGCGTTTAATGCGCTGGGACCCGCATCCGCAAAAGCGGCTTGTCGGCAACCGTCCGATCGCGTTTGAACGGCCACGATTTGGCCACGTCGCCCGCTGCTTTACGCGTCAGCGCCCGCCAACGAAGACTTAAGTCGGCAGCTTCCTGACCGGTGGATGGAGATCCAACGGCTGAGATGCACCACGTCGCCACCGGCTCAGCACGGGATACGGCGCCGCAATATGAACAGTACCGTATGTCGATTTTCAGCGTATTTGCGACGTATTCTTGAGTATTGGCCCTCCAAATAAATCCCAAAAATTCTGAAAAACATCTCAAAAATCCCAGAGCCCCATATTTACATGTTAGAATTGTTTCACCTCGTTTTATCACTTGTAGAAAAATTTCCTTCTTTGTATACTCTGTATTTCTTCGTATTTCCCCGTATTGTGACTTCAAATAGTTTCCATAATTCCTGAAAAAAATTTCATGATGTTTATAGCCTATGATTAACTCTAGGGTAGAGTTTTATAGCTATACTTCATTGTTTGAGCAGCTTTTGTAATTCCAAATGGAGTTTCAGCCTTGTATTTTAACGTACTTGAGTACGTACATGCGTATCCTGACCAAACATGACTGTCACACTGCATAGGGACCTGAGACACACTTAACACACATATTAGAACAGTTCAGTAGGGTTTGTTATCATCAAACATAGTCTAGGAGGCTGTTTCCAACAGGCGTGCCTACAGAGGATTACAGAAAGGGCCCTCGCTCTTCACCCTTCGCTAGAGATTGATTTCGAGGCGTTGGCGGCCTCAGAGTAGGAAGACGAGGAGGAGGAAGAAACCCCCGAGGTGAACGCGGAGGAGCCAGGAGCTGGAGAACAAGGGTCGGGCAGCGCTCCGCAGGGCGGCCCCGTAGCTCGGCCCATGCCCCTTTCCTCCAGTTTGGGTGGCGAAGCGTGTTAGGCTTGCCCCGGAGTCTTTACTGGAGGGGGGAGCGAGCGCGTGGCTCGGCCCGTGCCCTTCTCTGGTTTGGGTGGCGAGGACGGATCCTGTCACAGAGTCTTTGTAGGGGGGAGCCGTAGCTCGGCCCGTGCCCTTTTTCTCCAGTTTGGCTGGCGAAGCTTGTTAGGCTTGCCCCGGAGTCTTTACTGGAAGGGGGGAGCGAGCGCGTAGCTCGGCCCGTGCCCTTCTCTGGTTTGGGTGGCGAGGACGAGTCCTGCCCCAGAGTCTTCGTAGGGGGGAGGGAGCCATAGCTCGGCCCGTGCCCTTTTTCTCCAGTTTGGGTGGCGAAGCGTGTTAGGCTTGCCCCGGAGTCTTTTCTTGAGGGGGAGCGAGCACGTGGCTCGGCCCGTGCCCTTCTCTGGTTTGGGTGGCGAGGACGGATCCTGCCCCAGAGTCTTCATAGGGGGGAGGGAGCCGTAGCTCGGTCCGTGCCCTTTTTCTCCAGTTTGGGTGGCGAAGCTTGTTTGGCTTGCCCCGGAGTCTTTACTGGATGGGGGGAGCGAGCGCGTGGCTCGGCCCATGCCCTTCTCTGGTCTGGGTGGCGAGGACGGATCCTGCCCCAGAGTCTTATGCGTTTGAACTGAAATACTCAAGTGAAGACAACAAGGTTTGGAAATGTGCGGAAAAGAGAATATTTTATTAAAAAGACTCACAGTTACTGATAGTATTTCAGTAGGTGCTCCGCGTTCCACGGGTGAGCTAGCTCTCTTCCGTCGACGGTCGCCAGGATATATATGGCCGGCCCGACGATGTCGACGATCTCGTAGGGCCCCTCCCATTTTGCGGCCAGCTTCCCTCGGCGAGCGGTCTCTATCTTGAAGGTGGCGTCTCTGAGGACCAAGTCGCCGATCTGAAGGTCTGTTTCTTCACCCGGAAGTTGTAGTGCCGGGCCATCCTTTGGCTATGCCGGACATGGTTCGTCAGAGCCCGATCCCTCACTTCGTCCACGAGTTCGAGACTGAGGCCGAGGCCCTCCACATTGACATCCTCATCGAAGTACTTCAGTTGAAGCATCTCCTCTCCGATCTCCATGTGAACGATCGCTTCCGACCCGAACGCAAGCATGAACGGGCTTTCTCCGGTAGAGGCTTTGTGGGTTGTTTGATACGACCAAAGGATGCCTGGTAGCTCGTCCACCCATGTTCCGAGGGCGTCGTCGACCTTCTTCTTCAGGGGGCCCAATATACATTTGTTCACCGCCTCCGCCATCCCGTTGCACTGAGGGTGGGCAACGGACGCAAAATGGAGATTGATCCCCCAGCCCGAACAGAAGTCTCGGAAGCCCTCGCAATCGAACTGCCTTCCGTTATCCGTCACTATGGAACGGGGTATCCCAAAGCGGCAGATCACAGACTTCCAAATGAAGCCCTTCATGTCCGTCCATGCGATGCATGCCAACGGTTCGGCTTCAACCCATTTAGTGAAGTAGTCCACGGCGACGACCAGGTATTTCCTTCCCCGGAGGCCTTCAAGAAGGGTCTGAGGATGTCAAGCCCCCATTTGGTGAACGGGATCGGGCTTACAATAGGCACCAAGTCAGCTGGAGGCGCCGCCGTGTCTACCGAATTTCTGGCACGCCTCGCACTTCTTGACGTACCGAGCCGTGTCATGGATCATAGTCGGCCAGTAGTACCTCTGGCGTATTATCTTGTGGGCGATAGTGCACCCGCCGTGGTGGTTCCTGCAAAAGCCTTCGTACACTTCGCGGATGACTTGTTCAGCTTGCTCTGGCCCCAAGCACTTCAGGTATCGTAGGACGTCGAAGCTGGCGCAACGCCGGCGGTATAACATTCCGTCGAAAAGTACTAACGACAAGGCTCGTCTTTCTATCTTCTTGGCCTACAGCCGCTCCTTGGACAGGGCCCCTGTTTCCAGGTACCTCACTATTGGGGTCATCCACGTCGTCGTCGGGCCGACACACATTAGTTCTTCCTCTTCAATGGTAGGTGTCAGCAGGTTTTCGACGTAGATGGACTTTCTGATCTCGACCGCAGAGGAGGCCAGCTTTGACAGGGCGTCTACCCGGAGGTTGTCGGAGCGGGACAAGTGCTGGACCTCCACTCTCTTGAATTTCCGGAGCTCGGCCTGGATGCGCTTGAGGTAACATTTCATCATCTCTTCTCAGGCCTCGAAGCTCCCTCGGACCTGTTGAATGACGAGCCGTGAATCACTAAGCAGCAGTACGTTCGTCGCCCCCATAGCTCTGCAAAGCTTTAGCCCGTTGACCGTGGCATCGTACTCCGCGACGTTATTGGTTACTGGGAAGTTGAAGCGCAGGGCATACTCCAGCAGGCATCCGTCGGGGGTTTGGATGACGATGCCTGCCCCCGTCCCAGATCCCGTGGTCGACCCGTCGACGTGAATGGTCCATAATCTGCCCGCTTCCTCCGGGGCGGGCTCCAAGGGTCCAGCCACCCCCATTGCCTGTGGGGAAGCAGTCGCTGGTGGTGCATCTGGCAGGTTCTCTGGGGGGTCTTCGATAGTGCATTCCACCACGAAATCCGCCTGGGCCTGGCCCTTGATCGCTGTCTGGGCCTTGTAGGTTATGTCGAACTCGCTGAGCTCGACACTCCAATTCAACATTCTGCCCTACCGCTCTAACCTCTTCAGGTTCTTCTCGAGGGGCAGATTGGTGTGGACGACGATGGGGTGGGCCTAGAAATACGGCCGGAGCTTCCTCGCCGTTGTGAACAGACAGTAGGCGACCTTCTCGATGGGGCTATAACGAGTCTCTGCCTCTCGAAGAATCCGGCTTGCATAGTATACTGGCCGCTGCATGCCCTTCTGCTCTTTGATTAATACGAAGCTGACGGCTTCTTCATTGGTGGCCAGGTACAACCCCAGCTGTTCTCCTTCCTCCGGCTTGGCGAGCAGCGGTGGGCTATGCAGGTAAGCCCTCAGCTCCACGAATGCTCGAACGCAGTCGTCGTCCCATGGGATCACTTTCCTATTGATTTTTTGCTTCGGCGAAGGCCGTGCGCAGGACTCTGAAGAAGGGGAGCGACCTCTCCACAGACTTCGACAAGAATCTCCCCAGCGCTGCGATCTGGCAGTTCAGCCGCTGCAAGTCCCGGATGGTCTGTGGTTCCGCCATGTTGATGAGGGCCGACACCTTGTTGGGGTTCGCCTCAATCCCTCGATTTGTTATCGTGAAGCCAAGGAATTTCCCCGACTGCACGCCGAAGACACACTACGCCGGGTTCAGCCTCAGGCCATACTGGCACACCTTCTGGAACGTCTCCCGCAGGTCGGCAAGGTGGTCCCGGGCTTTCTTGCTCTTCACCAGCATGTCATCGATGTAGACCTCCAGGTTCCGCCTGACCTGCGAGCTGAATATCATGTCCACTATCCGCTGGTAGGTCGCCCCGGCGGTCTTCAGTCCGAAGGGCATCTTTGTGTAATAGAAGGTGCCCCTATCGGTGATGAAGGACGTTTTCTCCTCGTCCTCCTTCGCCATCAGGATCTGGTTGTAGCCCAAGAAGGCGTCCATAAAGCTCAACAACTCGTAACCGGACGCCTGGTCGACTAAGTTGTCGATCCTTGGGAGGGGGAAGCTGTCCTTCGGACACACCTTGTTGAGATCCGGGAAGTCGACGCACATGCGCCACTTCCCATTGGCCTTCTTCACCAAGACGACATTGGCGAGACAATCCGAATAGTCCACCGACATGATAAACTTGGCCTGGAGGAGCCGCTCCACTGCTTCGCCGGCGGCCCTCATCTTTTCTCCCCCGGCGCTCCTCTTTTTCTGCCGGACCGGTCGGGATTCCGGGTCCGCATTCAGCTTGTAGGAGATTATCGCCGGGTCGACCCCAGGCATGTCCGAGGGCGACCAAGCGAATATGTCTACATTCTCTTGGAGGAGGCTGATGAGAGCCTCCTTCAGAGAGACCGGGAGCTTCGTGCCGATGGAGACAGTCCTGCCCTCCTCCGCGGCCACGGACAATTCTTCGACCTCTTCAGCGGGAGTCGGCCGTTGGTCGCAGAAGTCCTCTCTTTCATTAAGGAGGTTGACCGATAAAGCCTGCTCCGGACCCTTATGTTTGGTCGACCCCACGTAGCAGCTCCTGGATATCTTCTGGCTCCCCCGCACTAACCCCATCCCTCGCGGAGTTTGGAATTTCACCATCTGATGGAGCATGCTGGGGAGCGCTTCAATGGATGTCATGTATGGTCGCCCTATGATCCCGTTGTACGCCGACGCGATGTCGACGACAACGAACTGCATCATGCGAGTGACGACCCTTGGTTCCTCTCCCAGCGACACTGGCAAGGTGATCACCCCCACAATGGGAATCGAGTGGCCAGTGAAGCCGATGATGGGGCCCGTGCAGGGCCTCAGGTCCGCCTGCTTCAGCCCCATCTTCTCAACCGTCGATATAAACAGAATGTCACAGGAGCTCCCAGTGTCGATCAGGAGGCGGCTGATGATGGTCGTCCCGATCTGAGCCTCAATAACGATGGCGTCGTCATGCGGCAGCTCAACTCCTTCCAGGTCTTCATCGGTGAAAGTAAGGGGGTCGAGCCATCCTTCTCCGCTTCGCCTCACCGCCGAGGCCCGCTGCCATCACCTGCCAGGCGTACGCCTTTTTGCCTGACGACGACGCTCCCCCCGAGGATGGCCCTCCGCATATCACATTTATGCGCATGACCAGCCTGGGCGGGCATGGCTCCTCCCGCCCGTTGTCCGGGGGTGGGTCCGGCCTCCGCGCTCCTCATGGAGCCCTCTCTTCTTGGATCAGCCTCCTGCCCTCCACGAAGCCCCCAAGGTGACCCGCCTGGATCAGCCGCTCGATCTCCCTCTTGAGGGTGAAGCAATCGTCGGTATCATGACCATGGTCCCGATGATACCGACAATACTTCTGGACGTCTCGCCTTACCGGGTCCGACTTCACTTCTCTGGGCGGGTCAGGCAGCAGTCCCGCTCTTGTCGCCACCGCCAACACCTCTATCTTTGGGGCGTTGAGCTGCGTGTATTGGGCCCGCAGGGGTCCTTCCAATCTTGGGACCGCTCGCGTCGGTTCCCTGTCTGGGACAAACCCTCGCACTGGACCTGGGCAGTTTTGCGGGCGGCGCCCCACTGGGTCACGTCTTGGCTGAGTCAGCTGGTCGCGGCCCCGGGGCCTGTCTTCTTGCCTCGGCCTGAGATAGGACCGAGGCTCGCCCTGGGATGCCCCTGCTTTGGCATCCTGCTTCTTCGCTCCGAGGGCCTCCTCGCTCAATGTGTACCTCTCCGCCTGAGCGATCAGCGTGTCGTAGTCGGCGGGTGGATCTCGAAGCAAGGATTTGTGGAGGCTTCGGTTTCTCAACCCGGATTTGAAGGCCAGCATGAGGACTTCGTTGCCGCAGGCCACCACACTCCGCCTCTCGTCTTGGAAGCGGCGCATGTATTTCCCAATTGTCTCCCCCTCCTTTTGGACTATCGTGCAGAGGTAGTCCGTTGGCTTCTTCCTTGTGCGCCCGGCCCGGAACTCCTGGCAGAATTTGTGGGATAACTCGCCGAAACTCTCGATGGATCTCGCGGGTAAGCCGTAGTACCAATCCAGCACCGTGTCCCGCAAACTCTGTGAGAGAGCCGGCAGAGGAATGCGTCGTCTACATCCTGTGCCTCCATCACCCCTTTGTATTGTTGCACGTGCGAGAGGGGGTCGCCCTTACCGCTGTAAGTGGCCAGGTGGGGTGCCTTGAACCTTGCGGGTCTCGGGGCCGAGGTTATCCATCGCGCCAGCGGCGTGGCCTCCTCAGGATAAGCGGGGCGCTCCGGCACGCACCCTCTCTGCCACTCTGGGGTTTGTCTCCGGTCCCGCCTCGGCTGTCGACGGTCATCATGCCCCGGGGACGGGAGAAGTGGTTGCCGGGGAGGACTCCTTCCGCGCGTTGGGGATCCGGCGGGTGGCGGACTACGGGCAGTCCAGTACAGCCGGCCCAAAGCCATTGCCTCCGGGATCTCCCTCCGCTCCTGATTCTCCCTTAGGAGCCTTTCGTGCTCTGCGACGAGGAAGCGGAGTTGTTGACGAATGGCTTCCTCGTCGAGGCGATCTGGGGAGAGATGCCGACAGGGGGGACTCCGCCCCTTAGGTGGGGACCTGGCAAGCGATGGGCTGCGCTCGTTCACGTGTCACCGGCCCGCTATCGACACCTCTGGGATCTCCCGGTTCTCCTCATTCTCTCGCTGGAGCCTCTCGCGTTCCGCGATAATGAAGCGGAGCTGGCGACGGGCGGCCTCTTCGTCGAGGAGGGCTTGCCAGGCAGCCTCGGCCGCTTCATCTAGATGCCTCTATCGGCAGTCGCCTCCTCCTGGCACCCTCGCAGCCGCGAGACCTCCATCTCTTCCTCCAAGAGCCTTTGTTGGGCCGCTATCTCCTCGACGAGCCCTTTATCCCCTACTTCTTCATCGAACTAAGGGTGAAGATTTCGCCTCATGCTCGTGGGCTCAGAGGGGCCGGGGGGCGCTTCAGTCTTGCCCGCTGCGAAGCCCGCCATCATCTTGGAGAAGGCCTCGAAGCTCTGCTATACCGCCCGGGCCGAGGCCTGGACTGTCTCGACCTCCACCTCGGGAGGTGGATTAGTCGCTGGAGTCATTGGGTGAGAGTGTGATTCTTGGTACATGGGATCCTTTCCGTGGTCAGGGTTTCGGTTGACTTGTATGGGATTTGACATGGGTGTGACCCTTCGTTCCCACAGATGGCGCCAATTGTTGCGGGGTAGAACTCGCGTACAATGAATTTGTATTACGGAGAACCAAATGCACGATGGTTATGATTTGGTGGTGATTAGGGAAGGCTGTTTAACATGTGTTTTGTATGATGAAAAGGCTAAGCACACAATGATGACCTGCCAAAGAATCAACTCCTCCCAGGACTCTGCCTTACGACCGCACTGCTGGAGGCAAGGGCGGAGCGCGATCCAAGACGACGGGCTGACCTGCACAAGGAGCAGCTCGTCAGAAAGGCCAGGTTGGGGTTCAACCCTTAGCCTCTCCGATGCCTAAGTTAGTAATAGGACTTAAAGCGGGGGCCAGGCATGCAGGTCGGACTAAGAGTGAGTCAAACGTACGTGTCGAGCTATCGGGAGTGGAAGAACAAAGATATGGATGACCTTTGCTCTTATGTGTGAATAATGAGATTGGGAGTGAATTTGCCACCCCCACCCCCCCCGTTGGAGGTGAAGGGGTATTTATACCTGGTGGAGGCGGTTAGGTGGGGCTGACCTGGCATGCTGACTTGGCGTGCTGAGCTGGCCCTGCTGTCAGCGGAAGCTTCGGACGAGGATGTCAAAATCAAGGGTGTCAGCCACGCTTTTGTCAGACGGCGCAACGGCCAGGGGCGCTTTTGTCAGGGTGTCATGGCCGAAAGCATTAAGTGTCAGGGGGCGCAGCGGCCAGGGGGTGCTTTATAAGATGGTCGGGCGGCGAAAGTGTTAGTAGCATCCTTGTACTAGGTTGTTTGTCGTCTCTGATGTACCAAAGAGTCGTGGGAGTGCGTCCGAGGAACGGGACTACCGAGTGGGTCGCCAGGTCGTCCCGGATGGAAGATGCGCTGTCCGGTCGCACGCCTTGCGCGTTGTCCCCGATGAGCTGGTGGGGGGGGACGAGCGAGCGGACAGCTGGGACCGCGACGGAGTACAGCCCCGTCACCGGCCACAGCGGGGTGCCCCCTTCCTTCGGTCGCGTCGGACTCCCGGTTAGTCTGGCGCCCTGTCGCTGGGGGAGTAAGCGAGCGGTCCTTGAAGTTGCGGCGCTTGGCGCCCTATCGCTGGGCCAGCTGGCTTCTGGGGAGGAAAAGCGAGGTAGGGGTAATGCCCTACAAGCTACTGCACAAGTACTAGAGGGGGGGTGAATAGTACTTTAAAAATAACAAGGAGTATAATTCCAAATTATAGTGCAAACAACTACCAAAACAATTTGCGGAAGCTTAAATTGAATGACAACAACAAATTTAACAATGCTAACAAGAGATGTTAATGGGTTCGGATCCACCCAAGTCTCCCCGACTTGTTCCCGGTGATCCTACGTCCCAACCACCCGGATCCTCTCCGGATACTTAGGTTAGAAACCCTAACCCAAGATTTCCACTATGAATATCTTGTGAAAAACCTTCACAAGATCAAATCATACATGCAATGGCAATAGTGAATCCCACAACCCGGGATCACAACCTTCTCTCACAACCGAGAGAATCAATAAGCAATATAAACAAGTTTATAATGAAATAAACAATCTTACCACAAAATCCTATACCTTGAGTTTTTCTTACCAAATAGGTGAAAGGAAGGATTTGAGGAAGATGAAGTCACCAAGACCTAGCACCAAGGAAATGACCAGCAATAGGTGCCTAGGAGTGATTTGGAGACTTGAATCAAGCAATAGCTTGAAGAGCTCACCAAGAACAAGCTTCTCTCAATATGGATTCTAGATCTAGAAAGTGAGAGAATGGGTTTCTTGTGAGGAAGAGAGCTTTAGAAATGAGTGAGAATGGCTATTTCTTTCTATCTTAATGAATCTCTTAATGGCAGCTCTAACCTAGA
Source organism: Scilla litardierei (assembly GCA_030789695.1). Classification (NCBI taxonomy): domain Eukaryota; kingdom Viridiplantae; phylum Streptophyta; class Magnoliopsida; order Asparagales; family Asparagaceae; genus Scilla; species Scilla litardierei. The sequence goes on from CM061135.1 coordinate 48,796,715, forward strand.
GAGAAATGACCTAGGTTCGTATTTATATGGTCCCATAAAAACAAGTTAGGTCAATTCCCAACGGATAGAAAACTGAGGAAACTAGTCGGTCAAAGAACAACCACTGACCGACTAGTTCATCAACTAGTCGGTCAGTCAAACAACATGGACCGACTAAGAGAGGAACTGAGAAGAGATAGAAATTCAGACCTAGAAATCTAGTCGGTCCAAGAAGACTTTCTGACCGACTAGTTTCACAACTAGTCGGTCAGTCAGTGAACGTAGACCGACTAAGAGGCAACAACAAATAGTCTGAATACAAATTGACTTAGTCGGTCCAAGAACAAAAGTTGACCGACTAGATTGTCAACTAGTCGGTCACCAAACGTTCTTAGACCGACTAACGATAAACAATAGCTTAGGAGAAATTTGGCATGTACAATAAATCACAACTAGTCGGTCAAAGAAGCATCACTGACCGACTAGTTCACAAACTAGTCGGTCGGTGAGTCAACGTAGACCGACTAACTGTAAACAGTAAGGTGCAAGAAATTAAGGAAGCAAACTAGTCGGTCTAAGAAGCTTTGCTGACCGACTAGATCACCATCTAGTCGGTCAGTACATCTTCTTGTACCAACTAATATGCACAAACAAGTCTGAATCGAAGCGCGATGATTCGAGGAAGTTAGAATGAACTTGTACTAAGATCCTAGAGCTACGATATGAGCGTTATGAAGATAGAATCGTAAGATATACTCAAGGCTTAACATTCTATAGATCGAAGCTAAAAGACTATAAATAAAACCTTAATGAACGGTCTTCGAAAGCTTCGATTAAATCTTCATGACTTCCAAAACGGCCCAAGAGCTTCAACGAAGCTTTAGGCAATGAATACGTGCTTTTAGAAGTCTTGAGATGTCGCTTTGATTGTTCTCGTGAATTTGGCGACGATCTCCAATACTGCGCTCACAAATTGTTAGTTAATGAATTATTTATGTTTGCTCATCATCCAAAACCAAATCCGGGGAGTCCAATATTCAACATTCTCCCCCTTTTTGGTGATGACAAACCAACATAAATAATAATCAAAAATAATGATTCAAATGTAAAATACTTACTCCCCCTGCATTGATGACACGTTAATTCCAAAATGAGTATATATAAATTGCATCAATGAGACGAGTAAGATATATAAAGAGAATCGATTTTTGAAATATCGGATTTTGAAAATCCTTATATATATCTTAACTCCCCCTGAATCTAACACATCAAATTAGATTCTTGGAAATTGAGTTAAATTTTCATTTGACCTATTTATTATCATTATCTCTCCCCCTTTGGCATTATCCCAAAAATGGGGGGCATACAACGACAACAACTAGGAAATGGAAAATCCAACATCGGGAGTCGTAGACAATGACGATGGAACTAATTGACACCAAGGGACAAGTGATGAAATCAAATCAAGGTGTGCCAAATTGTCCATTATCAAAAAGCCGATAATTAAAATCATCAAAAATACCAAATTATTATTCATTTCTTGAATAAAGAAACATACTCTTCAATATTCAATATTCTTGGTTAAATTTGTGCATGGAAAACAATTCTATACAATTATAGGAATATAATCTATTTAACCAAGTTTTCAAGCGTCGAGCGACGAATTCACATATCATATGCGTTGAACAAATAGTAAAAGTGCACGACGAATAAAATAAGGAGAACATCGATGTATATATATATATATAAACATCATGAGTACATCCAAAAAGATATCACATCGAGTACATCAAAATACAAACGACCAAGGATATCAACCGAAAATGTAAATACATCATACAACAACTAACCATCAGCATCATCCAAAGTACATCAAAATACAACACCGACATCCAGAAAAATCAAAATACATCAAAATAACCCTCAAACTCCATCCTAACCCAAAATACTCTCAAGAAGATGCATCATCCAATGAGCAGTGGAGAGTCCTCGAAACTGACGATCACGAGGAAGTGGCTGGATCTGCAGTCTCCGTGGGTCCAGTCGACGGAGTGGACTCAGGCTCTGCAGGGAGGAGAGGCGTGTCAACAGACGGGATCGTCGGGGCAGGTGTGGAGACATCGACGGTAGGCTCAATGGCTGGGGTCTCAACAGGAGTATTAGCAGGCAAGACAGGAGCAGGGTCGTCAACAGGAGCAGCAGCAGCCTCAGAAGTCTGAACTACTGGTGCAGAAGTCTCTGGAGCACCGGAAGTGGTGCCATCTCCAGGAGCAGATGTGGTAGCAGCAGCAGCAGCAGTGGCCTCATCGCCACGAGCCAAGGAGGTGACAAGCTCATCAAACTCCTCATCGTCCATCTCCTCGTCCTCAGAAACAGGAGGAGGAAGCTGGACGCCCATCAAGATAGCCATACGGCAGACGACCTCCTCGGTACGAGCCAAACTCGACTCGTGCCGACGAAGTAAGCGTGCGACATCATCTAATGTGGCAGAAGGAGTGGGGGCTGCAGCAGCTGAAGGAGGAGGGACAGAAGCAGCTGAGGGAGTGGCCTGAGATGCAGAAGGTGTCGACCGCTGCACGTGACGGAGTGCCGCAAGAGATTTCTTAACGGCCGTCGCGTTCAGAGGAGGACCAAAGGGACGCTCATCATCAGGGGGCAAGGGAACACCGAATCGACGGAATACGAGGGTCAGGAGACACGGATATGGGATATGCGCAGATTTAGTGGTCTTGCGTATACACTCGAAAGGGTCCATCTTATCGAGTATAATGCGAGCCCAATTAATCTCGCTACCCATAAACAGAGCGTAAATCAGTTTCAAAAACGGCTGAGATGGAAGAGATGAAGATCCATACTTGGGAAGAAGGCATGATTTCAAGATCAGGTTAATCACCCAAGCATTCGGCTTGAATGATTTCGAAGGAACGCCAATGAATGCAGGGGGGATAACCTGAAAGATTTCACCTAGGGTAGGCTGATCGAGGGAGGAGATATCGTCAACTGAGATGTCAGATGGGAGGAGGCCACACGACGAGCAACCTATCAGCTCCCCTAAGATCTCTGCCGTGAGGACTATAGGAGTCCCCAAAACAGAAGTCTCGATGGAGTGAGACTCATCGTACTGGCCCCGGACACGATTGGCATAGAATAACTTGACCAGGCGAGGATAGGGTCGGGGGTTCGCCTTAGCGTCAAATCGAAGGTAGTCCAATAGGCCACTATACGATGAAAGATCGGCAAGGCCAAGGAAATCAGAAAACTGAACGTAATGCTCCAACAGCAGTGGGCAGTGCTCTATACGGTTGTACGCTGCGAGACACTGATGGTCGTCGCGGCACAACAATATGTCCACACCGCCGACTGGCATAGGAGCTTTACCCTTAGCCTTACGGGTCTTAGGAGGAGGTGGAGGAGGTGGAGGTGGAGTGGGTGCCTTCTCGGGATGTTCAGGAGTGTATTCTTCCTCGGAATCATCCTCGGAATCACTACCTGAACTCTCACCGGGAGGAGTAGGTGCACGGAACTTTTTAGGCTTTGGCTTGGGCTTGGAAGTTTGGCCGGCAGGTTTAGGCTTTGACGTCCTCTTCCTCTTCAACGGAGTTGAAGACGAAGAGGGGGGTCGAGTGGTCTTGGCCCTACATTTGGGAGGGGTCGAAGCGGTAGCACCCTCTACGGTCATAGGGGATGCCCCGGAAGATGTAATCGGGATTCTCGTTCGTGCCATGATCTCGGCACAACGAGCACAACCAAATGACGGGATAAGATCAAACACACCCTAAGCACAAACCCTAGAACCTAACACACAAGCCCTAAGAGATCTAAGAGAGACAAATTCGAAACCCTAGAACCTAGATGAGATCTAAATCAAACCCTAGAGATTCAAAACAGAGATCTAGGAGAGGGGTTATACCTAGGAGAGAGGGTCGACGGCGACGGACGGCGGGGATGGCCGGAAAATTGGCCGGAGTCGACGGGAATACGAAGGGGTTTAGGTCGGGGAGAGGGAGTTTTCGAGCTGGAGGTTGAAAACAAACTGACTAAATGAAGTTTTGATCGGATAAAACTTGATTAAGTCGGTCGGGAAAGCGAAAAGACGCGTTTGCCCTAACGCACTTAGTCAGTCACAGTTCAAGTACTGACCGACTAGATTACGATCTAGTCGGTCGGTCAATGAGCTTGAACCGACTAAGTCGAAACAGAGGCAAACAGAAATTTCTAGGGCTAGAGTTAGTCGGTCACAGTGTACTCACTGACCGACTAGTTTTCAATCTAGTCGGTCGGTAAGTGTACTGTGACCGACTAAAAGAAGTAAATGACAGGAGAAAGTTAAAACTTGAACTAGTCGGTCTGAGTTCACTAGCTGACCGACTAGATGAGCATCTAGTCGGTTGACTAATGAACTGAAACCGACTAGAAGAGTCCAAAAATTGATAAATGAGTTCTCTTCATAAACCACTTGGATGAAACATCTTAACCCGCTCATTAGTCATCTAAACTACCCCACAAAACGTCGAAATCTCATATACGATATTCAAATTAGAATTCGAGCAAAAATTCAAACAAATTACATAAAATCCCCAAAAATTCAATAAATCTAGCATGAACGAAATATCGCGAAATATAATAGCATGCAAGATAATTGAATGAAACATGAATCCTATATCTCGGATTCACCCATAATCCCCAATTCTCGACGCAACCGCACAAAGGAGTCCTCCTTTAGGGGTTTCGTGAAAATATCGGCGATTTGCTTTTGGGTTTCAACGTACACTAATATGATGTCCTTTTTAGCAACATGATCATCTAAAAAATGGTGTCGGACATCTATGTGTTTAGATCGGGAATGGTGCACCGGATTCTTTGAAAGACAAATAGCACTTTGGTTATCCACCATGATAGGGCTAGTATCACAATGAATACCAAAATCCTTCAGTGTGTGTCTCATCCAAAGAACCTGGGCACAAGCGGCACCGGCGGCAATATATTCCGCCTCGGTGGTTGAAAGTGATACCGAATTTTGCTTCTTGGAAAACCAAGAGACAAGGGAATTTCCTAGAAAATGGCAAGTGCCACTAGTACTCTTCCTGTCGGATTTGCATCCCGCATAATCAGCGTCACTATATGAGACTAACTCATATGTGCTAGATTTCGGATAAAGTAATCCAAAATCTAAAGTGTAACTTAGATAGCGAAAAATACGTTTAACCGCTACTAAGTGAGAATCCTTAGGTTGAGACTGATAACGAGCACAAATACAAACGGCAAACATAATATCGGGCCTACTTGCGGTAAGATAAAGTAAACTACCTATCATACCTCGATATAGACGAATGTCTACATCTTTTCCGCCCGTATCTTTATCAAGATGCGTTGTAGTGCTCATAGGAGTCTTTTTCCCGGAGGCATTCTCCATCCCAAATCGCTTTAGCAACTCCACCGTGTATTTCGTTTGGTGGATGAAGATTGCATCGTTCAATTGGCGAATTTGGAGACCTAAGAAATATTTCAGTTCGCCCATGTGGCTCATCTCAAATTGTTCCTTCATAACATTAGAAAACTCTTCGCAAAGAGTGAAGTTAGTAGCACCGAAAATGATATCATCAACATAAATTTGAACTAATAAAATATCATTATTCGTATGCTTAACAAAAAGTGTAGAATCGGCTTCGCCCATTTTAAAATTCAAATCCAAAAGAAAATTCTTTAGGCGATCATACCAAGCTCGAGGAGCTTGTCTCAAACCATAAAGAGCTTTCTTTAGTTTAAAAACGTGATTTGGAAATTTTTCATTTATGAAGCCCGGAGGTTGAGAAACGTAAACTTCCTCAACGACATCTCCGTTTAAAAATGCACTTTTAACATCCATTTGAAATAATTTAAAGTTTTTATGGCATGCAAAAGACAATAATAGTCTAATTGATTCTAATCTAGCTACCGGAGCGAAGGATTCTTCGAAATCGATACCTTCCTCTTGTCGATAGCCTTGAGCTACTAACCGAGCTTTGTTCCGAACGACGAATTGGTTTTCGTCGGTTTTGTTCTTGAAGATCCACTTTGTCCCTATGATGGTGTGGTTCTTCGATGGCAAAGGAACAAGCTCCCATACCTCATTCCTCTCGAATTGAATGAGTTCCTCCTCCATGGCAAGGATCCAAGCACTATCTTCGCACGCTTCAACTATATTCTTTGGCTCTATCGATGAGGCAAAGGCACAATTGGCGAAGTGGTGGACTTGCGATCTCGTCTTGACTCTATCATGAATATTGCCAATGACTTGCTCATGGGGATGGTCGCGAACGGTATGAAGCCGCTTGGGAATCCCTTGATCACTAGGAACATTCTCAACAACTTCATTAGTGGGTTAGTATCAATAGAATCAATTGAATTAGAATTTTCAAACGAATCACATAAAACATCCATAGAGTCATCATCATTTGAAATTCTAGGAGTAGTAAAATTCTCATTAAAAGAGACATGTAGTGATTCCTCGATCGTAGAGGATCTTTTGTTGTATATCCGGTAGGCTTTGCTACGTGAGGAATACCCAACAAATATCCCTTCATCCGATCTCGGATCAAACTTGTCCAAATTATCATATGTGTTTTTAATAAAACATTTTGCGCCGAAAACATGAAAATGTTTAACTTGAGGCAATCTACCAAACAACAATTCATAACAAGTTTGTTTGGTGCCGGGCCTCAAAAGTATTCTATTAAACACATAACAAGCGGTGTGTACCGCTTCTGCCCAAAATTGATAACCAAGTTGACTATCTTCGAGCATAGTGCGAGCACACTCCACAAGCGTTCTATTCTTCCTCTCAACAACACCATTTTGAGGAGGTGCACGAGGGAAAGAGAACGTGTGAGTAATTCCAAGATCATCACAAAAATTTGAGAAAGACTCATTCTCAAATTCACCCCCATGATCACTACGAATAGTGACAATGGTGGTTCCGATGAGATTTTGTACTTTCTTCACAAATATTGTGAAGTTTTCAAAAGCTTCATTTTTATTACATAAGAAAAATACCCATGTAAATCTTGAATAATCATCAACGATGACTAGTCCATATCTGGCATTTCCTAAGGAAGCAACTCTAGTTGGCCCAAATAAATCTAGATGTAATAGCTCTAGTGGCCGTTTCGTAGAAATGCTTTTCTTAGGTTTAAATGAAGATTTAGGAAGCTTGCCACGTTGACAAGAATCACAAAAACTTTTCTTTTCAAAAACGAGCTTCGGAAAACCTTTAATGGAATTTAATTTTGAAAGCTTATAAAGTGTTCCAAAGTTCACATGTCCAAAGCGTCGATGCCATAAGTGTTGTTCACTTGTGTTGGCAACGAGACATTGTTCATATGACTTAGGAAGATCCAAAATATAAATATCTTTATGGCATGTGCCGGAAAATAATAATTTATTATTATCATTTGAAATATGACACAATCCTTTCGCAAAGCTAACTTTGTAACCTTTGTCACAAAGTTGGCTTATTGAAATAAGATTATGATTTAAACCATTAACTAGATAGACATCACTAATTAAAGGTTTAGATGGGTTACCCACTTTACCAACACCGACGATGGTTCCGCTCTCGTTGCCTCCAAATACGACGCGGTTTCCATTTGCAATGGGAACTACTCCGGAGAGCAATTGAGCGTCACCCGTCATGTGTTTTGAACACCCGCTATCGAGTATCCAATTCCCTTTGGAGCTAAATTTAAATTTGTTGCTCCTTTTCTTTTTCTTTTCCTTGAGTACCTAAAGATAGAAAATTTCATATCATGGTACCCAAGGTCATTGGGTCCTCAAAGGTTAGACCTTTGGAAGCCAAGTCCAATTAGACTTAGACTTCCCCACATAATTTCTACTATGCACAACATCTGAAAAATAAGCATTCATATACACTTGTTTTTCATCCATGCTTGTGTCCTTTGGGCTCCAAATAGTGAAAATCTTGGGAGCCCTCATCCTATTGGGTGCATGCATGCGACGTTGATTTCTACGTGATGCATGTTGTGGATAGGCATACAGAACATGATGGAATGGTGTACGACGAGAATTATTCATATGATGAGGTGGGTGAACATATGCATGTGTGGGAACACGTGCGTGAGGGTGTCTCACATGGCGTGCACGTGCCCGAGAATGTGTTACATAAAAATCATCATATGTGTGAGACGGTGGAGTAGGACGTGTGTTCCTACGTGGCATGGTATTGGTGTACATATAATCATGCCCCTTCTTTGGAGGTCCACCCAAAGTGGGTTTCTTTCCGAAAGAGGGTGTGGATGAGGTGGAAGCACCATTGGTAGATGAACTACCAATAGAGTGTTTGCTACCACTCGTAGAGTCACCGGAAGTTGGCCTAACAAAAGTAGTGGCCGCTTTGGATGGACATCCCATCGTATACCCCAAACCAATGTGGTGATTGGCTGGAAGTAAGTCACTTAGGATTTTATCCAAATGGTCCTTACCCTTATTGAATTTATTAATTCGGCCTAATGTGTTCTCATATTTCTCTTTGAGAGAACGCATAGAAGTATCCAAGTTTGATACTTGCGATGTGAGCACATAAACACGAGATTTAAGATTCTCATTCTCAATACTCAAAGTCGAGTTTTGAGAAGTCAAATCCGCTATCCTATGTTCTTCCGGATCTTCAATGCTAACATGTTCAAGTTTATATTTGAGATTGACAATCTCATTTCTTAACTCTTCAACAACGGTGTCGTTGTTGGTGATGATAGTCTTAGGCGAGGTTTGAATGCTAGCTAGGTCATCTTTTACTTTAGTATATCTATTTACTAATTTAGTGTATTTAGACCATAAATGAGAGTTAGCATCCCTAAGATCATCCATAGTTACCTCATCGTCTTCGTCGTCGCTATCATCGGAGGAGGAAGATCCTTGATCATGCTCCTCTCTTGCCATGAAGCACATGTGCGCTTGCTCCACTTTCTCATCGTCCGACTCTCTGCTTGAGGAATCCTCGGAGTCGGTGAATGTTGCTCTGACAAGTCCCTTTTTGTACCCCTTTTTGTACTTCTTCGACTTGTCGAACTTTGGCGCCTTCCACTTCTCCTTTTGCTTGTTTTGAGGACAATCCGCTTTGATGTGTCCTGGCTTATTGCATTTAAAGCACAAAGGTGGAGAGGCGTTAGTAGAAGTAAATTTAGATTTTTGTTTGAAGTTACCCTTTCGGAAGAAGCGATTGAACTTCTTTGCCATGAGAGCAATGGATTCCATGTCCATTTCTTCTTCCGAGTCCTCATCATCGGTAGAGGTGGATGAAGCCGCCTTGAATGCAATTGCCTTTTTCTTAGGCACGTCTTGGTTCAAATAGGACTTCATCTTTTCTTGTAACTTCACCTTGCTATCTTTGCGTACCTCGTATGACATCAAAGTACCCATCAATTGAACTACGGTATACTTATTCATGTCATTACATTCCTCGATGGCGAAGGTACGTTTCTCCCAAGAAGAAGGAAGTCCTTCGATAAGCTTCGAGCACTTCTCCTTTTGGGTGTAGGATTTACCGAGGGCCTCTAACTCGTTTATTATGTCAACGAAGTGAGCGTAATATTCCTTCATCTTCTCGCCCTGTTGCATATGAAACATTTCGTAATCTTTGTTTACAACTACGAGTTTAGAGTCTCTTACCCTACTCGTCCCTTCATGTAGAATGAGGAGGGAGTTCCAAATTTGATATGCACTCTTACATGTGCATATCTTATTGAAGTCCTCGGGCTCCAATGCGCATTGCAAGGCGTTCATTGCCTTGGCATTGCTTACCTCCGCGGCGATCTCCGCGGTAGTCCATTTCTCAAAGTCTTCTTCTTCGGGCTCGATGTATTCCTTCATTGTGGTCCTCCATAGATATGCACTCCGGAGGAAGGTTTCCATCCGGTATTTCCAGTACCCGTAGTTGGTACCGTTGAAGAATGGAGGCCTCGTAGAGGAATGTCCTTCCATCACCGAAGATGCTCCTTCACGGTTCCTGAAGGTGTCATAGTTGGAAGGTGGACGCACGGTTTTGTTGTCGTTGGCAGACATAGCTAAGTATCTGGCTCTGATACCAAATGTAATGCCCTACAAGCTACTGCACAAGTACTAGAGGGGGGGTGAATAGTACTTTAAAAATAACAAGGAGTATAATTCCAAATTATAGTGCAAACAACTACCAAAACAATTTGCGGAAGCTTAAATTGAATGACAACAACAAATTTAACAATGCTAACAAGAGATGTTAATGGGTTCGGATCCACCCAAGTCTCCCCGACTTGTTCCCGGTGATCCTACGTCCCAACCACCCGGATCCCCTCCGGATACTTAGGTTAGAAACCCTAACCCAAGATTTCCACTATGAATATCTTGTGAAAAACCTTCACAAGATCAAATCATACATGCAATGGCAATAGTGAATCCCACAACCCGGGATCACAACCTTCTCTCACAACCGAGAGAATCAATAAGCAATATAAACAAGTTTATAATGAAATAAACAATCTTACCACAAAATCCTATACCTTGAGTTTTTCTTACCAAATAGGTGAAAGGATGGATTTGAGGAAGATGAAGTCACCAAGACCTAGCACCAAGGAAATGACCAGCAATAGGTGCCTAGGAGTGATTTGGAGACTTGAATCAAGCAATAGCTTGAAGAGCTTACCAAGAACAAGCTTCTCTCAATATGGATTCTAGATCTAGAAAGTGAGAGAATGGGTTTCTTGTGAGGAAGAGAGCTTTAGAAATGAGTGAGAATGGCTATTTCTTTCTATCTCAATGAATCTCTTAATGGCAGCTCTAACCTAGAGAGAAATGACCTAGGTTCGTATTTATAGGGTCCCATAAAAACAAGTTAGGTCAATTCCCAACGGATAGAAAACTGAGGAAACTAGTCGGTCAAAGAACAACCACTGACCGACTAGTTCATCAACTAGTCGGTCAGTCAAACAACATGGACCGACTAAAAGAGGAACTGAGAAGAGATAGAAATTCAGACCTAGAAATCTAGTCGGTCCAAGAAGACTTTCTGACCGACTAGTTTCACAACTAGTCGGCCAGTCAGTGAACGTAGACCGACTAAGAGGCAACAACAAATAGTCTGAATACAAATTGACTTAGTCGGTCCAAGAACAAAAGTTGACCGACTAGATTGTCAACTAGTCGGTCACCAAACGTTCTTAGACCGACTAACGATAAACAGTAGCTTAGGAGAAATTTGGCATGTACAGTAAATCACAACTAGTCGGTCAAAGAAGCATCACTGACCGACTAGTTCACAAACTAGTCGGTCGGTGAGTCAACGTAGACCGACTAACTGTAAACAGTAAGGTGCAAGAAATTAAGGAAGCAAACTAGTCGGTCCAAGAAGCTTTGCTGACCGACTAGATCACCATCTAGTCGGTCAGTACATCTTCTTGTACCAACTAATATGCACAAACAAGTCCGAATCGAAGCGCGACGCTTCGAGGAAGTTAGAATGAACTTGTACTAAGATCCTAGAGCTACGATATGAGCGTTATGAAGATAGAATCGTAAGATATACTCAAGGCTTAACATTCTATAGATCGAAGCTAAAAGACTATAAATAAAACCTTAATGAACGGTCTTCGAAAGCTTCGATTAAATCTTCATGACTTCCAAAACGGTCCAAGAGCTTCAACGAAGCTTTAGGCAATGAATACGTGCTTTAAGAAGTCTTGAGATCGCTTTGATTGTTCTCGTGAATTTGGCGACGATCTCCAATACTGCGCTCACAAATTGTTAGTTAATGAATTATTTATGTTTGCTCATCATCCAAAACCAAATCCGGGGAGTCCAATATTCAACAGTAGGTAGGGTATTTGGTGGACTGGGATAGAAAGTCGGGCTGTCACGATCTTTAGGTCGTAACAGGTTTAATTACAGAACACTACTAAATCAGCTATAGACGTTATTAGGATTAAAATAGGAAGTTTTTCAAAGAGAATTTTGAATTCATTTTTAAAATATTTGAGTTTTGAAAGCATTGAGTTTTGAAAACTTAAACCATTAATAATAAATTTAAATAAGCTAACCTAATGCAAGTGTACTAATGGGACTAACACATCAAGGGTAATAAATGAATTTAAGGGTTGGATATGTTTGGTCTAGTTTATAAAAGATTTGATATAGATATTGATTTGGTAAGATCTAATAGTATAAGAGATATGATTTGGGTGATCCGTTAATGATCACTCCGTATTTTACACCTTTTTTCCGCATGTTTACATGCCATTTAGATCGCTCAAATCATATTTTTCACGATTTATCGACGATATTGCGATACTTTTCACGATTTGTTGTTTTTGTCGTATTTCAGGAGATTTGGAGCGATTTGGAGTGATTCCGAGATACACCTACTCCGGAGTGTCACCGACAACTTCCCCAAGGGGTATTTTGCTATTGGAGAGGAGCGGAAGAAGAAAGAACGTCGTAGGAGCGACGAGGAGGCAAAAATACGCAATTTGGGCATCTTCAGCATCTCACTCGGCCGAGTGAAGGAGTCACTCGGCCGACCGACGAGACCCCGCTCGGCCGGCCAGATCGGACACGCTCCAAGCGTGCACTCGGCCGAGCATCAGAAGCCGCATCGGCCGAGTGACGTATCCCGTCCGCCCGAGTGGCACTCAGACGACACCCATCAAAAACTCCCGACTTACTGTTTTTCGTCAGTCTGAGCATCAGAAGACCCACTCGGCCGAGTGGCAATTACCGACCGCCCGAGTGAAGATAAGCCCATCGGCCGAGTTGTAGGAATATGATGCCCTCGAGGCCATTTATTCCTGTGTGAATAGCACAAACATCTTGTTCGAAATAACAGTAAGCTGTTTGGTAATGATTTATCTAAGTTATATTATAATTAGATATCGACTTAGGTAAAGTCCTGAGACTTTATGCAATGTCAAACGGGTATCGAGATGAGTATCTCGATCATGGAGAAACGTTTAACCGTCTGTAGCATAAGTCTAAAATGGTTCATGGTCGTAGATGTTCTGAGACAAGGATATCGAAACATCGGATAGACCATTGTGTCTTAGTCTTCACCGTTTAGCGGTGGCGATGATCTCATGATCGCTTGACTTGGCGAAGTCGAAGACGAGACACATGTGCTCATTAGATTGAGTTCACTGAACGATCCACTAGAGTTATCATATGGTTATATTGACCAATCTGTCAGTGATAACTCTGAGTGATGATAGGATAGTTGGTCTTTTGACTTGAGGTCATTTTGACAAACCTGTGCGTGAACGGTGCCACTTATATCAATTGACCTAGCTTCGAGGCAATGCCTGTCGAAAGGTCTTTTGATTGGGTGTCACTTGAAACGTACGAGGCGAGTAATGACCAAGAGAGGATTCGTCTCTCCCGGTCAATGGGAGTTAGTGTCGTAGAGTTAGTTCGGTCTTTAGTAAAAACTCTGCGCAGAGTATGTTGGAAGAAGTCCAACATTTATTGACTAAAGATTGATCGAAACTAACCGGAGTCAAGTTATTGGGGTTGACAGTTTTGACCGTACCCTAGACTTGATCTACACGACATAGTTTAGACGAAGAGACTATAACTGCAGAAATCATCACTGACACGGTCAGGGTGGTCCCGACAATTCTCATGTTGATGAGCTAACCACATTATGATGATGCTGAAACAGGGACGGCAACCACTGCTCGTGGTCTTTGTCGTATAGGGCTTCGAGCCCAACCTGTAGTAGGGTCAGGCCGTAGGGTCACACAAAGAGTGCGACCTTCGTCTAGTAATAGGTAGAAATTAGTTAGGGAGAATAATTGCATTTGATGCAATATGGTAATTTAAGCTTAGATAGGGACTATTTTGCATTTGATGCAAAAGAGATTAAATGTGTTTTAAATTGTTTAAAACAATATTTAATAAAATAAACGCAAGGAAAGGGTTACTGGTTAGACGGGTTCATCTTGCTCTTGACGCAGGTTCGAACCGCGTCAAAAATGGAGTTCAAACGAGCCCCAAAAGTCTATTTAAAGTGTTAAATAGAAAGCCCAAAAGGGAGATAAACCCCATTTAGAGAGGCTGTCAAAAATAAGCCCAGGCCCAAGGGAAGGGGGCCCGCTGACGCGTGCGTCAGCCTGCTAACGCAGGCTGACGCCAGCGTCAGCGGGCCCACCCGCTGACGCGGGCGAGACAACCCAGCGGGTCCGCATTTGATGCGGGCCCGCCCTGCTTCAAAGCAAAGGCCGCCCGCTTCAGCGGGTGGCAGCTGTGCACGCGACGCGTGCACAGCACGCGCCTCGCGGGCGCGTGCTGTGCACGCGCCGCGCTGTCAAGCGCGCGCGTGTGCTGTGGGGCCCACATGATGTGCCCCACTTCGGGTTTTCTGAGCCCTAGGGCTACGCACAGCCGCCTTGGCTGTTTTGTGCGAAAATACACTCTTGGGCTGATCTTTGGATGATCAATTGAGTGGTCAAACGAACTCCGATTGACGAACGGTTTTTTCCTATGCGTTCACCGTTGAACACCCTTCGAATTGATAGGTTGTATCAATCCTGAAGTTCAACGGTGAGTGAGTTAAAATTCACGGAAGTTTGCACTTTGTGAAGTGCAAACTAACTTGATTTTAATTAACCCAATTAATAGTCCCACATCGAATTTTGAGAGAAGGGGAGCAGTCAGCCGCCTATATAAATAGGGGTCTGCTCTCTTCCTCAAAACTCGTCCCAAGCTCTAGATCTGAGCGGCTCTAGTAAATGTTGGAGCACGCTCGGATCTAGGCTTAAATTAATATTTCTCTTCTCCCTAAATTTCTTCCTTACTCCTGAGGGCTCTAGCAAAGCCACAAAGGAGTTCGGATTCTGGATCTGAAATCTAGGCGGAGGTTTCACTCGCGTGAAACTTTCTTCGGCGCGTGGTTGGCTCGGTGGCATGGGGATTGATCGTCTCGGGATGCGGAGCGGTTCGAGGAGCGGTTCGGGGAGCGGTTCAAGGAGCGGCTCGGCGTGGGACGGGAGCAGCTCGGAAGACGGCGCGGAACATCTCGCCTGCCCCAGGGCTGAGATTCCGGGTATGTGGTTAAAGTATTTTATTAGCATTAGTTTAGTTTAATCGCAGTAGGCTAGATCCTTCTTGGGATGGTCAGATCCATCCCAAGTCGGCATAGATCTTGGCATAGGGTCTTGGACCTTAGGGCTAAGTTAAAATTGTTTTAACTGCATGTTAATTTAGATTAACTAGTTTTTCTTCCGCTGCAAATGATTTTTGTGTCTATGTTCCGTCCGACTTAGGACGGGACTAGAGTTTTTGTGCCCTAAGGGACCGCCAATTCCCAACAGTGGTATCAGAGCCAAGGTTTGCGTAGTCGATATAGGTACTGCGATTTCATTAAACTTGTTAATGCTTTTAAATGCTTTTCAAATGTTTTTAAAGTTATGAGATAAAATTTTAAAAATGTTTTAGATGTTCAAAATTCTTTTTGATATTTTTGAACATGAAATTTTTTTAAAATGACGTTTTAAAATTTATGTGATAATTTTAAAACTAATTTTAAATCTTTAAAAGTTTAAATTTATTTTGGATGCCTAAAAATTCTTATATGATAAATTTTTTTAAGCATGGAAATTTTAAAATGGTGTTTTTAAATTTATGTGATAAATTTTAAAATTGATTTTAAGGCTTTAAATTTATGCGATAAGTTTAAAATGTTTTAGATGTTTAGAAATTGTATATGATAAATTTTTGAACATGGAAAATTTTTAAAAGTAGTTTTTTAAATTTATAAGATATTTTTTAAAACTGTTTTTAAAAATCTAAAATTGTTTATGCGATAAACTTAGTTTATTTAATTGTTAAATAGATATACACTTTCATTTTATGTTGATAAAATTAGTGTAGCTTTATTTTAATGGCTTGTTAATCTTGTCCCTAATTTGATAACACAAGACAACCTTTTAGGTTAGCCATTAAAAATGATTAAAATTTATTACTTGAATTTTAATGACATGCTATGTTTCAATAAAACATTAACAACAATATAAGACCTAATTCCTGATTAGGGTAGTCCTTTTAATGAATTTTCAATTCTAATTGTTATAATTAATTTTCCTTAAAGGACTTCGCTTCTAGCGTTGTTAATAAAATTTATTAAAATCCTGATAATGATTAGGGTAGCACGTGAACCTTATAGTTGATAAGGACTTAATAAAAGTTATTAAACAAATCCTAAAATTTTGAATTTAAGGATTCAACTAGTTGATAGGATTAATTAGTTGTTAATAAAAGCTGTTTAGTCTATGGCATACATACAAAAATGACAAGCTTCATTCAATGGACCATGATCCAATCAATGTGCTTGGCTAAGAGTTCTGGGTCAACCCTTGCTAGTCCAAGGGGTAGTGATCCTGGCTTAGTCAATTCCCTGGCTGAGTTCCGCTGGACCGCAATGTCGCGAATCATGAGTGTATGACACCCTGGACTATATCTAAGTCAAATACGTTAATGATCTTTTTCAAGATTAGCCGTAGCCCTCCTTGTTTTAGGGGTTAGCAACTATAGGGCCAGTGTTACAGTTGTTGAGATACACTCAAGCTGTGACATGGCAACCTTGTAGAAACCAACTTCTTAAATACATAAGATGACATCTTGACTTGACCCAAACCGACGTTGTCGTGAATACACCGAGCGGCGGCGCAAGTTTAGTCAAGGATGTAGTCTGCCTAGATGTAGTCTAAGACCTGACCCAAACCAACGTGTCGTGCATACACCGAGCTGCGGGGCAAGTCAGGCTAGACACGAAAACAAGGGTCCGACTAGACTGGACATTGTGATTTGGATGAGCACACTCATGATCACGAATGGCTAGGGGCAAAAACCGATTAAGAGAGTCATATCTGATATGATCGATGAAGAGTCATCTTCCGATCGCAGAGTCAATCAACTTGTTGAGCTACACTCAAGGTTGTTTAGACTCAAGGTGGTTGGAACTCTTACCCATTAATTTTAATTCGATTAAATCGTTCGTTATTAAGCTTTAAAACGTTCGTAAAAATAGTGTGAGGATATAGATAGATAAAAGCCAATCTACCTATATTTAATATTGAACATATGCTAAAACTAGGGCAAGACTATGTTTACCGTAGGAATTAAAATATAATATTTTAATTAGTTAACTGGTCAATAAGTTGATTAATTGAATATAGAGTTAAATTCTAATTGATAGAATTAAAACTATATTCTCGTTGACATTAAATGACCTTCTAAAGAACACACTTAAGAAATATGATTTCATTAAGTTCTAGGTCCAACAAATAAATTAAAGCTACATGTCACTCGTCTCTATATGAGGCAGCTTGAACATATAGGACATTCAAAGTATGTTTCTCCCTACAACTTGTCGAGCTACCCTCAAGGTTGTATGAACAAACAATTTTGATCCGCAAAGTTCGAGAATTCGATCAAACCGTTTTGAGTCGAATACGAGTGCATGAGCAATGCAAGACTATATATCCCAACCAGGTCTTGAGACAAGCAACTTCTTGAGCTACACTCAAGATTGCAAAGCTCAAGCGTTTGGATACATAAGTTGCTTGCATATCTATTTATTTATGTTGATATCTAAATGTGATTTAGAAAAGGAAGAAGGCACTTCAGAAAGTCAATTGAGAAAGTTAGTTTAATTTATCATTAGTAGAGGCATAAGTAGGAGGAAATGAAAACGTGACATATTTTGATGTCACACTTCGGAATAAGTTGTTATACAAAAACGTTTAACACATTTTTGACGAATGTCGTCACATTGCTTCTGAAGTAATATTTTGTGTTAAGTAATTTGTAAATAACTATATATATATTAAATGTTAATATATAAATACACAAGATAGTAGCAAACTTATATGGTAAAATTAGACTAGGCCGTATCAAGAGATTAAGCTTCACAAGTCACATAAAGAGGGGTCTGACCTCTCGTATTATGAAGTCTACGGACACTTGTGAGTCTTAGCCTCTTAGATACAATGACCGAAACCCATCTGTGAGACAGTGGGAGAATGAGTTGTCGAACTCAGTCTAGTACATACTGATGTACCCGAGTCTAGATTAACCAAAATAAGTTATTCGTATGTTTTATTAAGACACATGTTCTTGATGAAACACAAGTCTGATAAAATAAAGAACGAAATGACTAAAGTATTTAAACTGATTCGATTAGATCGAATGGTCAAATACTTAGGTAAATAAAATCTTGTGTAATTAAAAGAAAATGTGATTTTCTCTCAGATCAAGTCTGTTAACACATCGGTGCGTTAAAAGGTATGAATCACACTTAATTAGATTTAGTGTGATCCATTGTAAGTGACTCTGAGTTAAGTCCTCCCTTTGGGTTAAGTCCTAGATAGTAATGCCTAGGTTTTGATAAAGTTCTATGAGAACATTATCAATAATATATTCAATAAATCAATCGTAAGGAAGTTGTATTATTACTCGAATCTCGTGAGACGGATTGTCGAGTTAGACATCATAACTGATGATGACTTAGTCAACTTCTAGGATGAAATTCGGAGTAGTAACTCCGATTTAAAACTTGATGCAGGTCCGTGTGCGTAAATAAATTTGAGAATTTAGTTTACGTGCCCAAGGAAAATGTTTCCTCACTTTCTGCAAGTAAATCTTTAAGTTGAAAGATTGGTGCAGAAAAGAAAATAGTGATGTACAATAATGTTGGACGTGAACGGTTTTCATCCTAATTTCTTTAAAACGGATTATGTTGAAACCGTCTCGCCAGCAGATGTGTACAGATCTACTCGGACCAAACTCGATGTAAACACTCAAGTTGACCATGAAAATTTGAGCATTCACTTATAAGTTCGTTTTTCTAAATATGATTTAGACGAACCAACTTATATGAATTAGCCAGATAGTTTTCAAGGTCAGTGGGAGCGTATAAATTACATGCGAATCATCAAAGGGATGGAACATACATTTTGACAAAGTAATCAAAAGGTTTGATACTTTATCAAGAATAGATATGAGCCATTTAAAATGACCAGTAACTAATTTAAAATCATTATCGTAAGGTACGATGAACCGGATAAGATCCAGGGAAATAAAGTATTATAGATTCCAATAGACCAAGTGAATTATTTGAATGAGATTCAAAAGGTTGGTCTAACATAAACATAAAAACCCCTTAAGTCTATAGTGTAGACGGCTTTAGCAGATCCACTCACGATGGCTCTGGCACATGAAGTTGGGAAAACTTATGTGTAAAAACGGTATAAGATACCGAGATAAATGGGCCTGAGTGCAAGTGGGAGATGTAGGAATATGATGCCCTCGAGGCCATTTATTCCTGTGTGAATAGCACAAACATCTTGTTCGAAATAACAGTAAGCTGTTTGGTAATGATTTATCTAAGTTATATTATAATTAGATATCGACTTAGGTAAAGTCCTGAGACTTTATGCAAGGTCAAACGGGTATCGAGATGAGTATCTCGATCATGGAGAAACGTTTGACCGTCTGTAGCATAAGTCTAAAATGGTTCATGGTCGTAGATGTTCTGAGACAAGGATATCGAAACATCAGATAGACCATTGTGTCTTAGTCTTCACCGTTTAGCGGTGGCGATGATCTCATAATCGCTTGACTTGGCGAAGTCGAAGACGAGACACAGGTGCTCATTAGATTGAGTTCACTGAACGATCCACTAGAGTTATCATATGGTTATATCGACCAATCTGTCAGTGATAACTCTGAGTGATGATAGGATAGTTGGTCTTTTGACTTGAGGTCATTTTGACAAACCTGTGCGTGAACGGTGCCACTTATATCAATTGACCTAGCTTCGAGGCAATGCCTGTCGAAAGGTATTTTGATTGGGTGTCACTTGAAACGTACGAGGCGAGTAATGACCAAGAGAGGATTCGTCTCTCCCGGTCAATGGGAGTTAGTGTCGTAGAGTTAGTTCGGTCTTTAGTAAAAACTCTGCGTAGAGTATGTTGGAAGAAGTCCAACATTTATTGACTAAAGATTGATCGAAACTAACCGGAGTCAAGTTATCGGGGTTGACAGTTTTGACCGTACCCTAGACTTGATCTACACGACATAGTTTAGACGAAGAGACTATAACTGCAGAAATCATTACTGACACGGTCAGGGTGGTCCCGACAATTCTCATGTTGATGAGCTAACCACATTATGATGATGCTGAAACAGGGACGGCAGCCACTGCTCGTGGTCTTTGTCGTATAGGGCTTCGAGCCCAACCTGTAGTAGGGTCAGGCCGTAGGGTCACACAAAGAGTGCGACATTCGTCTAGTAATAGGTAGAAATTAGTTAGGGAGAATAATTGCATTTGATGCAATATGGTAATTTAAGCTTAGATAGGGACTATTTTGCATTTGATGCAAAAGAGATTAAATGTGTTTTAAATTGTTTAAAACAATATTTAATAAAATAAACGCAAGGAAAGGGTTACTGGTTAGACGGGTTCATCTTGCTCTTGACGCAGGTTCGAACCGTGTCAAAAATGGAGTTCAAACGAGCCCCAAATGTCTATTTAAAGTGTTAAATAGAAAGCCCAAAAGGGAGATAAACCCCATTTAGAGAGGCTGTCAAAAATAAGCCCAGGCCCAAGGGAGGGGGGCCCGCTGACGCGTCCCAAGCTCTAGATCTAAGCTGCTCTAGTAAATGTTGGAGCACGCTCGGATCTAGGCTTAAATTAATATTTCTCTTCTCCCTAAATTTCTTCCTTACTCCTGAGGGCTCTAGCAAAGCCACGAAGGAGTTTGGATTCTGGATCCAAAATCTAGGCGGAGGTTTCACTCACGTGAAACTTTCTTCGACGCGTGGTTGGCTCGGCGGCACAGGGATTGATCGCCTCGGGATGCGGAGCGGTTCGAGGAGCGGTTCGGGGAGCGGTTCAAGGAGCGGCTCGGCGTGGGACGGGAGCAGCTCGGAAGACGGCGCGGAACATCTCGCCTGCCCCAGGGCTGAGATTCCGGGTATGTGGTTTAAGTATTTTATTAGCATTAGTTTAGTTTAATCGCAGTAGGCTAGATCCTTCTTGGGATGGTCAGATCCTTCCCAAGTCGGCATAGATCTTGGCATAGGGTCTTGGACCTTAGGGCTAAGTTAAAATTGTTTTAACTGCATGTTAATTTAGATTAACTAGTTTTTCTTCCGCTGCAAATGATTTTTGTGTCTATGTTCCGTCCGACTTAGGACGGGACTAGAGTTTTTGTGCCCTAAGGGACCGCCAATTCCCAACACGAGTGACGACAACTCCCTCGGCCGAGTGACCCCCGAAGTGAAGACCCCCAAGACCCCAGACTTACTGGAAATTCTCAGGGTCTCTCACTCGGCCGAGCGACTTCTGTCACTCGGCCGAGTGAGCAGTGCTGCCTGTAGCGGAAATCACGATTTTGGAGCTACGCAGGGGTAGTTTGGTCACGAATTTTTGGGCAGTTTTGGGGGGTATTTAACCCCAGATTCTAACCTAGTTTAGAGAGCTTTTTTATTGCTTTTGGCAGCCTTTTTAGATTAGACTTTTTAGAGTTTTATTCTTGTGATTGGAGAGGAGAGAAAAGTGTTATTTTGTTGGATTCTTGGAAAGCTATATTGGTTTGTCTCCCTCTTCATTAAAAATCTTATTTTTATTGCTATTTTGAATATTGCCATGAATTCTATTGCTATTTCAATTGATTATTCTTCCATTTGTGATATGATTTGTGAGTAGTCTTAACGTCTTAGGGCGTGGGGATGAACCCTACGAGCCCAATTTCCAATTTGTGATGATTTGGTAGAACTATTGCTAGAATTGCTATTAGGGTTAGTTTGGGATTGATATAACACAGGATAGCTAGGTGTTCATACCGATTGGGATTTGCAAGAGATTGGATCCCAATTCGATAGGAAACCCTAGAAATCCGAATTGGGTTGGAATTGAGTTCCCGAAGTATCGGTTTGCAAGAGATTGGACCGATACTAGGATTCTCGGTTGCAATTCTATACCAATACCCGTTTGCAAGAGATTGGACGGGTAGGAACTATCCCAACCTTGGTCGTAGCCCGAGTTTGCACGAGAGTGGGCTCGGGATGCGATTGAACGATGACGTTGATCCTAATGCTAGCTTGCCTAGGCTAGGGTTTGCAAGAGATTGGGCCCGAGCCTAGGTTTGCTATAAACCGGCAATAGCGCGAGAGCATGAGCTAGGTTTTACATTCAGTTGCAACTAGTTCATCCGACATTCTACCCTAGCAATTGTGAAACCGATGAATCACAATGACGAGATACGGTGAGTAGCGGGGATTCCCTATTCCCTAGGCGTCTTTATTTGATTTTATATCTCTTTACATTATTTGACGATTGTGACAACATCGCCGAAAGGCAAATTCCTACTTTTCTGTCCCTATAGCCAGGTTGTTCGGAGAAGGCACTGTCATACGTCCTCCATGTGTTCGATACCCGCTCGCCGCTACACCGTGCGCTTGCGGTAAAACTACACGGTCGCTCTTTAGGGTGTACGCCCGGGCGCGATCAGTTAACTAAGATATGACAATTTATTCGGTTAGGATAGCTGATATATTGTGATTAGATATGATCATCCATTCGGTTAAGATATTTGGTTAAGATTGGGTTAGCAAAAAAATTTGGTTAAGATTTGATCAAGATAAGATTTGATGAATAATCCGATTAGGGTAATCGGATTATTATGATCTCGCCCCTGCAACCAACATCAACCAAAGTTAAAGAAGATATAAACGCGATCGCTAAGTCGTGTCTTCAAGATATGAAAATAATAATACAAATCATATATACCAATACTCTAATAAATCACTATACTAATAGAATACATACGAATTATGTATATACAGAAACAGGCCGTTACATACATACTTACATGTGTATGTGTGTGTGCATGCATGCATTCATGTGTGTGTGTGTGTGTGTGTGTGTGTGTGTGTGTGTGTGTGTGTGTGTGTGTGTGGAAAAAGTGTTCCTAAGGTGACTCCTTAGGAAATTATCTAAGAAGTCAGCCTAAAATCATATAGTTGCGCTACTTCATAGATATCTGATCCGTCCATCATGATCTTTAAATTTAAAATGGTTGTCTTTAAAAAATTATGTGATTTATATACCGTTTGACCATTCACCAAGTGACATTATTTGTTCTATTTTAAGAAATAGTTCATTTTGTAACCACATAACACATGGCTAAAAGACATTAAAAGAGCATGATTTTTTTGTAAATAAGTATATGCTAACTAGTTGATCATGATGGACGAATCGGATCATATACAAAGTAACTAAACTATATGATTTTAGGAAGACTCCTTAGATAATTTCCTAAATAGTCTCTTACAAACATTTTTCCATATATATGAATATAGATGTGTGCTGACAACGTAGGAAAATTTCATGTGCTGTCAGCGATTTGGGGGTTAAAAAAAATTTTCATTTTTTATTTGCATCATGTTCTACAACTTGTTGGCTATCACCACACCAAATTTCAAGTGAATCCAACACTATTTGATCATCCATCCATTCATTTCAAAAACCCGCTCAAAAACTAGATCTGTCAGCGATTTGGGTGATAAAATTTCATGTGCTGTCAGCGATTTGGGGGTTAAAAAAGTTTTTTTATTTTTTGTTTGCATCATGTTCTACAACTTGTTGGCTATCACAACACCAAATTTCAAGTGAATTCAACACTTTTTGATCATCCATCCATTCATTTCAAAAACCCGCTCAAAACTAGGTCTGTCAGCGCAATCTTTTTGAAATGGATTGATGGAGGGTCAAAAAGTGTTAGATTCACTTGAAATTTGGTGTGATGGTAGCCAACAAGCTGTAGGACATGATTCAAAATAAAAAAAACTTTTTAACCCCCAAATTGCTGACAGCATTATAAAATCGAACATGTGCTGTCATGTATGCATGCATGTTTATATGTATGTATGTATTCATTTATGTATGTATGTATATATGTAAATGTATGTATATGTATGTATGTATGTACGGATATGTATATGTATATGTATGTGTGTGTGTGTGTATGGTAAAGTGTTCCTAGGGTGACTCCTCAAGTGAAATCTAAGGAGTCTCCCCAATTTCCCCATAATATCCCACATTTTTTGGATTTTTTTTCCATGAGATTATTGTTTGCATCCTAGATAATCAACATATAGAAAATTAAGTGATTTCAATATTTTTAGAGCTCACATCTACTCCTTACAACTTCAATGATCTAAAAACGTGCTGAAAACCCTATGAAGATGCAAGGGGTAGATGTGGGCTCTAAAAGTATTGGAATCACTTGATTTTGGGTATGTTGATCATCTATGGTGTGAACAACAACACCATGAATAAAAATCCAAAAATGTGGGATATGTGGAAAAATGGGGGTTCATCCAAGGAGTCACCCTAGGAACACTTTACCCATATATATACAGTGGCGGAACCAGATCTTTGATTTAGTGGGGTCCTAATACATTTATATTTTTAGTGGGGGCCTAGTACATATACTGGGGCCTAATACATATGCATTCATTTATCCATACACGCATATAAACAAATGTGAACATACATATATAATTTTTTTTTCAAATTTTTTTTAGAGGGGGCATGCCCCCACAACTCAAAGGATAGATCTTCACATGTGTGTGTGTGTGTGTGTGTGTGTGTGTGTGTGTGTGTGTGTGTGTGAAAAAGTGTTTCTAAGGTGACTCCTTAGGAAATTTTCTTCTAAAAGAAAATATTATAATTGAGTTATTTTATGGATGACCCAATCTGTCCATCAAGATATACAAGTTAACATATACTTATTTATTAAAAATCATAAACTTTAAATTTGTTTTAATTATGAATTATGTAGTTACAAAATGAACGATTTTTTAACAATAGAACACTTAATGTCACTTGATCAATGGTCAAAAAATATCTAAACCATTTGATTTTTCATTAACAACCATTTTGAAATAAGAGGATCATGATAGATGAATCGGATCATCCACAAAGTATCTCAACTATATGATATTAGGCCGACTTCTTAGATAAGTTACTAAGTAGTCACCTTAGGAACACATACATACATACATAATCGGATCATCCACAAAATATCTCAACTATGTTATTTTAGGCCAACTCCTTAGATAATTACCTAATGAGTCACCTTATGAATGTTGGAACTTATCCAACATAGTTGGATCTTAATATAACGTTGGGCTAATATGCGAATATAATTATATAGTGCTACACTGTCATATTAAAGCCCAATGTATAAGTGATCTCATTTATTAAGTTGAGTGGGCTTAAATGAGTCATATAGGTTGTGGGCCTTTATATGTAGAAGCTATTGGGCTTCAACTCGTTGAAGGGCCGAGTTGGAAATCCTAGGGCTAAGGAGGCTAGCATATATATGCGGTCATGATCCCCAGAGCACATGAACAAGTTAGCCATCTTTTCTATGCTCCGCCGCTAGGAGAGAAACCAGGAGAAAACCTAAGGATTTCTTCAACGATTGATTCGTGTTGTTCTGGAAGATCATCCGCTACTTTACCATCAGGATCTCTTTCAGACTATTAGCGATAGATTCAGGTACGCTTCCGCTAATCAGAGAAGGTAACGTTTAAAGATTCAGCATGCCTATATCTAGATCTGTATTATTAGGTTTGAATACACGCATCTAGATCTTTAGTTCTCACAAGTGGTATCAGAGCCGCCATGCTTGGATCTTATTATTTTGCCTCCTCTATGAGTAGATCTGATAAAAATTAGATTTTTAATTTGTTTGGATTCAGATCTATAATTTTTAATGGGGTTTTTGATTGATTTTTCCCTGTTTAAAATAAATTTCGATCCCTAGTACAGGGGCGGCCCGCCGGCCGTCGCCCGACACGGATCAAAAGAGGGCGGCTACACCGCCCCCGTCGGTAGATCGGCGTCGGCCTTGCCGGCGCCGATGCAGTAAGAAAGGGGCAGCCTGGCCGTCCCTGTTGGATAATACAGAGAGAGGGGCGGCACCCTGTCGCCCCTCCGTCGGGAATAGAGGCCAGAGGGGGCGGCACCCGTCGCCCCCAGTCGAGTCTCAGAGGGAGCGGCTCCTGCCGCCCCCTCATCCTGTTATCAGAGGGGGCAGCACCCTGCCGCCCCCCTCCGATCGAAAGAGTAGGCCCCCAGTCGGGGGGCCTGTCGCAGACTGTAGAGGGAGCGGCTCCCACCGCCCCCACGGTCAGCGATCAGGGAGGGGCGGTGCCCTGCCGCCCCCATTGGGAACCCAGGAATATGGGGTGGCGCTCCGTCGGACCCCCCAGTCGGCGATCAGAGCCGGGGGGGCTCCCCCGTCGGCGGATCGGAAAACCGGGGTGACGCCCTGCCGCCCCCTGTCGGAAGACGGCGGCACCGGCCCTCTGCCGGTGCCGGCTGCGAAGGAGGGGGGCAGCGGCGCCCCCAGGGAGGCCACCTGCTAGGGTTTTCAAACCCTAGCAGGCCTTTGGGCAGAGTAAGGCCCAAAACAGCATTTTTTCAAAAAAAAAATTTTAAAACAGTATTGGGCTGGCTTGTTTTTGGGCCTGTTTTGGTTATTTGGATGTTATGGACTCGTTTGGGCTATATGAACACTATTTTGGGCTTGTTTCTTAAAAATATTAATACAAATATTGTCAAGGAAATAATAAGCTTTTTTAATACATATATATTTCCATTGAGGCAAAATTTTGTGTTAAAATAGTTTAAATTCACTTTTAGGCATGCTACACTATATATTTCGAAATGATTGTAATTAAATCAAAACCCCACCAAAGTGGGCTCTATTGTGGTAATTACTTTTATTTCGATATATAAAAAGCTACGGACATACTTTGTATGTAAAGTTAGTGCCTAAAATTTTGAATTTAAATTCGTTAATTGAGGAAATAAATGGTTATGTGTACATATATTTCCTTTAGGCCCAATTTTGTGTGTTAAATTGTATTCGTTCTATTTTAATTCTTTTAGACATTCTTTGCTTTATTTATACGTTTCGAAATAATTTTAATAATTACGAGATCCCACCAAAGTGGGCTCTACAGTTGAATTATTATTATTTCGAAATATACATTGTTAAATACATACGTTGTATGATTGGTTGCTTAATATTGAATTTAAATTGAATTGAAGGAGGAAATAAGAGGCTTTAATGCATATTTCTCTTCAAAGATAAATTTTGTGTTAATTATGCTAAAATAAATTTAATTCGAAGTTTATGGCATAAAACAATATATATTTCGATATATAACAAGATGACTTCATATATTAGTATGAAAATTCAGTTTGCCTAAATTTAAATTTAATTTAAGACACAAAATTCAAGTGTTTTCTTCGGGAGCAAATAAAAGGCTTTAACATATATTTCTCCTCAAGGAAAAGTTTAAAAGGCCTTAAGGAATTTTGTGCACTAACCATCAAGTAAATGGCCTTAAGGAAATCTGACACATTTTATAGTTATATATAAAATGGGATAGGATGTATACTTATATGATGGAATTTTGTGCCATAACTTTCTATGTATGTTCATATACACATTAGTACACCTATATACCCCCTTTTTAAGAAGAAAATTTGTGTTGAAACTATGGATTTTATTTAACTCAGAATAATGGTTTAAAAGGTGGAATAAAAGGTTCTTATATATATTTCCACTAATAGAAATCTTTTTTGTGTTAAATTCAGTTTTGTTTCAATTTCAAATTTTTGGCACAATATATTATATATATATTTCGAATAGACATTAGTTGGATCATCAACTCACCAAAGTGGGTTTTCTTGTGAAGATTAGTTTTAATTTCGAAATATAACAAGTTAAATACATACTTTTTGTATGAAAATTTTGGTTGCCTTAAATTTGATTTTGAATAAAAGTGAACTTGAATATTTCCACTTAAAGTATAAATTCATGTATTAAAATGCGACATAGATTCAAATTTTGCAAAGGTATATATTTTTGAAATGACTTCGTGCAATCATCATCTCGTCAAAGTGGGATCTTTTGTTTGCATTATTTCATTTCTTAAATATAAAAGGAATTTTATGTGCATATTTTAAATAAGAATGCTAATTCGGCCCAAAAGCAGATTACCGTTCTATGCCATTTTATGCACACCTGTGGCAATAAATAAGTGATGATTGTTGAGACTTATGCATGCAATTTTAATTCGGCCCAAAGGAAGGTTAATTTTGGCATGTTAATTATTGTTATTATTTGATTGCTGCGACAGGATATCATTTGCTAGTTAATATATTGTCCAAAGATGAATGTTAAGCTAGTACCAGATATCTTAAGATGGGACAATAGCATTATTTTGAATCTGATGTTGTTTTGTTTAATACTCAAATGAACATGTTATAATTGTTTTCTTGTTCTCTTTTCAGCTATTATTCCTGAAAATTTTTCTGCCCACCTCAAATCTATTCCAGTACTTAATGGCACTAACTTCAAGGCATGGAAGGAAAATCTTTTGATAATCCTCGGAGTCGTAGATCTTGATCTGGCATTGAGGACTCATAGTCCTCCACCACTCACTGATGAGAGTACCTCTGATGAAAAGAGGGAGATGGAAGAGTAGAAGAGATCAAATCGCATGTGCATTATGCTTGAGAAGAATGCCATTCCAGAAAATCTCAGGGGCTCTATTTTAGAGAAAATTACCACAGCTAAATGGTTCCTTATTGAGCTTGAAAAGAGGTTTGTCAAGAATGAAAAGAGTGAGATTAGTACACTCTTGACAAACCTTACTTCAATGAAATATGAATGGAAAGGAAACATCAGGGTGCACATATTAAAGATGTCTAATATTGCTTCATGGTTGAAAGCACTTGAGCTAGACTTCTCTGAGGATCTGCTAGTGCATTTTGTTTTAATATCTCTTCCATCACAGTTTAGCCAGTTTAAGGTGAGCTACAATCTGAAGGATGAGACTTGGTCTCTGGATGAGCTCATCTCATACTGTGTCAAGGAAGAGGAAAGGCTTAAGCAAGAGATGCCGGAAAGTACTCACCTGACCTCCACTTTCAACAAAAGGAAGAAGGATACTGAAGCTGCAGATATAGCTTCTCAAAAGAAACAACAAAGGGAACTGAAAAGTTCAGAAGGTAATGGTTGTTTCTTCTGAGGAGCTGAAGGGCATATAAAGAAGCATTGCACAAATTATCATGCTTGGCGTGCTAAAAAGGGTATGTTTCTTTAATTTGGTTTAATTCTATAGTTAATTTCTTTTTATAAACTTTTGGTACTTCTAGACACGTGATGGAAAGATCCTGGCATTACCATTCACATCATTGTGTCTATACAGGATTGCCTAAGATGCCAAGAGCCGAATGATGTTGAAAGATACATCGATATGGACAATGGCAAGATGGTTCAAGTAGAAGCAAATAAAATTTAGATTATTTCTTTTAAAGGCTAGATTGTATTTGAATCATTAAGAGACTATTATGTACCGTTTTAACGGAATTTGGATTTCCATTTCTATTTTGCACAAATTTGGTTATTATTGTTCAATTATGAATGGAAAATTTGGTTGTCTCTTGATTCAAAATTGATTTATTCTGGTTCTTTGAACGTTTATTATAATCTTCATTTGTTTGGAAATGTTGCTTCATTTAAAGAATTCCTGCATTTAAGTACATGTGTTATAAAGAAAGAATTAATAATTTAGAATTCAGTTATTTTTTTGATTGCAGCTTATACCCTTAATAAAGTTTCAACAAATGAATCACTTGCATGTTTGGAGATGTCCAACTAAGGTATGTCCTTATAAGCCTAATACAAAAAATGGACATAGTGCTAATGATTTTCTGGTTTTGTTGAATAAATTTTAAAGTTGATATTTTGTATGATATTACATAATCCAACTATTAAGTTAGTTTACAAATTAGGAAATGCACACCTATTTGAGGATGCTAAGTTTGAGGTGGGAAATTTAGTTACTGACATTATTCTTGAAGAGGATTATATTCCCACAGGTGTTGTTGGCATTGTTCAGGATGATATTCTGGACATTGTTCAAGACACAATAAATTCAAGATAATGTTGCAATTCCTCATATTCGGGAAATTGTTCATAAGGACAAACTCTAGCCCCTCAAATAGCTAATTTCCATTCAAGAAATTCATTAAAGAGATGAAAAGTACATTGTTGAAATATTACATTGTAATTCTCAAGAACATATGGTTGACATTAGGATGATAGAAGTTCGACTTACATCAAGTCATAAAAGTTCTACATCGATCTCTAAAATGGATTACTGCATTAATTAAAAAAGTCTTTGAATGATACTTAAAATCTTTTCTCATTGCCATAAGGTTTGAAACCTATTGATTGTAAATAGTTTTTTTATAAACAAAAGGAATTCAAAAGGGCATTAAGAAAAGATTTAAAGCGTATCACTCAAAGACTTTATACGGAAAAGAATGCATTAATTGTAAAGAGACTTTCTATTCAGTTTTCATGAAAGACTCTGTAAGGTTTATAATGGCATTAGTAGAGCATTTTAATATCGTTAATGATATATTAAAATTCATTAAGTGATCGCCTCGTTCGGTTTTGAGATGATGTTTGATGATGTTATATATCTTAAGTTCTGTGGAAGCATGTAATTTCTATAATATCTATGTGGTAATGTATGTTAAGTTCTGTGGGAGACAAGTTTAGGCTCAATGATTGCTCCAAGAATAATCTGCAGAAGATTCCCTGTATCTCACCAATATGGAGTCTAAAGTCTGCTCAGTTTTATATTAATTTGGTTATCGCATATATTACAGGTGTGTTGGGCAGATTGTTAAGTTCAGGAGTAGACCATTTGTCAGCAGCCAAATGGGTCTTACGGTATTTATAGAGAACACAAAGGTTACGTGTTCAAGGATTAGTAGTCAAAATAGTTTGATATCATTTTGGTATACTGACTCTGATCATTTATTGGATGCAAAGAATGTATGAAAATCTATGTTAGGCACCATCTACTAGAAGAGATCTAAATAATCCCTTTTATATAGTCTCTTCTGACATGGCTTTAGATTTCATATCATATTATGTGACATCCAAATCATGAAATATATCTGCATATTTTATCAATATGCTGTAAATTAGGGATGTTATTAAAACACTACACAGTTTATTTAGTGACAATAAAGTCTGCAGTTTTATATTCCAGCAACAACAGGAACTCGACAAAGTTTAGATATTCAGAGATCAAGTTCCTAGATTGTTGATTAATAATTCGGAGTGTATAATTGTCTAATGAGCACATCAGAACAAACCATATAATTACGGATCCGTTGTACTAAGTAAATGTCATCCAAAAGGTTTTGTGAGCTCGCTACTCATATGGATGTCATTTCATTAAGAACATTCAGTTTTGTGGGAGTTTGTTCTTTTAGGTGCTCATATGATAGACAAAATTAAGTCTCCAGCTTAAGCTTGAGGTTATTTTCTG
Organism: Scilla litardierei; assembly: GCA_030789695.1. Taxonomy (NCBI): domain Eukaryota; kingdom Viridiplantae; phylum Streptophyta; class Magnoliopsida; order Asparagales; family Asparagaceae; genus Scilla; species Scilla litardierei. The sequence continues at coordinate 48,828,152 of CM061135.1, forward strand.
ATCAGAAATGAAGTTTTGGTTCAGTTCGGCTTCACTCCGATTTTGGTATGTTTATGATCTCACTAAGATTAAGGAGGATCATTTGGAAATAGACATGTTAGATCACATTACATGTAATTTCCATGCTACACATCCACTTTATAATCCATGTCATTCTTTTGTATTAGCACGGTGACCACTGATGGGTCGAGTTGCAATTGCTGCGGCGAAGATCTCCTTGATCCCTTACTAATCTAATTAATAGACCGGATTGTTTTTGACTCATTAAAGAAATGACAGTAAGTTAAGATCTTATTCGGTTGTATGCACAATGAAATATAATTATAAGGTTTAGCATATAGCCCAAGTGGGAGATTGTTGGAACTTATCTAACACAGTTGGACCTTAATCCAATGTTGGGCTAATATGTGAATATAATTATATAGTGCTACACTGTCATATTAAAGCCCACTGTATAAGTGATCTCATTTATTAAGTTGAGTGGGCTTAAATGAGTCATATAGTTTGTGGGCCTTTATGTGTAAAGGCTATTGGGCTTCAACTCGTTGATGGGCCGAGTTGGAAATCCTAGGGCTAAGGAGGCTAGCCTATATATATGCGGTTATGATTCCCGGAGCACACAAACAAGTTAGCCGTCTTTTCTATGCCCCGTCGCTAGGAGAGAAACCGGGAGAAAGCCAAAGGATTTCTCCATTGGTTGATTCGTCCTGTTCTGGAAGATCATCAACTACTTTACCGTCAGGATCTCTTTCAGACTATTAGCGATGGATTCAGGTACGCTTCCGCTAATCAGAGAAGGTAACGTTTTAAGATTCAGCATACCTATATCTAGATCTGTATTATTAAGTTTGAATACACGCATCTAGATCTTTAGTTCTCACAATGAACACATACGTACGTATGTACATTTAGAAGTAGCAAATGAGCAGCCTACTCTCAATAGACATTTTTGCATTTCAGAAAGCTTCCGTGACCGCCAACACTGTGAATAATAAGAACACGCCAATTAGTTAAAAATTCCAACAATTTTGCACTAGCACATGAACCTGACAATTTCCTGCCATTTTTCTTTTCTATTTTCAGTTAAATCACGTTGTTTGCTATTAGAACTTAAAAATTAAATTGACGTTATATTTACGTGGAAATATACTACCTGCTGACGATTCTTTGCAAAGCATCCGACTTTTCGACCCTTCGCGGAAACCAGAGAATCCCCAATTCATTTACTTCAATTTCTTTTACACTCAATTCCAATTACAAGGTGACTTCTAATTGAAAAAAAAAGCTACCCTCTCACCTCGAATTCGAGCTCGGATCTCTTCTCCTCTGTAATCTGATGGCCGATTCTGAAGGCATATTCTAATGGATGTTACTTCTTTCGACTCTTCGTCGTCGTTTATTCTTCCATTGATAGTGGGAAAAGTAAGGAGCTTCTGGTATCCATCCTGGTCGCTTTGGGAAATGGTGCGATTCTTCGCCAAATCCTCCCAGCACACTTATTTACATTTTTTGCAGTGTTTTACGCTATAACAATTTTTTTTACCCGGCCATACCGGTACATACACACATACTTCTCACTCCTTTTTGTTTGTACGTGTCACCGAATCATGTTCGTATGGGATGTTATGGCTCCGCGCACTGTGTATTCACCTCACCCAATAAGCCAAAGGTCACCCAAAAGCCCCACAAATACACCCTACATTCAAATAACACCCAAAACAAACCCAAAAAACATACCTGAAGCTCAAACAACAATAAAAAACAAACACAACTTCACATTCTCAATCAAAAAATCCCACTCTATTCTATTATACAAATGAGTGATGATGATATGATGTTTGTCCTAATAGGACAAAAGATTGGATAGAGTGGTGGCATAGTTTTGCCAGCTCATTATGGTGGGACCCACTTGGTGGTGGGTGGGGAGTTGGGTGAGGCTTTTTGTGTTGCTGTGGAGCACCCAATGAAAAGCCCCACATTCTCCTATTTTGCATGCTTGCCATTGCCAAGAAAACCACATCTCTCCCCTATTTTACATGCTTGCCATTGAACTTTGCCTCCATTTGTTTTTTGTGTTTTACCCCTGCTTTTTCCCTTTTTTTCCCCGGACGATACCCACACAGACTCACGCTTATCTCTATTTTTAGGCTGTGCATGGGCCCCGCATCATGTTTGTGGAGCTTTCCTTGAGTCCACGTGCACTGTGTGCACGGGACAAACTCAGTAGAACAAACCATTGACCTAGGTTGTGCCAATTAGACAAGGTGGGGCCCCTTGGGGGTAGGTGGGAGAGTGGGTTTGCTCTGGGGTGTGGTTTTGGGGTGTTGGATTTAATGCCTCCCAATCCCCCTTAGTTGCAAGCTTGCCACATTGGTGTTGTTGCACTTTGCCCTCCCCAATGTTTTTTTGCAATTTAACCCCTGATTTTCCCCCTTTTACCCCAGACGATGCCCCCCACACACCCACACTTCTCGTTCCGTGTATTTCTGGTACTTCTTTAAAGGAGCATCGATGACAATGCTTCACCTTTGTTGTCGCCGCCCTCGCGCGCGCTCTCTCTGTGTGAGTGAGTGTGTGAGTGTGTGAAAGATTGGCTTCCATCGCACCATCTCCGTCTTCAACTTCAATTCCAGGGAGGAGGGAGGGAAATTGGATGTCTGGTTTGAATGGTAGCAGCAGTGAGATTGCAATCAAGAAGGGGTCTCCAGTCACCAGGCCATAGCCCAAGCTGCACAAATTTTAATAAACGGGCTCTAGACAGAAGAAATAGACACAGTAATAGATAGGCCCAACAATGACCAACATTTTTGCCCTTTTGTTTTAAAAGGAGAAAAAACAAAAATTATACCAAAAAGTAACCCGACCCGCCCCTTTTAAGGGCTATTTGGACCCCTAAAAACCCACTCCGAAACCGGTGGTGCATGCCCACTTTTCCTGTCAGATTTTCAAATCTATTATTGTATATATTCTGTTGTTAGGTTGTTTCAAACATTCTGAACCCTGATTCATATGACTATTTAATTATTTACACCGAAACTATTTTTATGTTCCTTTAAAAATGCAATCATTTTACATGTTTATTTTAATAAAAAAAGTTCTCTTCACGTCTATGCATCGGAAACGTGTTTTCCTCCCTGCATTTATTTGAAAACTTTCAAAATCAAACTCTGGACAGATTTTTTTAAAAAAAAAATTGCCGAAAAGGTTATTTCTCCAAATAATTTCGTAATTAGGTTTCTGAAAGCCAAACAGCTCTTTACTATCTAATCCAATTGGACGAATATTTTTAGCTTTTTATCCTTATAGCAAAATAACGTGTCGTTAAAACAAGGTGGGTATTTGCAACTAACCAGTGTTTTGCTTGATGTGCAGCTGGATTAGGCTTGTTCTACTACAAAAATTAGCCAAAATACTTTCTTACGAAAATAGTAATAAAAAAGTTCAAGCCTGAATCTAAACATGAACTCTCAAAATCACAGATAAGATGAATACAAGCCCAAATCATAGATATAGGCTTATAGCAAATTAAATCTATTTGTTACGACCTACAGATCGTGATAGTCAGACCTTCCATCCAAGTCCGTACGGATACCCCGCCAGCTCGCCCTTCCATCACAAAGGCCAACTAATCCAGCGGCAGGGCGCTCCTCGCCCCAACTTCGTAGGACGCTCGCCTATTCCCCCCAGGTCCGCTAGGCGCCTGTCGACCATATAGTCTGACACGACTAGGGGAAGGGCGCACTCCGCCTCGACCGGTGAGCAGGGCGCACTCCGCCACGGTCCTTGCTGGTCGCGCGCCCGTTCCCCTCCGAGCTCACCGATAACAGCACGCAAGGCGTATGACCGGACCGCTCGTTTTCAGTCAGGAGCGACCTAGCGACCCATCGGCGGCCCCGCTCCTCAAACGCACCCCGTCGATTCTACGCCACGTCGGACACGACAAGCAACCTAGTACAAGGATGCTACTGACACTTACGCCGCTCGACAACCTGACAAAGTGCCCACTGGCCGCTGCGCCTCCTGACGCCTAGTGCTTTCGGCCCTGACACCCTGACAAAGGCACCCATGGCCGTTGCGCCATCTGACAAAAGCATGGCTGACACTCCTGAACCTGACATCCTCGTCCGAAGCTTCCGCTGACAGATGGGCCAGCTCAACACGTCGAGTCAACACGCCAGGTCAGCCCCACCTAACCGCCTCCATCAGGTATAAATACCCCTTCGCCTCCAACGGAGAGGGGGTTGGCAAATTAACTCTGAATCTGATTACTCACACACAAGGGCAAAGGTATTCCATATCTTTGTTCTTCCACAACCGTTAGCTCGTCACGTACGGTTGACTCACTCTTAGTCTGACCTGCGTGCCTAGCCCCCGCTTTAAGTCCTATTACTGACTTAGGCATCGGAGAGGCTAAGGGTTGAACCCCAACCCGGCCTTTCTGACAAGCTGCTCCTTGTGCAGGTGAGCTCGTCTCCACAGGTCGCGCTCAGCTCCCGCCTCCGGCAGTGCGAACGTGGAGCAAAGTCCTTGCGGAATCGAGTCCGTGGTCGGCCTTCGTAGTGCGCTCAGCTTCGTCACTACCCTCATTACCTGTTAAACACCCTACCCTAATCACATCAAAGCCATAACCGCCGTGCCCTTGGTTTCCCTTAATACAAATTCATTGTACACGAGTTTTACCCCGCAATAATTGGCGCCATCTGTGGGAACGAAGGGTCACACCCATGTCTAACTCCATGCCCACCAACCGTAACCCTGACCACGGAAAAGATCCCATGGACCAAGAATCACACTCTCACCCAATGACTCTAGCGACTAATCCACCCTCCGAGGTGGAGGTCAAGACTGTCCAGGCCTCGGCCCGTGCTGTGCAGCAGAGCTTCGAACGTGACGCGAAAACTTCATCCTTAGTTCGATGAAGAATGGGGAAAAGGGCTCGTCGAGGAGATAGCGGCCCAACAAAGGCTCTTGGATGAAGAAATGGAGTTCACGCGGTTGCACAGGCGCCAGGAAGAAGCGGCTACTGCTCAGAGACGAATAGATGAAGCAGCCGAGGCCGCCCAGCAAGCCCGCCTCGACGAGGAAGCCGCTCGTCGCCAGCTCCGTTTCATCATCGCGGAGCGCGAGAGGCTCCGGAGGGAGAACGAGGAGAATCGGGAGATCCCGGAGATGTCGACCTCGGGCCAACGGCACAGGAACGTGCGTAGCCCACCGTCCGCCGGGACCCCGTCTCGAGGAAGGAGCCCTCCGCGATGGCCCCTCTCCCCGCCTGCACAAGGAGACCGTCGCCACCAAGGCCGTGACCGAAGTCGCACCCCAGATCGCATAGACGAGGACGCCATCCGCCAGCAACGCCGCTTCCTCGCCGTAGAGTGCGAGAGGCTCCGGAGGGAGAATCAGGAGATCCCGGAGGTGTCGACTTCAGGCCGGCGATATAGGAATGCCCAAAGTCCGTCCTCAGGCGGATCTCCGCCGCGCGGAAGGAGTCCTCTGCGACGACCACCTCCTCCCTCCCCGAGGCGAGGTGACCGTCGTTGGCCGAGGCGAGACCGGAGCCGAACCCCTGAGAGGCAGAGGGAGTGCACGCCTGAGCGCCCCGCTTATCGGGATGAGGCCACACCACTGTCGCGACGGATAACATCGACCCCGAGACCAGCAAGGTTCAAGGCTCCCCACCTGGCTACCTACAACAGAAGAGGCGACCCCCTCTCGCACGTGCAGCAGTACCGTGGGGCGATGGAGATGCAGGGCGTGGACGATGCATTCCTTTGCCGGGCTTTCTCATAGAGTCTGCGGGACTCGGCCCTAGAATGGTACTACGGCTTGCCTGCGCGATCCATCGAGAACTTTGGCGAGTTATCTCACAAATTCTGCCAACAGTTCCGGGCCGGGTGCACGAGGAAGAAGCCCACGGACTACCTCTGCACAATAGTCCAAGAGGAAGGGGAGACGATTGGGAAGTACCCGTGTCGCTTCCAAGACGAGAAGCAGGGTGTGGTGGCCTGCGGCGACGAAGTGCTTATGCTGGCCTTCAAGGCAGAACTGAGGAACTGAAGCCTCTATAAATCCTTGCTCCGAGACACGCCTGTCGACTATGACGTGTTAGTCACTCAGGTGGAGAGGTACACACTGAGCGAGGAGGCCCTCGGAGCAAAGAAACCGGTCGCCCAGGCGGGGACATCCCAAGGAGAGCCTCGATCCTATCCCAGGCTGAGGCAAGAAGAAAGGACCCAGGGCCGCGACTAGCTGGCTCAGCGAGACGTGACCCAGTGGGGGCGTCACCCGCAAGATCGTCCAGGCCCCGTGCGAGAGTTTGCCCCCGCCAGAGAACCCACGCCAGTGATCCCGAGGTTGGAGGGACCCCTACAGGTCCAATACACGCAACTTAACGCCCCATGATAGAGGTGTTGGCCGCGGCGACAAGGGTCGGGCTGCTACCAGACCCACCTAGAGAAATGAAGTCAGACCCAACGAGGCGAGATCTCCAGAAGTATTGTCGGTACCACTGGGACCACTGTCACGATACCGACGATTTCTTCACCCTTAAGAGGGAGATCGAGCGGTTGATCCAGGCAGGTCACCTTGGGGGCTTCGTCGAGGGCAGGAGGCCAATCCGAGAAGAGAAAGCTCCGCGAGGGGGGCGAAGGCTGACGTGCGTTTATATTTCATATATTCACACACGTCTTCTTTTGTGTTTTTCCGTTATTTCTGACGTCTCGTATCCGTTTTCTCGTATTTTCTAGTTTTCTTTCACTTCTCCGTGTTTTTGTGTGTTTGCAGGAGTTTGCCAGCGTAGGGGACACATAACGAAGATATCATAAGTCCCCGAAGCAATGAGAGGAGTCACGCATGATCCAGGGGGTCAAACGACCAAGATTTCTATCTTTCAGCCCCCACCCGATCGGTTGGATACACCGAACCGATCGGTTGGATACACCCAACCGATCGGGTAATGCACGCGTGCACGACCCAGACAATAGCTGAAGCAACGTGAGCGTCAACCGACCAGTTCGACGACCAGTTCAACTCAACTGTCTTTTCGGGAAATTGAAGCTGAACTCCAACCGATCGGGTGACTTTCACCCGATCGGTTCATCTGTAGCCAATTCCTCCGAAGGACGACCTGGAGAGCTCACCCGACGGCCAGCTGACCGTGCCAAAACTTCGTAACTTTCTATCTTTTGGGCGACGTTTCCAACCGATCGGTTGATTTATCAACCGATCGGTTCACCCGGTGACCGCAAGATCCAAACGACTAGGCGCTTCCGCCAACCGATCGTGTCGCCTGACCGGGTGATGTTTCTGAAGATCGCTGACGAAGAACGAAGTAGGTCACCCGATCGGTTGATACTTCAACCGATCGGGTGACGTCGTTTTCTATATATATAAACCCTAGGTTTTCAGAAACAGGAGGAGTGCATTATTTCTGTCTTTTTCTCTATTGCGACGGCTGGAATTTTTTGGTTATTTGTAAGTGTTCAGATCTTTATGAAACTTTAATATAGTGTTAACTGCATTGCTACTACTTCATTTCTATTGCTCGATCATATTTTTAACGGTCGATTTTCATTTAGATTGCTTTTTAGATAAAATGTGTGAGTTGTTCTCAAATCTAGGATTTTGGTAGAAACCCCTTCGTGGGTTCTCCCTAATGCGTCTATAGGACTAGGAAATCGATATTGATTAGGAATCTATTGGTTACGCTGGGTGTTTCATTGTCATCGGTGGGAAAAAGACCGCCTTTGACCGTTGGGCCTAGGGGGAATAAACTTGGCGGTTGACTCCCTAGCCGTAGCTCACGCCCTTAGCGTAGACACCGAATCCTAGCGCATGGGAACGTCAGGATGAGATGTTGGGAGTTATCGTTGTGAGCTTAGTGCTCCCGGAGTCGGTCAGTGTTAATGGACATGGGAATGCCCACTGACCGAACCTGGGTAGTCTGGCGTATCATCCTGGGCACTGACCGAAATATCGGGCCCATGGGACGCTGGTATCACTCTTAGAGACAACGTCTCACCATTAAACCCTAATTTCGATCGTTATCCTATCTGTCGGCCGTATTAGTGATAATCACATGATAGGGTGGAAACCAAAGTCATGGGTTTCCTTTTATATTGTTTAATCTCGTATATACATTTCGTGACAAACCATCCACCGATTCGGGCTAGCTCACCCATAGGGTGAATTTGGTCCCTTCTGACACAAGCACAGCCACGCCTCTCTGTGTTCGACCCCCAAGCCACACTACAACACCATGCGCTTGCAGTTATAAATATTTAAATCTCGTGACCCCAATCATATTGCACTTTGCACATGCATCACACCTTAGGGGACGTCAAGCTTTATGGCGCCGTTGCCGGGGAGGCAACGTGCTTGTTATTTTTGGATCTTTTGAACCCTTGAGTCTAGCTCACATCTCTATCTCGCAATAATTTTCGCATTCTTCTTTTTCATTTTTATTTTCTTATTTTTATTTTCTATTTTTATGTGTTTCTTTTCCACTTTTTCTTCACGGGTGTTTGTTGCTTTTAATGCGCAGGAACACAAGGAGTCTTGACGACTTAATTCCTGTTGATCCTGAGATAAACGCCACCCTAAGGCGTCTGGCCGCAGAGAAGAGAAGAAGAGAAGAGTCTGAAGCCATGGGGGGTAATACCCCACCGCATAAATCCCTGCTGGAGTTCTCGATGCCATCCATCGAGTCCACCTCCGCCATCCGACCTCCTGCTATTACGGCGCAGAGCTTCGATCTCAAGCTGTCCTTAATGACGTGGATCCAACAGGATCAATTCTCGGGGGCATCCATGGAGAGCCCTATCGAACATCTGGACTCGTTCCTAGAGAAGTGTGACACGTTTCGGATAAATGGTATCACAGCGGAGGCAATCCGTCTGAAGCTATTCCCCTTCTCTCTGCGGGATAAGGCCAAGCAGTGGCTTAGGGGAAAGGACCCGAATACTTTCAACACTTGGGAGAAGCTTTCGAATGCATTCTTGACGAATTTCTTTCCTCCGGGGAAGACTATGAAGTTGAGGAGTGAGATTTCCTCCTTCTCCCAAGCCAGCCACGAGTCCCTGCATGAAGCTTGGACAAGATTTAAAGAGATGCAGCGAAGATGCCCTCATCACGAGCTTCCGAAGTGGCAGATAATAAATCTGTTCTATAACGGATTGAGGGATGACTTGAAGTCTTCAATGGACGTCACGGCTGGGGGGTCCTTCATGTCTAGAAGTGAAGAAGATGCCGAGAACATCTTGGAAAACATGGCATCGAACAATGAGCGGTGGTGCGATGAGCGTGCCACACCCCGATCTGGAGGAATTCATAGAGTCGACGACGTCGACAAGTTGTCCAGCAAATTTGATTTGCTGTCGACCCAGATCTCAGCGCTCATGGTAGGATCTGGCGGTGCCGGCACACAACAAGTATCGGCGGTGGAATCTGAAGTCCTAGGAGACTTCGAGGGTGGTGACATTTCACCACCGATGGATAAGCGAGCGCGCTTTTCTTCAACCCTACGGGTAATGCGCCGTATCCACCTAGGACGAGCTCGAATCCGGTCTACTCTCCAAACAACCGGAACCACCCCAATCTTAGCTACCGGACACAGTATCAGCAGCCGCAGCAGCAGCAACAGCAAGTATATCAGCCTCCTGGGCAGCATCAGTAGATATATCAGCCGCCCAGGCAACAGCAGCAGCAGTTTCAGCAGCAGCGGCAGCCTCCACAATAGTATCAGCAATATCCCCCAAGGAACCAACAGCCCATTCAGCAGTAGCAGCAGCAGTAATATGGCCAGCAGCGGGTCATCTCCCCGGTTGAGTCCCTCTTGACTCAGTACATCACAAACCAGGAGAAGATAAATTTGAAGCTGGAAATGTGGCAGAGGGCTCTCACTAACCAAGTAACCCAGCTGGGGTTACAGGTGGCGAACCTTCAAAGGTCGCAAAATCTATTGCCGCCACAACCGGAAGTGAACCCAAGGGGAGCAAACCAGGCTTTGGCACTCACGCACAAGCATGCGAATGTGTCTGCTATCGTGTTGAGAAGAGGAACATAAATCCCCACAAGAGTGCCCGCCAAGGAACCGGAAGCACCGTTGGTTGTAGAGCGATCGATTGAAAAGTTGAATGACAACGGTGCTTCGTCGCCAAAGACTAAGACTCCGGAGGGAGTCCCTGAAGAGGAGAAGAAGAAGGACGAGGAAGGGCGCCTCAAAGTGTTTAAGCCCATTGTGCCTTTTTCACAACGACTTGCCCAAGCAAAGATAGACGAAAAATACGGCAAGTTCTTCGCTATGGTAAAGTATTTAAGCTTGCAAATCCCCTTCCTTGAAGCTATTGAGACAATTCCCTCATACGCAAAAATTTTAAAGGATTTGGTGACAAGAGGGTCCAGGAAGGAAAAGGTCGTTCTAACGGCGGAGTGCAGTGCTCTTATCCAGCGAGCAAATCCGCCTAAGCTTAAAGACCTGGGGAGCTTCTCTATCCCTTATACGATCGGGGAGGTAAAGATCCATCGCGTGCTCGTCGATCTTGGAGCGAGCGTTAGTTTAATGCCCCTGTCGCTATATAGGAGGATAGGGATGGGCGACCTGGAGCCCACCGGTATGACCCTACAGCTTGCAGAATGATCGGTCAAATATCCGGTGGGGGTTGTAGATGACCTGCCTGTCAACGTAAGTGGGGTGCATGTGCTAATGGACTTCGTCGTGATGGACATGCCTAAAGATACCCATACACCCATCATCCTTGGACGGCCCTTCATGGCCACCGCCGGTGTGCTAATAGACGTGAAGAAGGGGAAGCTTTCCCTTAACATTGGCAACGAAAAAGTCGAGTTTGACTTGGGGTTATCAATGAAGCACCCCAACCCCCCGGATGATCCAGGTTGCAATATGCTGGACATAGAAGAAGAAAGAGTTGTGGAAGCCGGGGCCTGGGAAATACTTTCGAGGAACCACCACCCCCCCCCCCCCCCCGACAGCTTGGGGGACTTAGAAGAACACGTCGGTCTAAAGAAAGATGATGTTGCTGGGAAAGAGGATTCGGCACATACGATCCCTCCCGGATTTCAAAATGCTCATCCGACGAGGAGGAAAGGGAAAGAGCCCATGGGGCTCACCGGAGATGAGATCCGGATCTTGAAAAGAGTGGCGGTAGACGCCAATATAAGGGAGAAGCCTCCGGATTCCATCAACGAAGGGAGGGTCATCGAGCAAGTATACTTGTCACCGCCGACGACACCAAGGGCCACCAACTCTGAATCTCAAGCGATGCCAATCTTAGGGCATCACCCCCGTCCACCTTGAAGATCATCTACGGGCGTCGAGCAAACGACGTTAAACAAAAGCGCTTCATGGGAGGCAACCCATGCTCTAAACTTTCATCTTCGTTTTTAGGATTATTTTTTAGCTTTATTTTTCCTATTTTAACAAATAAATCCAGCCGCGGGAAATTCCGTCGAGAGACTTAGGCCACTTGTGAATTTTTGCAGGAAACAAGCCCTCACCCGATCGGGTGACCACTCAACCGATCGGGTGAGACGTATCAGACAATGGCCCGTATCTGTTCTCCAGCGAACTGATCGGGTGAAGCAAAGCGTGATCGGGTGGTTGACCGTGTGGGAACGGCCGAAGTCTCGGAAAATTTGGGATTTAATCAACCGATCGGTTGATACGAAGCGTGGTCGTGTGACTGGCCGGGTGAGCTGTACTGAATTCTCGGGAAAATGGTGAAGCAGCCAACCGATCGGTTGAGATCTCAACCGATCGGTTCGCCTGTAGCCTCTTTTCAACAAATTTTTTCGACCTAAAAGTCAACCGATCGGGTGAGTTTTCACCCGATCGGTTCGACTTAAACCCTATAAATATCCCACCCTCACCCGTTCATTTCCCCCTTCACCCGATTTCAATCTCCGTCGCCGTTTCGCCTTCTCCAAGCTCCAAACAGCCTCGATCCTCCCTCAACCGACCACAAATCCCCCTAGATCGATCCCTCCACTTTCCATCTCCTTCCCTCCATCGATCTCCCTCTCTCCATCTTCAATTTTACCCGCATAAAAACCCTAGTTTTCACCCATTTCCCCCCGTTTCGAAATTTGCTGAAAAGAAACACCGTGGCTTCACACTCCATCCCATTGCGCTGCATTGGGTCGTCTACGAGCAAGGATCTTCATCTTTACTCGGTAACTTCGCTCCTCAGCTCCATTTTATATTTTGCCCTAGTGTTTCTATTTGCTCGATTGCCTGTGTTAGTGGGCATTCATCACATCTTGCACACACACACACACACACACACACACACACACACACACACACACACACACACACATGGCCAAAGATAAAGATAAGGGTAAGGGTATTATGCGAGAGGTGAGGTCTTCTCGCAAGAGACGCCAGACCACACGTCCACCACACTCACGCCCTCCTCCTGCACAGCCTGCACAACCCCAACCCCAACCCCAACCCCAACCTATCATCCCAGCTGAGGACCCATTGATGGGCCCGCGTGGCTACCGCTTTAGGAATCAAGAGCACAAATATTTTTATCATAGACTTGATGCACGGGGGCATCTATCGACCAAATTTGCCTTTACCCAAACGCTTATCGATCTCGGGGTATTCACCGAGGTCGAGACTCTCTTCGCCAATTTAGGTTGGTTAGCTTTCCTAAACACCACCGCGGTATCCTACCCCTCCCTCACACTCGAATTTTTATCCACCCTTGTCTGTGAGTCGGGGTCGATCATCATTTTTTGCGTCCGTAACAAAACCATTCGCACCCACCTTAATACCATTAATAACATCTTTGGTTTCCCCATCCTTGGGGACGACGTTATCCATCCCTACGGGTATCCCCCCGAATTTAACGTCGATCAATTTTGGTTCCGCCTCACCCTACACGATCACTATCCCCGAGGTAAAGCCAATGCCTCCTCCATCATTCACCCCATCTTCCGTCTGGCCCACTGAATCATCTCTTGCACTTTCTTCTCCAGGGATGAGTCAGGCACCGTGACCATCCCTGATCTTTTCATTTTGTGGGCCATGACCTTCGTTTTTGTTCACGGTGATGACGGGATTTCTTTTAGGGCCCCAATTGTTTTTGTCCATGCCGGTGCTTGGCTTGTTTCCAAGCTTCTTGAGATTAGCCGCGCCGGCAAGGGCAAGCTTTGTTGCGGGGGCCTTATCACTATCATAGCTTCGGCTCCCCAGTTTAATATTGTCATCTCCCGAGATTTACCTACTGCCGCAGGACCCTCACGTCTAGATCTCGATGTCCTGTGGCATATACACATGATTAAGCCATGCCCGATGGTCGTTTCACTTTCCATTACGGACACCCCCCAGCTCCCTATACTATTCTGCCCAACCCCGCTCGTATGACTATCCAGCTTGTAGCAGATTGGATATTTCCCCCCGATCCTGAGTTTCTTGAGGGGTTACGTCTTCCATTTATCCCGGGCACACACAGACCACCTTCCCCTGCCGCCCACTTAGGCGAGCAGGACATTCCTGTGCACCGTGGAGACCCCGGGGCTGGGCCTAGTAGTGCCATCCCGGCTTCTGTTCCCACCACCACCGTCACCACCTCTCCGGTCCGCACGACCACCCCCTCCCCTTTCGTCGAGCCACTTCTACTCGCCTCCGTCTTGAGGATGAGTTAGCTGCATTGCGCGCTGGCGCTTCTTTCTATACCTCCTCGGTACCTTCCTCTTCCATCTTCACTCACCCATGTTTCCTCGCACTTGAGAGGGACGTGGCCACCGTCCTCGGCATTCTCACTCACGTTTACGGACCTCCTCCACCCACACCACACCCCTCACCTCCACCTTCACACCCTCGACGATCTTCACCTCCCCCATCACACCCATCACCACATCCATCACCCCCTAGGTGACAATCCCCTCCCCCACCACTTCCATTCCATCCACTTCACCTCCACTCACGACCACTTCCGTGGCCCCTACAGACCCATCACCGTCCACTTCCATCACCCCATACACGTGCCGCAAGAAATTGCAGGTGCGTTCGCGATCACTTCACCCTCCATCCTCACCTACCCCTCTACCTCCACCATCCACCACCGCATTGGTCGCCATTTCACTACCACTCACCATCATCACCTCCACACCACCCATCGTCCACACTTCCTCTGCACCTACCCTTCCATCACCTCGACCCCTTTCTCCACTTCTTCGCACACCAGTCACCTCTCCCATCCACTCCCCCGCATCCCCCACTTCTTCCACCGAGGAGGACGAGGACGATTCCTCTCCTGCTTTTTGATTTCATTTTTGTTTTCTGACCTCCCCTTGCATTTCTCTGCATTTTCATGACCATATCATATTGCTAGCATTGTCATGTCTAGCTTGGGGGACGTTAATTTTTCTGTGTGCTGTCGTGTGATGTTATCTTTGCATGCTTGTTTATATATGTTGTGTGGTGTGATTTTCCATCTTTATTTTCTGTTCATATGTCTTTTGGTGTGATTTTCTTTATTTTTCAGTTTCGTATGTGTGTTTTTCTTGCTTTTCATTTCTTTTTGTGTCGGTGCGTATTCCCCCCCCCATTTTCACTGCCCTCCCGTATTTACTCTTATTGCATTGAGGGCAATGCAAGTTTCAGCTTGGGGGAGTCGCACTTTGTGCGTCATTTGTGTCTTTTTCTTCGTTTTTGAGTCGTTTTCATCGTGTTTTTCTTTTATTTTCTTTTCTTCTTTTTATCTCTTTCTCCTAGAGATGACCCTTATGATGAATTGCCACAAAAATCTCACACACACCTAGCATGGCTTCGATAATCACGTTCACTAGCCCTAGGAAGTCGAGTCCTCTTGCATTTCATGCATCGTGGGTCTACTTAGCTTTTTGTGAGTCGCGTGTCGTGCCTAGCTGTCTGGTGTGCTTCTACTTTGTGATTTTGATTAATATACCTGTCCAGGAACGACCCCTAGATTATCATGCTTCGATTTGAATATGTGGTATCTGCTTCTCCTGTCTGTTTCTGTATGCATGAAAATATATATATATATATATATATATATATATATATATATATATATATATATATATATATATATATATATCGTATGCTTCATTTCACATGTGTCGGGATTCCACAATTAGGACTAGGATAACCCATTTAGCCTACGCTCTGATTAGCGAAAAATCTCCTTTGCCCAAGTGTTTAGAATCCGATTTATTTTTTTATTTTACTTGGTGCAAATCCCCTCGTCGTGTACCGTTCTCCCACTTAGGAGAGTACACACGTGTATATACCCCAAAATCCAAAAATCCAAAAAAAGAGAAAAGAAAAACCCAAAAAAGAGAAAAGAGAAAAGAAAGAAAAAAAATACATATGTATAGCCAAAAATCCAAAAAAAAATACATATATCCAAAACCCAAAAAACATGTGAGTGAATATTTTCCTACCTACCGAGAATAAAGGGAAGGCGAGAATTTGCACCGAGTGTTCTACTCCACATCATCTCAACCCCCCATCGCTTTCGAAAACACTTGGAATAGGGAATTTCTAGCTATTATCTAGGCGATCTGTGGTAATGTCCAAGTCCCTAGCTGTGGAGTCCCTGACACATGATACGTTTCGATTCTTACTTTCCTCTCATGCATGCTTGAGCCATATATTCACCGCTTATTTCAAATCGAATCGATATTTGGGTCTTTTCTTGGATTTGTGTATATTGAGCTTATAGCACAATGTAGATAGTGACACCGTCTGCTAGCACACAACCACTCTCACTCGCGCTTCACCGCGTGGGCCCACGACACTTGTCTGGACTCGTTTCCTTTGGTTTAGTATTGTGATTTGACGTTTGCTTGCTTGGTGTGGCGTTTTTGATTTTGTTGGCCCTGACGGGCGATTTAGGATTTAGAGTTCTCTTTCTGTCTCTTCCTCTCTATTTTCTCCCTCCGAGCTCCTACTCTCACTCGTCTTCCTCGAGGACGAGGAAGGGTTCAGCTTGGGGGATTTCGACGTGCGTTTATATTTCATATATTCACGCACGTATTCTTTTGTGTTTTTCCGTTATTTTCCGCCGTCTTGTATCCGTTTTCTGGTATTTTCTAGTTTTCTTTACTTCTCCATGTTTTTGCGTGTTTGCAGGAGTTTGCCAACATAGGGGACACATAACGAAGATATCATAAGTCCCCGGAGCAACGGAAGGAGTCACGCATGATCCAGGGGGTCAAACGACCAAGATTTCTATCTTTCAGCCCCCACCCGATCGGTTGGATACACCCAACAGATCGGGTGATGCACTTGTGCACGACCCGGACAGCAGCTGAAGCAACGTGAGCGTCAACCAACCGGTTCGACGACCAGTTCAACCCAACTGTCTTCTCGAGAAATTGAAGCTGAACTCCAACCGATCGGGTGAGTTTCACACGATTGGTTCATCTGTAGCCGATTCCTCTGAATGACGACCTGGAGAGCTCACCCGACGGCCAGCTGACCGTGCCAAAACGTCGCAACTTTCTGTCTTTTGGGTGACGTTTCCAACCGATCGGTTGATTTATCAACCGATCGGTTCACCCGGTGACCGTAAGATCCAAACGACTAGGCGCTTCCGCCAACCGATCGTGTCGCCTGACCGGGTGATGTTTCTGAAGATTGCTGCCGAAGAACGAAGTAGGTCACCCGATCGGTTGATACTTCAACTGATCGGGTGACATCGTTTTATATATATATATATATAACCATAGGTTTTCAAAAATGGGAGGAGTGTATTATTTCTGTCTTTTTCTCTATTGCGACGGCTGGAATTTTTTGGTTATTTGTAAGTGTTCAGATCTTTATGAAACTTTAATATAGTGTTAACTGCATTGCTACTACTTCATTTCTATTGCCCGATCATGTTTTTAACGGTCGATTTTCATTTAGATTGCTTTTTAGATAAAATGTGTGAGTAGTTCCCAAATCTGGGATTTTGGTGGAAACCCCTTCGTGGGTTCACCCTAATGCGTCCATAGGACTAGGAAATCGATAGGGATTAGGAATATATTGGTTACGCGGGGTGTTTCATTGTCATCGGCGGGAAAAAGACCTCCTTTGACCGTTGGGCGAAGGGGGAATGAACTTGGCGGTTGACTCCCTAGCCGTAGCTCACGCCCTTAGCGTAGACATCGAATCCTAGCGCGTGGGAACGGCAGGATGAGATGTTGGGAGTTATCGTTGCAAGCTTAGTGCTCCCGAAGTCGGTCAGTGTTAATGGACATGGGAATGCCCACTGACCGAACCCGGGTAGTCCGGCGTATCATCCTGGGCACCGACCGGAATATCGGGCCCATGGGACGCTGGTATCACTCTTAGAGGCAACGTCTCACCATGAAACCCTAATTCCGATCGTTATCCTATCCGTCGGCCGTATTAGCGAGAATCACATGATAGGGTGGAAACCGAAGTCCTGGGTTTCCTTTTATATTGTTTAACCTCGTATATACATTTCGTGACAAACCATCCACCGATTCGGGCTAGCTCACCGATAGAGTGAATTCGGTCCCTTCTGACACAAGCACAACCACACCTCCCTGTGTTCGACCCCCAAGCCACACTACAACACCTTGTGCTTGCGGTTATAAATATTTAAATCTCGTGACCCCAATCCTATTGCACTTTGCACATGCATCACACCTTAAGGGACGTCAAAGGCCGGAACCACCCCCAAGCATCGAGCGGGAAGAGCTCCACCCGCCCAAAGCAGACATGCGCATCGACGTGATATGCGACGAACCATCCTCAGGAGGAGCGTCGTCTTCAGGCAAGAAGGCGTACGCACGACAGGTGATGGCGGCGGACCTGGGCGGGGAGACGAAGCGGAGAAGGGTGGCTCGGCCACCCATCACTTTCACTGATGAAGACCTGAATGGAGTCGAGCTACCGCATGACGACACCGTCGTCATCGAGGCCCAGATTGGGACGGCCATCATCAGCCGCCTCCTGATCGACACCGGAAGCTCCTGCGACATTCTGTTCATGTCGACGGTTGAGAAGATGGGGCCGAAGCAGGCGAACTTGAGGCCTTGCACGGGACCTATCGTCGGCTTCACCGGCCACTCGGTTCCCATTGCCGGGGTAATCACCTTGCCTGTTTCGCTCGGTGAAGAGCCGAAGGTCGTCACCCGCATGACGCAGTTCGTTATCGTCGACATTGCGTTAGTGTATAACGGGATCATAGGGCGACCTTACATGACGGCTATTGAAGCGCTCCCTAGCCTGCTCTATCAGATGGTCAAATTCCAGACTCCGCGAGGGATGGGGCTGGTGCGGGGGAGCCAGAAGCTATCCCGAAGCTGCTACGTGGGGTCGACCAAGCATAAGGGCCCAGAGCAGGCCTTATCGGTCGACCTCCTCGATGAAAGGGAGGACTATTGCGACCAGCGACCAACTCCTGTGGAGGAGATCGAAGAAGTACACGTGGCCGCGAAGGAGGGCAAGAATGTCTCTCTTGGCACGAAGCTCTCGGCCTCTCTGAGGGCGGACCTCATCAACCTCCTCAAAGAGAACATGGACATATTCGCGTGGTCGCCCTCGGACATGCCTGGATTCGATCCAGCGGTGATCTCCCACAAGCTGAATGCGGACCCGGAATCTCGACCGGTCCGACAAAAGAAGAGGAGTGCTGGAGGAGAGAAGATGAGAGCAGCCGACGAAGAAGTGGAGCGGCTCCTTCAGGCCAAGTTCATCTGGCCGGTGAGCTATCCAGAGTGGCTTGCCAATGTTGTCTTGGTGAAGAAGGCCAATAGGAAGCGGTGCATGTGCGTCGATTTCACGGATCTCAATAAGGTGTGCCCCAAGGACAGCTTCCCGCTACCGAGGATTGACCACCTAGTCAACCAGGCATCCGGTTACGAGTTGTTGAGCTTTATGGATGCGTTCTCGGGCTACAACCAGATCCCGATGGCGAAAGAGGAAGAGGAGAAAACATCCTTCATTATCGACAAGGGCACCTTCTGTTACACAAAGATGCCCTTCGGACTGAAGAACGCCAGGGCAACCTACCAGCGGATGGTGGACATGATATTCAGCTCGCAGGTCGGGCGGAATCTAGAGATGTACATCGACGACATGTTGGTTAAGAGCAAGAAGGCCCAAACTGTAATGCCCTACAAGCTACTGCACAAGTACTAGAGGGGGGGTGAAAAGTACTTTAAAAATAACGAGGAGTATAATTCCTAATTATCGTGCAAACAACTACCAAATCAATTTGCGGAAGCTTAAATTGATGACAACAACAAAATTAACAATGCTAACAATTGTATATGATGGGTTCGGATCCACCCAAGTCTCCCCGACTTGTTCCCGATGATCCTACGTCCCAGTACACCCGGATCCCCTCCGGCTACTTAGGTTAGAAACCCTAACCCAAGATTTCCACTATGATATCTTGTGAAAAACCTTCACAAGATCAAATCATACATGCAATGGCAATAGTGAATCCCACAACCCGGGATCACAACCTTCTCTCACAACCGAGAGAATCAAAAGCAATAAATGAGTTTATATGAAATAAACAACAACTTACCACAAACCCTATACCTTGAGTATTCTTACCGAATTAGTGCAAGGAGGGATTTGAGGAAGGAGAAGTCACCAAGACCTAGCACCACCAATATGAGCAGCAATGGGTTCCTAGGAGTGATTTGGAGACTTGAATCAAGCTAGAGCTTGAATGGCTCACCAAGAACAAACTTCTCTCAAGATGGATTCTAGATCTAGAATGTGAGAGAGATGATTTCTTGTGAGGGAGAGAGCTTTGGAAATGAGTGAGAATCTCTAACTCTTTCAATCTCAATGAATCTCTGAAATATATCTCTCCTTAGGGAAGAAGAACCCCAGCTTAGTATTTATACTAAGGGGGAAAATCGTGTTAGGTCAAAACCCAACGGTTGGAAATCTGAAGCAGCTAGTCGGTCAAAGAACAACCACTGACCGACTAGTTCATCAACTAGTCGGTCGGTGAAACAACATGAACCGACTAAGTGATGAACAGTGAACAGATTGAATTTCAGACCTAGAAATCTAGTCGGTCCACGAAGACTGTCTAACCGACTAGTTTCACAACTAGTCGATCGGTCAGTGAACTTAGACCGACTAAGAGTCAAAAACAAATAGTCTGAATACAAATTAAGTTAGTCGGTTCAAGAACAAATGTTGACCGACTAGTTCATCAACTAGTCGGTCGCTAAACGTTCTTAGACCGACTAACGATAAACAGTAGCTCAGGAGAAAATTGGCATGTACAGTAAAGCTCAACTAGTCGGTCAAAGAAGTATCACTGATCGACTAGTTCACAAACTAGTCGGTCGGTGAGTCAACGTAGACCGACTAACTGTAAACAGTACCGAGCAAGAAAAGACTAACTGAAACTAGTCGGTCCAAGAAGCTTTGCCGACCGACTAGATCACCATCTAGTCGGTCAGTTCTTCTTCTTGAACCAACTAACATGCACAAGAAGTCCGAATCGAAGCGCGATGCTTCGGGGAAGTTAGAATGGACTTCTACTAAGATCCTAGAGCTAAGATATGAGCGTTATGAAGATTGAAATGTAAGAATTACTCAAGGCTTAACATTCTATAGATCGAAGCTAAAAGACTATAAATAAAACCTTAAGGAACGGTCTTCGAGATCTTCGATCAAATCTTCATGACTTCCAAAATGGTCCAAAAGCTTCAACGAAGCTTTAGGCATTGAGTACGTGCTTTGAGAAGTCTTGAGATGTCGCTTTGAGTGTTCTCGTGAATTTGGCGACGATCTCCATAACTGCGCTCAAAAATTATTAGTTCATAATTTATTTATGTTTGCTCATCATCCAAAACCAAATACAAGGAGTCCAATACTCAACATTCTCCCCCTTTTTGGTGATGACAAACTAACATAAATAATAATCAAAAATAATGATTCAAATGTAAAATACTTACTCCCACTGCATTGATGACACGTTAATTCCAAATAGAATAAATATAAATTGCATCAAGCAGACGAGTGAGATATATAATGAGAATCGATTATTGAAATATCGGATTTGAAAATCCTTATATATATCTTAACTCCCCCTGAATCTAACATATCAAATTAGATTCTTGGAAATTGAGTTAAATTTTCATTTGCCCTATTCATTGTCATTATCTCTCCCCCTTTGGCATTATCCCAAAAATGGGGGGCATACAACGACAACAACAAGGATAAAGAAAATCCAACATCGGGAGTCGTAGAATATGACGATGGACCAAATTGACACCAAGGGAAAAGAGATGAAATCAAATCAAAGTGTGCCAAATTGTCCATTTTCGAAAAACGAAAATTAAAATCATCAAAATACCAAATACAAATTCACTTATTGAATAAAGAAACGTACTCTTCAATACTCAATACTCTTGGTTAAATTTGTGCATGGAAAACAATTCTATGCAATCATAGAAATAAAATCTATTTAACCAAGTTAATAATCGTCGAGCGACGAAATCGAATATCATAGACATTGGATGAATATTAAATGTGCACAATGAAGTAAAAGGAGAACATCGATGTATATATATAAGAATATCATGAGTACATGCAAAAATACATCGAATACATCAAACAAGGTACAATATCTATATCACCAACAAAAAGATACAACAACATCATCGACATATCATCATCAAACATCCAACAAAATGAAGAAACATCAAGTACACCGACATCCAAAACATCAAAATACATCAAAACACCACCAAAACTCTATCCTAACCCAAAACACTCTCTAAAAGATGTATCATCCAATGATCACCGGAGAGTCCTCCAAACTGACGCTCAGGAGGAAGTGGCAGGATCAGCAGTGTCTGTGGGTCCAGTCGAGTGAGTGGGCTCAGGCTCTGCTGCAAGGAGTGGTGTGTCAACTGAAGGGATCGTCGAGGCTGGAGTGGAGACAACGACAGGCTTAACGGTAGGTGTATCAGCAGGAACGTCAGCAGGCTCAACAGGAGCAGTGACGTCAGCAGGAGCAGCGACGTCAGCAGGAGCAGCAGCAGCATAAACAGGAGTCTGAACCACTGGAGCAGAAGACTCTGGAGCACCGGAAGAAGTGGAAGCTCCAGCAGTGGAAGTAGTAGCAGCAGCAGCAGTGGCCTCAGCGCCACGAGCTAAAGAGGTGACAAGCTCGTCAATCTCCTCGTCATCCATCTCCTCATCCTCAGAAACAGGAGGAGGAAGCTGAATACCTATCAACTCTGCCATACGGCACACAACCTCCTCGGTACGAGCCAAACGAGACTCGTGACGACGAAGAAGGTGAGCGATATCATCTAGAGTGGTGGTAGGAGGAGGGGCTGCAGAAGCTGAAGGAGTGGCCTGGGATGCAGAAGGAGTCGACCGCTGGACATGACAAAGTGCCGCAAGAGACTTCTTGACGGCCGTCACGTTCAGGGGTGGACCGAGGGGACGCTCATCATCCGGAGGCAAAGGAACACCAAAGTGACGGAATACCAAGGTCAAAAGACAAGGATATGGGATGTGCGCCGATTTACTAGACTTGCGAAGACACTCGAAAGAATCCATCTTGTCGAGTATAATGCGAGCCCAGTTAATCGAGCTACCCATAAAAAGAGCGTAAATCAGCTTCAAGAAGGGCTGCGAAGGAAGTGAGGAAGATCCATACTTGGGCAATAGGCACGATTTCAAGATAAGATTAATCACCCAAGCATTCGGCTTGAATGATTTGGAAGGGACGCCTATGAATGCAGGAGGGATAACCTGAAAGATATCAGCGAGGGTCGGCTGATGGAGAGTGGAGATATCATCTACGGAAATGTCAGACTGGAGGAGGCCAGACGATGAGCATCCTATCAACTCCCCCAAGATCTCTGCCGTGAGGACTATCGGAGTCCCCAAAACAGAAGTCTCGATGGAGTGGGTCTCATCGTACTGACCCCGGGTATGATTGGCGTAGAAAAGCTTGACCAGGCGAGGATAGGGTCGAGGGTTCGCCTTAGGGTCATATCTAAGATAGTCCAAAAGTCCGCTATAGGATAAAAGATCCGCAAGGCCAATGAAGACAGAGAACTGAACAAAATGCTCCAATAGCAGTGGGCAGTGCTCTATACGGTTGTAAGCCGCTAGACACTGAGGGTCGTCATGACACAACGATATATCTACACCGCCTATCGGCATCGGGGCTTTTCCCTTAGCCTTACGGGCTTAGGAGGAGGGGGTGGAGTAGGTGCCTTCTCGTGATGCTCATGAGTGTACTCTTCCTCGGAATCATCCTCAGAGTCACTACCTGAATGCTCACCGGGAGGGGTAGGTGCACGGAACTTTTTGGGTTGGGCTTTGGGCTTGGAAGTTTGGCCTTTGTTTTTGGGCTTGGAAGTCCTCTTCCTCTTCAACGGTGGTGAAGAAGAAGAGGGGGGACGAGTGGTCTTGGCCCTACGCTTAGGTGGGGTCGAAGCGGTCGCGGCCTCTACGGTCATGGGGGATGCCCCAGAGGAAGTAATCGGGATCCTCGTTTTTGCCATGATCGCGGCACAACGAGGACAAGCAAACGACGTATGAGAATGATCAAACACACCTAAGCACAAACCCTAGAGAGCTAAGTGCGAAAAATCGAAATGTGCAAGCCCTAGAAAACAAAACCCTAATTGGAAGAAAATCAAACCCTAGGAGTAAAAAGCAAGCCCTAGAACTGGAAAAGAGACCTAGGAGGAGGAGATATACCTAGGGGAGGGAGATCGACGGCGGCGGATGGATGGAAAAGTGGCCGGAGATCGACGGAAGTCGAAGAGACTCGAGCAGGGTTCGGGGGTTTTCGAGTTGGAGAAACAAAGATAACCGACTAGAATAGGAAATAATCGAATAGATTAGGATATAGTTGGTCGAAATCACAAAAAAACGTGACTGCCCCTGATCACTTAGTCGGTCTAAGTTCAAACGCTGACCGACTAGATGATAATCTAGTCGGTCGGTTAACGAGCTTGAACCGACTAAGTGGAAACAGAGCCAAAACGAAAATTTCCTGAACGAAAATTAGTCGGTCTACGTTCAAACACTGACCGACTAGAACTCAATCTAGTCGGTCGATAAGTGAACTTGAACCGACTAAAGGAGTGAAGCTGGAAAGAAAACTTAAATAGCTTGAGTTAGTCGGTCTGAGTTCTTTTACTAACCGACTAGATACGAATCTAGTCGATTGGTGATTGAACTGATACCGACTAAAGGAGTTCAAAAAATTAGAGAATGAGCTAGTCGGTCTGAGTTCATTAGCTGACCGACTAGATGCAAATCTAGTCGGTTGGTTGATGAACTGAAACCGACTAGATGAGTCCAAAAATTGAAAATTAAGTTCTCTCCTCAATACACTTGGACAAAACATCTTAATCCTCTCAAAAATCATCTAAACTACCCTATTAAACATCGAAATCTCAAATACGACATTCAAATATGAATTCGAGCAAAAATTCAAAAATATCACATAAAATCCCGAAAAATCCAATAAATCTAGCATGAATGAAATATTGCGAAATATAATAGCATGCAAGATTATTGAATAAAACATGAATCCTATATCTCGGATTCACCCATAATCCCCAATTCTCGACGCAACCGCACAAAGGAGTCCTCCTTTAGGGGTTTCGTGAAAATATCAACGATTAGCTTTTGGGTTTCAACGTACACTAAAATGATGTCCTTTTTAGCAACATGATCATCCAAAAGGTGGTGTCGGACATCTATGTGTTTAGATCGGGAATGGTGCACCAGATTCTTTGAAAGACAAATAGCACTTTGGTTATCCACCATGATAGGGCTAGTATCACAATGAATGCCAAAATCCTTTAGTGTGTGTCTCATCCAAAGAACCTGGGCACATGCAGCACCGGCGGCAATATATTCCGCCTCGGTGGTTGAAAGTGATACCGAATTTTGCTTCTTGGAAAACCAAGAGACAAGGGAATTTCCTATAAAATGGCAAGTGCCACTAGTACTTTTCCTGTCGGATTTGCATCCCGCATAATCAGCGTCACTATATGAGACTAACTCATATGTGCTAGATTTCGGATAAAGTAATCCAAAATCTAAAGTGTAACTTAGATAGCGAAAAATACGTTTTACCGCTACTAAGTGAGAATCCTTAGGTTGAGACTGATAACGAGCACAAATACAAACGGCAAACATGATATCGGGCCTACTAGCGGTAAGATAAAGTAAACTACCTATCATACCTCGATATAGACGAATGTCTACATCTTTTCCGCCCGTATCTTTATCAAGATGCGTTGTAGTGCTCATAGGAGTCTTTTTCCCGGAGGCATTCTCCATTCCAAATCGCTTTAGCAACTCCACCGTGTATTTTGTTTGGTGGATGAAGATTGCATCGTTCATTTGGCGAATTTGGAGACCTAAGAAATATTTGAGTTCGCCCATGTGGCTCATCTCAAATTGTTCCTTCAACACATTAGAAAACTCTTCGCAAAGAGTGAAGTTAGTAGCACCGAAAATGATATCATCAACATAAATTTGAACTAATAAAATATCATTATTCGCATGCTTAACAAAAAGTGTAGAATCGACTTCGCCCATTTTAAAATTCAAATCCAAAAGAAAATTCTTTAGGCGATCATACCAAGCTCGAGGAGCTTGTCTCAAACCGTAAAGAGCTTTCTTTAGTTTAAAAACATGATTTGGAAATTTTTCATTTATGAAGCCCAGAGGTTGAGAAACGTAAACTTCCTCAACGACATCTCCGTTTAAAAATGCACTTTTAACATCCATTTGAAATAATTTAAAATTTTTATGGCATGCAAAAGACAATAATAGTCTAATTGATTCTAATCTAGCTACCGGAGCGAAGGATTCTTCGAAATCGATACCTTCCTCTTGTCGATAGCCTTGAGCTACTAACCGAGCTTTGTTCCGGACGACGACTTGGTTTTCGTCGGTTTTGTTCTTGAAGATCCACTTTGTCCCTATGACGGTGTGGTTCTTCGATGGCAAAGGAACAAGCTCCCATACCTCATTCCTCTCGAATTGAATGAGTTCCTCCTCCATGGCAAGGATCCAAGCACTATCTTCGCACGCTTCAACTATATTCTTTGGCTCTATCGATGAGGCAAAGGCACAATTGGTGAAGTGGTGGACTTGTGATCTTGTTTTGACTCTATCATGAATATTGCCAATAACTTGCTCATGGGGATGGTCACGAACCGTATGAAGCCGTTTGGGAATTCCCTGATCACTAGGAACATTCTCAACAACCTCATTAGTCGGGTTAGTATCAATAGAATCAATTGAATCATTAGACTTAGAATTATCAAACGAATCACATAAAACATCCATAGAATCATCATCATTTGAAATTCTAGAAGGAATGAAATTCTCATTAAAAGAAACATGTAATGATTCCTCGATCGTAGAGGATCTTTTGTTGTATATCCGGTAGGCTTTGCTATGTGAGGAATACCCAACAAATATCCCCTCATCCGATCTCGGATCAAACTTGTCCAAATTTTCATAAGTGTTTTTAATAAAACATTTTGCACCGAAAACACGAAAATGTTTAACTTGAGGCAATCTACCAAACAACAATTCATAACAAGTTTGTTTGGTGCCGGGCCTCAAGAGTATTCTATTAAACACATAACAAGCGGTGTGTACCGCTTCCGCCCAAAATTGATGACCAATTTGGCTATCTTCGAGCATAGTGCGAGCACACTCCACAAGCGTTCTATTCTTCCTCTCAACAACACCATTTTGAGGGGGTGCGCGAGGGAAAGAAAACGTGTGAGTAATTCCAAGATCATCACAAAAATTTGAGAAAGACTCATTCTCAAATTCACCCCCATGATCACTACGAATAGTGACAATGGTGGTTCCGATGAGATTTTGTACTTTCTTCACAAATATTGTGAAGTTTTCAAAAGCTTCATTTTTATTACATAAGAAAAATACCCATGTAAATCTAGAATAATCATCTACGATGACAAGTCCATATCTTGCATTTCCTAAGGAAGCAACTCTAGTTGGCCCAAATAAATCTAGATGTAATAGCTCTAGTGGCCGTTTAGTAGAAATGCTTTTCTTAGGTTTAAATGAAGATTTAGGAAGCTTGCCACGTTGACAAGAATCACAAAAACTTTTCTTTTCAAAAACGAGCTTAGGAAAACCTTTAATGGAATTTAATTTTGAAAGCTTATAAAGTGTTCCAAAGTTCACATGTCCAAAGCGTCGATGCCATAAGTGTTGTTCACTTGTGTTGGCAACGAGACATTGTTCATAAGACTTAAGAAGATCCAAAATATAAATATCTTTATGGCGTGTGCCGAAAAATAATAAATTATTATTATCATTCAAAATATGACACAATCCTTTCGCAAAGCTAACTTTGTAACCTTTGTCACAAAGTTGGCTTATTGAAATAAGATTATGATTTAAACCATTAACTAGATAAACATCACTAATTAAGGGTTTAGATGGGTTACCCACTTTACCAACACCGACGATGGTTCCACTCTCGTTGCCTCCAAAGACTACCCGGTTCCCATTAGCAATGGGCACCACTCCGGAAAGCAATTGAGCATCGCCCGTCATGTGTTTTGAACACCTGCTATCGAGTATCCACCCATCCTTGGAGCCAAATTTAACTTTGTTGCTCCGCTTATTTTTCTTGAGTACCTAAAGATAATCATATCATTTTATGGTACCCAAGGTCATTGGGTCCTCAAAGGTTAGACCTTTGGAAGCCAAGTCCAATTGGACTTAGACTTCCCAATATAATTAATATTATCCACTACATTAATAAAATATTCATTCATGTAAACTTGTTTTTCATTCATGGTAGTGTTCTTTGGGCTCCAAATTGAGAATATTTTGGGAGCCTTCATCCTATTGGGAGCATGCATGCGTTGTTGATTTCTACGTGATGCATGTCGTGGATAGGCATAAGGAACATGATGAAATGGTGCATATGGATAATTATTCATATGATGTTGTGGGTGAACATATGCATGTGAGGGAACACATGCGTGAGGGTGTCTCACATGGTGTGCACGTGCCCGTGAATGTGTCATCATATGTGTGAGCCGGTGGAGTAGGACGTGTGTTGGCATGGTATTTGTGTACATGTAGGCATGACCCTTCTTTGGAGGTCCACCCAAAGTGGGTTTCTTTCCAAAAGAGGGTGTGTGCGAAGTGGAAGCACCATTGGTAGATGAACTACCAATAAAGTGTTTGCTCCCACTCGGTGAGGCATCGGAAGTAGGCCTAACAAAAGTAGTGGCTGATTTGGATGATCTTCCCATCTTATACCCCAAGCCAATGTGGTGATTGGCCAGAAGTAATTCATTTAGGATGTTATCCAAATGGTCTTTACCCTTATTGAATTTATTAATTCGGCCTATCGTGCACTCATATTTCTCGGTGAGAGAATGCATCGAAGCACCCAAAGTGGATACTTGCGATGTGAGCACATAAACACGAGACTTGAGATTTTCATTCTCAATACTCAAAGTCGAGTTTTGAGAAGTCAAATCCGCTATCCTATGTTCTTCCGAATCCTCAATGCTAACATGTTCAAGTTTAGATTTGAGATCAATAATCTCATTTCTTAACCCTTCAACAACGGTGTCGTTGTTGGTGATGATAGTTTTAGGCGAGGTTTGAATGCTAGCTAAGTCATCTTTTACTTTAGTATACCTATTTACTAATTTAGTATACTTAGACCATAATTGAGAATTAGCATTCCTAAGGTCATCCATAGTTACCTCATCGCCTTCGTTGTCGCTATCATCGGAAGAGGAGGATCCTTGATCATGCTCCTCTCTCGCCATGAAGCACAAGTGCGCTTGCTCCACTTTCTCATCGTCCGACTCTCCGCTTGAAGAGTCCTCTTCGGAGTCGGTGAAGCCGACAAATCCTTTGTTATCGCCTTTCTTGTACTTTTTTGATTTGTCGTACTTTGGCGCCTTCCACTTCCCCTTTTGCTTGTTTTGAGGACAATCCGCTTTGATGTGTCCTGGCTTATTGCATTTAAAGCACAAAGGTGGAGAGGCGTTAGTAGAAGTAAATTTAGATTTTTGTTTGAAGTTACCCTTTCGGAAGAAGCTATTGAACTTCTTTGCCATGAGAGCAATGGATTCCATGTCCATTTCTTCTTCCGAGTCCTCATCATCGGTAGAGGTGGATGGAGCCGCCTTGAACGCAATCGCCTTTTTCTTAGGCACGTCTTGGTTTAAATAGGACTTCATCTTTTCTTGTAACTTCACCTTGCTATCTTTGCGTACCTCGTATGACATCAAAGTACCCATCAATTGAACTATGGTATACTTATTCATGTCATTACCTTCCTCGATGGCGAAGGTACGTTTCTCCGAAGAAGAAGGAAGTCCTTCGATAAGCTTCGAACACTTCTCCTTTTGGGTGTAGGTTTTGCCGAGAGCTTCCAAATCGTTCATTATGTCGACGAAGCGAGCATAATACTCCTTCATCTTTTCTCCCTGTTCCATATGAAACAATTCGTAATCTCTATTGACTACTACGGGTTTAGAATCTCTTACCCGACTCGTTCCTTCATGCAAAATGAGGAGCGAATTCCAAATTTGATATGCACTCTTACATGTGCATATCTTATTAAAATCTTCGGGTTCCAATGCACATTGTAAAGCATTCATTGCTTTGGCATTTGCAATCTCCGCGGCGACCTCCGCGGTAGTCCACTTGTCGAAATCTTCTTCGGTAGGCACATTGTACTCCGACATGGTAATTCTCCACAATGAGGTGCTCCGGAGGAACGTTTTCATCCGGCATTTCCAATATCCATAATTGACGCCGTTGAAGAATGGAGGCCTAGTCGAGGAATGTCCTTCCATGACCGAAGACGCTCCTTCACAGTTCCTGAAGGATCCATAATCCGCAGGTGGACGAACGGTCTTGTTGTCGTTGGCAGACATAGCTACGTATCTGGCTCTGATACCAAATGTAATGCCCTACAAGCTACTGAACAAGTACTAGAGGGGGGTGAATAGTACTTTAAAAATAACGAGGAGTATAATTCCTAATTATCGTGCAAACAACTACCAAATCAATTTGCGGAAGCTTAAATTGATGACAACAACAAAATTAACAATGCTAACAATTGTATATGATGGGTTCGGATCCACCCAAGTCTCCCCGACTTGTTCCCGGTGATCCTACGTCCCAGTACACCCGGATCCCCTCCGGATACTTAGGTTAGAAACCCTAACCCAAGATTTCCACTATGATATCTTGTGAAAAACCTTCACAAGATCAAATCATCATGCAATGGCAATAGTGAATCCCACAACCCGGGATCACAACCTTCTCTCACAACCGAGAGAATCAAAAGCAATAAATGAGTTTATATGAAATAAACAACAACTTACCACAAACCCTATACCTTGAGTATTCTTACCGAATTAGGGCAAGGAGGGATTTGAGGAAGGAGAAGTCACCAAGACCTAGCACCACCAATATGAGCAGCAATGGGTGCCTAGGAGTGATTTGGAGACTTGAATCAAGCTAGAGCTTGAATGGCTCACCAAGAACAAACTTCTCTCAAGATGGATTCTAGATCTAGAATGTGAGAGAGATGATTTCTTGTGAGGGAGAGAGCTTTGGAAATGAGTGAGAATCTCTAACTCTTTCAATCTCAATGAATCTCTGAAATATATCTCTCCTTAGGGAAGAAGAACCCAGGCTTAGTATTTATACTAAGGGGAAAATCGTATTAGGTCAAAACCCAACGGTTGGAAATCTGAAGCAGCTAGTCGGTCAAAGAACAACCACTGACCGACTAGTTCATCAACTAGTCGGTCGGTGAAACAACATGAACCGACTAAGTGATGAACAGTGAACAGATTGAATTTCAGACCTAGAAATCTAGTCGGTCCACGAAGACTGTCTGACCGACTAGTTTCACAACTAGTCGGTCGGTCAGTGAACTTAGACCGACTAAGAGTCAAAAACAAATAGTCTGAATACAAATTGAGTTAGTCGGTTCAAGAACAAATGTTGACCGACCAGTTCATCAGCTAGTCGGTCGTTAAACGTTCTTAGACCGACTAACGATAAACAGTAGCTCAGGAGAAAATTGGCATGTACAGTAAAGCTCAACTAGTCGGTCAAAGAAGCATCACTGACCGACTAGTTCACAAACTAGTCGGTCGGTGAGTCAACGTAGACCGACTAACTGTAAACAGTACCGAGCAAGAAAAGACTAACTGAAACTAGTCGGTCCAAGAAGCTTTGCCGACCGACTAGATCACCATCTAGTCGGTCAGTTCTTCTTCTTGAACCAACTAACATGCACAAGAAGTCCGAATCGAAACGCGATGCTTCAGGGAAGTTAGAATGGACTTCTACTAAGATCCTAGAGCTAAGATATGAGCGTTATGAAGATTGAAATGTAAGAATTACTCAAGGCTTAACATTCTATAGATCGAAGCTAAAAGACTATAAATAAAACCTTAAGGAATGGTCTTCGAGAGCTTCGATCAAATCTTCATGACTTCCAAAATGGTCCAAAAGCTTCAACGAAGCTTTAGGCATTGAGTACGTGCTTTGAGAAGTCTTGAGATGTCGCTTTGAGTGTTCTCGTGAATTTGGCGACGATCTCCATAACTGCGCTCACAAATTGTTAGTTCATAATTTATTTATGTTTGCTCATCATCCAAAACCAAATACGGGGAGTCCAATACTCAACACAAACCACCTCGTCGACCTGCGGGAGACGTTCTAGAAGGTGCGCCAATATGACCTGAGGCTGAACCCGGCGAAGTGCATCTTCGACGTGCAATCGGGAAAATTCCTTGGCTTCATGATAACGAAGCGAGGAATTGAAGCGAACCCCGACAAGGTGTCGGCCCTTGTCAATATGGCGGAGCCTCGGACCATCCGGGACTTGCAGCGGTTGAACGGCAGGATCGCGGCACTGGGGAGATTCCTGTCGAAGTCTGCGAAAAGGTCGCTCCCATTCTTCAGGGTCCTGCGTACGGCCCTCAGTGCAGCTAAGATTGATAGAAAGGTGATCCAATAGGATGACGCCTGCGCATGAGCATTCGCAGAGCTGAGGGCTTACTTACAGAGCCTACTGATGATCGTTAAGCCTGAGGAGGGAGAACAGCTGGGGCTGTACCTGGCCACCAACAAAGAGGCCGTTAGCTCAGTCTTAATCAAGGAGGAGAAAGTGTGCAGCGGCCGGTCTACTATACGAGCCGGATTCTTCGAGAGGCAGAGACTCGTTACAGCCCCATCGAGAAGGTCGCCTACTGTCTTGTCACCACAGCGAGGAAGCTCCAACCATATTTCCAGGCACACCCCATCGTTGTCCACACCAACCTGCCCCTAGATAAGAACCTGAAGAGGTTAGAGCGGTCGGGCAGAATGCTCAATTGGAGCGTCGAGCTTAGCGAGTTCGATATCATATACAAAGCTCGGACGGTGATCAAGGGCCAGGCACTGGCAGACTTCGTCGTGGAATGCACTACGGAAGACATTTCGGAGGGACCGCCGGGCGCTCCGCCGACGGTTGCATCTCAAAGAGCGATAGGAGTAAACGGACCCTCGAGGCCCATCTAAGAAGAAGTGGGCAAATTGTGGACCGTTCATGTCGACGGGTCGGCCACAGGATCTGGGACAGGGGCGGGCATTGTCATACAAACACTCGACAGAAGCCTGCTGGAGTATGCCATGCACTTTGGCTTCCCGACAACCAATAATGTCGCGGAGTATGAGGCTGCGGTCAATGGGTTGAAGCTCTGCCGAGCTATGTGGGCGACGAACGTGCTGTTGCTTAGTGATTCTCGGCTCGTCGTCTAACAGGTCCATATTTTACACCTTTTTTCTGCATAATTGCATGCCATTTTCGGTTGCTCGTATTGTGATTTTCACGATTATTCGATGATATTGTGTTACTTTTCACTATTTCTTGTTTTTGTCGGATTTCAGGAAATATGGAGCGATCGGGAGCAAAAATGAGCTTAAGGGACTTGCACCCACTCCGGAGCGTCACCCAAGGCACTTTTGAGGGCTATTCGGCGATGGGAGACGGGTGGAAGAAGAAGAAACTCCGTAGGAGCGACGAGGAGGAGAAACGAAGAAGATTGGGCATCTACAGCATGCCACTCGGCCGAGTGGAGCAGCCACTCGGCCGAGCAAGAAGACCACTCGTCCGACCAGACCGGACACGCTCCAACAGAAGGAATTGGGCGTGCACTCGGTCGAGGGATGATATCCCACTCGACCGAGTAAGAAGATCGCATCGCCCGAGTGTCATGAGAAATACAACATCGAAAGAGGCTGACTTACTGGAAATGTACAGGCTTTTGACGGTTCTGACTCGGCCGAGTACCGAATGCCCCTCGGCCGAGTGAGTAAAGCCACTCGGCCGAGTCACCTCCAAAGACAGGCCCCCAAGATCCCTGACTTACTGGAATTCTACAGGGTCTGTCACTCGGCCGAATAGAGAAGCCCACTCGACCGAGTAGAGAAGTCAACTCGGCCGAGTGATGCCGAGGACATGCAGCGCCCAGATTTTCAGACAGCCTCCCACTCTTTTGAAATTTGCTATCATTCCAGTAATCAAAGTATTTTTCTCATATTTTTTATGGATAGTAGACTTCTTGAAGGTTTCAACGCCGCCAAGAACGCGCCAATCGGAGGTCGGATGAAATCTGGAGAATTTCTGCAAGTTGACACTGCAGTGCAGGAATTTCCACTCGGCCGAGTCACATTTTCCACTCGGCCGAGTGCGGCCTGGGCCCAGATTTTAAGTTGCGGTTTGAGCTGTTTTTGGGCATGAATTTGAGGGGTTTTCTGGGGTTTCTTGCTAGGGTTTTAGGGGAGTATTTAAGGGGGTTGTAGCCACCATTGTAGAGGATCGCCATTATGTTTTCTTAGCCCCCATATGTTTTTCTTAGGATTATTTTAGAGGTTAGGCCATGCCCTAGGCCCCCTCTTGGATCAAAAAGCTTGTATTTTGGATTGAAGATCTTCATCAAGCTAAGTATTTTCTTATTTTTATTTGAATCTTTGTTTTTCTATCTTTTTGTATGCAAGCAATGATTTCTATTGATTCTCATATCCCTATTGCTATGCTAGAGTAGATTTGTTGTTCTAGGGTTTGGGGATGAACCCTATGTATCTAATTTCATATTTGTGATGAATGAATCTCTAAATTGCTAGAATTGCTAGGAGGTTAGGTTGTGATTGATTTATTACGGATAGCTAGGGATTTCCATCGATTTGGGGTTTGCAAGAGATTGGATTCCAATCGATGGGAAGCCCTAGAAATTTGATTTAGATTGACAATTGGATTCCTCTAGATTTGGTTTGCAAGAGATTGGGCCAAAGCTAGGATTTTTAATTGTGATTCTATACCCATATTCGTTTGCAAGAGATTGGACGAATACGAACTATCACAACCTAGATCGTAACTCAAGTTTACACGAGAGTGGGCTCGAGGGGCGATTGAACGATGATGTCGATCCTAATGCTAGTGGCTTAGGCTAGGGTTTGCAAGAGATTGGGCCCTACCCTAGGTTTGCTATAGACCGGCAATAGCGCGAGAGCGTGAGCTAGGTTCTCTATTCAGTTACGACTAGTTCACCTCAACACAAGTCTAGTAATATTGAGATTCACTATTTACAATGATGTATGACGATCCATAGTGGGAATTGTTGAATATTGGACTCCCCGGATTTGGTTTTGATGATGAGCAAACATAAATAATCCATGAACTAACAATTTGTGAGCGCAGTTTTGGAGATCGTCGCCAAATTCACGAGAACATTCAAAGCGACATCTCAACACTTCCCAAAGCTCGTATTCATGCCTAAAGCTTCGTTGAAGCTCTTGCGCCGTTTTGGAAGTTATGAAGATTCAATCGAAGCTCTCGAAGACCATTCTTTAAGGTTTTATTTATATTCTTTTAGTTTCGATTGATAGATTGTTAAGCCTTGAGTATATCTTACGTTTCTATCTTCATTACGCTCATTTCGTAGCTCTAGGATCCTTGCACAAGTTCATTCTAACTTCCTCGAAGCATCGCGCTTTGATTCGGACTTTATTGTGCATGTTAGTTGGTACAAGAACAAGTACTGACCGACTAGATGGTGATCTAGTCGGTCGGCAACTGTTCTTGGACCGACTAGTTTGATTCCTTAATTTCTTGGACTTTACTGTTTACAGTTAGTCGGTCTACGTTGACTCACCGACCGACTAGTTTGTGAACTAGTCGGTCAGTGATGCTTCTTTGACCGACTAGTTGTGACTTACTGTTCATGCTAAATTTCTCCTAAGCTACTGTTTATCGTTAGTCGGTCTAAGAACGTTTGGTGACCGACTAGTTGACAATTTAGTCGGTCAACTTTTGTTCTTGGACCGACTAAGTCACTTTGTACTCAGACTAATTCTTTTTGCTCTTAGTCGGTCTACGTTCATTGGCTGACCGACTAGTTGTGAAACTAGTCGGTCAGACAGTCTTCTTGGACCGACTAGATTTCTAGGTCTGAAATTCTATCTCTTCTCAGATCTACACTTAGTCGGTCCACGTTGTTTGACTGACCGACTAGTTGATGAACTAGTCGGTCAGTGATTGTTCTTTGACCGACTAAGTCTCACAGATTTCTATCCGTTGGTGAATGACCTAACTTGTGTTTTTGGGTTCCTATAAATACGAACCTAGGTCATTTCTATCTAGGTTAGAGCTTCCATTCAGAGATTCATTGAGTTCTAAAAGAGATAGCCATTATCACTCTAATTAAAAGCTCTCTTCCTCACAAGAAACCCATTCTCTCTCATTTCTAGATCTAGAGAGAAGCTTGTTCTTGGTGAGCTCTTCAAGCTATTGCTTGATCCAAGTCTCCAAATCATTCCTAGGCACCGATTGCTGGTCATTTCCTTGGTGCTAGGTCTTGGTGACTTCATCTTCCTCAAATCCTTCATTTCACCATTTGGGTAAGAAAAACTCAAGGTATAGGATTTTGTGGTAAGATTGTTTATTTCATTTAAACTCTTTAATATTGCTAATTGGTTCTCTCGGTTGTGAGAGAAGGTTGTGATCCCGGGTTGTGGGATTCACTTTGCTATTGCATGTATGATTTGATCTTGTGAAGGTTTTTCACAAGATATTCATAGTGGAAATCTTGAGTTAGGGTTTCTAACTCAAGTATCCGGAGGGGATCCGGGTGGTTGGGACGTAGGATCACCGGGAACAAGTCGGGGAGACTTGGGTGGATCCGAACCCATTAACATCGTTTGTTTGCTTTGTTAATTTTGTGTTGTCATTCAATTTAAGCTTCCGCAAATTGATTTGGTAGTTGTTTGCAATTTAATTTGGAATTATACTCCTTATTATTTTAAAGTACTATTCACCCCCCCCCTCTAGTACTTGTGCAGTAGCTGGTAGGGCATTACATTTGGTATCAGAGCCAGATACTTAGCTATGTCTGCCAACGACAACAAGACCGTGCGTCCACCTTCCAACTATGACACCTTCAGGAACCGTGAAGGAGCATCTTCGGTGATGGAAGGACATTCCTCTACGAGGCCTCCATTCTTCAACGGTACCAACTACGGGTACTGGAAATGTCGGATGGAAACCTTCCTCCGAAGTGCATCTTTATGGAGGACTACAATGAAGGAGTACATCGAGCCCGAAGAAGAAGACTTTGAGAAATGGACAACCGCGGAGGTCGCCGCGGAGGTAAGCAATGCCAAGGCAATGAACGCCTTGCAATACGCATTGGAGCCCGAGGACTTCAATAAGATATGCACATGTAAGAGTGCATATCAAATTTGGAACTCCCTCCTCATACTTCATGAAGGGACGAGTCGGGTAAGAGACTCTAAACTCGTAGTCGTAAACAAAGATTACGAAATGTTTCATATGCAACAGGGCGAGAAGATGAAAGAATATTACGCTCGCTTCGTTGACATAATAAACGAGTTAGAGGCCCTCGGCAAGTCCTACACTCAAAAGGAGAAGTGCTCAAAGCTTATCGAAGGACTTCCTTCTTCTTGGGAGAAACGCACCTTCGCCATCGAGGAAGGTAATGACATGAATAAGTACACCGTAGTTCAACTAATGGGTACTTTAATGTCGTACGAGGTACGCAAGGATAGCAAGCTCAAATTGCAAGAAAAGATGAAGTCTTATCTAAAGCAAGACGAGCCAAAGAAAAAGGCTATTGCCTTCAAAGCCGCTCCATCCACATCCACATCAACCGATGATGAAGACTCAGAAAACGAGTTGGACTTGGAGTCCATGGCACTCATGGCCAAGAAGTTCAACCGTTTCTTCCGAAAAGGTAACTTCAAGACCAAAGGTAAATTTGGTTCTTCTAACGCCTCTTCCTCTCCTTTGTGTTTCAAGTGCAATAAGCCAGGACACATGAAAGCGGAGTGTCCCCTCAATAAGCAAAAGGAGAAGTGGAAGGCGCCAAAGTATGACAAGTCCAAGAAGTACACGAAAGGAAACAAGAAGGGACTTGTCGGAGCTACCTTCACCGACTCCGATGATTCTTCAAGCGGTGAGTCGAACGATGAGCACGTGGAGCAAGCGCACATGTGTTTCATGGCAAGAGAGGAGCACGATCAAGGATCCTCCTCTTCCGATGATAGTGATGACGAAAGCGATGAGGTAACGATGGATGATCTTAGAAATGCTAACTCTCAACTTTGGTCAAAATACACTAAATTAGTAAATAGATATACTAAAGTAAAAGATGACCTAGCTAGCATTCAAACATCGCCTAAGACTATCATCACCAACAACGACACCGTTGTTGAAGAGTTAAGAAATGAGATTGTTAATCTCAAATCTAAACTTGAACATGTTAGCATTGAGGATGCGGAAGAACATAAGATAGCGGATTTAACTTCTCAAAACTCGACTTTGAGTATTGAGAACGAGAATCTTAAATCTCGTGTTTATGTGCTCACATCGCAAATATCCACTTTGGATATTTCTTTGCGTTCTCTCAAAGAGAAATATGAGGACACATTGGGCCGAATCAACAAATTCAACAAGGGTAAGGGCCACTTGGATAATATCCTAAAAGACTTACTTCCGGCCAAACACCACATTGGCTTGGGGTATATGATGGGAAATTCATCCAAGTCGGTCACTACTTTTGTTAGGCCAACTTCCGAAGCCTCAACGAGTGGGAGCAAACACTCTATTGGTAGTTCATCTACCAATGGTGCTTCCACCTCGTCCACACCCTCTTTCGGAAAGAAACCCACTTTGGGTGGACCTCCAAAGAAGGGGCATGCCTACATGTACACCAATACCATGCCACGTAGGAACACACGTCCTACTCCACCGTCTCACACGTATGATGATTTTTATGCAACACATTCTCGGGCACGTGCACACCATGTGAGACACCCTCACGCACGTGTTCCCACACATGCATATGTACACCCACCTCATCATATGAATAATTCTCGTCGTGCACCATTCCATCATGTCCCGTATGCCTATCCACAACATGCATCACGTAGAAATCAACGTCGCATGCATGCACCCAATAGGATGATGGCTCCCAAAATTTTCACTATTTGGAGCCCAAAGGACACAAGCATGGATGAAAAACAAGAGTATATGAATGCTTATTTTTCGGATGTTGTGCATAGTAGGAATTATGTGGGGAAGTCTAAGTCCAATTGGACTTGGCTTCCAAAGGTCTAATCCCTTGGACCCAATGACCTTGGGTACCATGATATGAAAGTTTCTATCTTTAGGTACTCAAGGAAAAGAAAAAGAAGAGGAGCAACAAATTTAAATTTAGCTCCAAAGGGAATTGGATACTCGATAGCGGGTGTTCCAAACACATGACGGGTGACGCTCGATTGCTCTCCGGAGTGGTTCCCATTGCGAATGGAAACCGCGTCGTATTTGGAGGCAACGAGAGCGGAACCATCATAGGTGTTGGTAAAGTCGGTAACCCCTCTAAACCATTAATTAGTGATGTTTATCTTGTTAGTGGTTTAAATCACAATCTTATTTCAATAAGCCAACTTTGTGACAAAGGTTACAAAGTTAGTTTTGCGAAAGGATTGTGTCATATTTTAAGAAAAGATAATGATAAATTATTATTTTCCGGAACTCGTCATAAAGACATTTATATTTTGGATCTTCCTAAGTCATATGAACAATGTCTCGTTGCCAACACAAGTGAACAACACTTATGGCATCGACGCTTTGGACATGTGAACTTTGGAACACTTTATAAGCTTTCGAAATTAAATTCTATTAAAGGTTTTCCGAAGCTTGTTTTTGAAAAGAAAAGTTTTTGTGATTGTTGTCAACGTGGCAAGCTTCCTAAATCGTCATTTAAACCTAAGAAAAGCATCTCTACTAAACGGCCACTAGAGCTATTACATCTAGACTTATTTGGGCCAACTAGAGTAGCTTCCTTAGGAAATGCAAGGTATGGACTTGTCATCGTAGATGACTATTCAAGATTTACTTGGGTATTTTCATTGTGTAATAAAAATGAAGCTTTTGAAAACTTCACAATTTTTGTTAAGAAAGTACAAAATCTCTTAGGAACCACCATTGTCACTATTCGTAGTGATCATGGAGGTGAATTTGAGAATGAGTCTTTTGCGACATTTTGTGATGAAGTTGGTATTACTCACACCTTCTCTTTCCCTCGTGCACCTCCTCAAAATGGTGTAGTTGAGAGAAAGAATAGGACGCTAGTGGAGTGTGCTCGCACTATGCTTGATGATAGCCAACTTGGCCATCAATTTTGGGCGGAAGCGGTACACACCGCTTGCTATGTGTTTAATAGAATACTTTTGAGGCCCGGCACTAAACAAACATGTTATGAATTGTTGTTTGGTAGGTTGCCTCAAGTTAAACATTTTCGTGTTTTTGGTTCGAAATGTTTTATTAAGAACACATATGGTAGTTTGGACAAATTCGATCCAAGATCCGATGAGGGGATTTTTGTTGGATATTCTTCGCGTAGCAAAGCCTACCGGATATTCAACAAACGAACCTCAACGATCGAGGAGTCGCTTCATGTCTCATTTAATGAAGGATTTGTTCCAACTAGAATTTCAAATGATAATGATTCTTTGGATGTTTTATGTGATTCGTTTGATAATTCTAAGTCTAATGATTCTATTGATTCTATTGAGACTAACCCAACTAATGAAGTTGTTGAGAATGTTCCTAGTGATCAAGGTATTCCCAAACGGCTTCATTCGGTTCGTGACCATCCCCATGAGCAAGTCATTGGCAATATCTATGATAGTGTCAAGACGAGATCGCAAGTGAACTACTTCGCTCATTGTGCTTTTGCCTCCTCGATAGAGCCAAAGAATATTAATGAAGCATGCGAAGATAGCGCTTGGATCTTAGCCATAGAGGAGGAGCTCATTCAATTCGAGAGGAATGAGGTATGGGAGCTTGTTCCATTGCCATCGAAGAACCACACCATCATAGGGACAAAGTGGATCTTCAAGAACAAAACCGACGAAAACCAAGTCGTCGTCCGGAACAAAGCTCGGTTAGTTGCTCAAGGCTATCGACAAGAGGAAGGTATTGATTTCGAAGAATCCTTCGCTCCGGTAGCTAGATTAGAATCAATTAGATTATTATTGTCTTTTGCATGCCATAAGAATTTTAAATTATTTCAAATGGATGTTAAAAGTGCATTTTTAAACGGAGATGTCGTTGAGGAAGTTTACGTTTCTCAACCTCCGGGCTTCATAAATGAAAAATTTCCAAATCATGTTTTTAAACTAAAGAAAGCTCTTTATGGGTTGAGACAAGCTCCTCGAGCTTGGTATGATCGCCTAAAGAATTTTCTTTTGGATTTGAATTTTAAAATGGGTGAAGCCGATTCAACACTTTTTATTAAGCATGCGAATAATGATATTTTATTAGTTCAAATTTATGTTGATGATATCATTTTCGGTGCTACTAACTTTGCTCTTTTCGAAGAGTTTTCTAATGTTATGAAGGAACAATTTGAGATGAGCCACATGGGCGAACTCAAATATTTCTTAGGTCTCCAAATTCACCAATTGAACGATGCAATCTTCATCCACCAAACAAAGTACATGGTGGAGTTGCTAAAGCGATTTGGAATGGAGAATGCCTCCGGGAAAAAGACTCCTATGAGCACTACAACGCATCTTGATAAAGATACGGGCGGAAAAGATGTAGACATTCGTCTATATCGAGGTATGATAGGTAGTTTACTTTATCTTACCGCGAGTAGGCCCGATATTATGTTTGCCGTATGCATATGTGCTCGTTATCAGTCTCAACCTAAGGATTCTCACTTAGTAGCGGTTAAACGTATTTTTCGCTATCTAAGTTACACTTTAGATTTTGGATTACTTTATCCGAAATCTAGCACATATGAGTTAGTCTCATATAGTGACGCTGATTATGCGGGATGCAAATCCGACAGGAAAAGTACTAGTGGCACTTGCCATTTTCTAGGAAATTCCCTTGTCTCTTGGTTTTCCAAGAAGCAAAATTCGGTATCACTTTCAACCACCGAGGCGGAATATATTGCCGCCGGTGCCGCTTGTGCCCAGGTTCTTTGGATGAGACACACTTTGAAGGATTTTGGTATTCATTGTGATACTAGCCCTATCATGGTGGATAACCAAAGTGCTATCTGTCTTTCAAAGAATCCGGTGCACCATTCCCGATCAAAACACATAGATGTCCAACACCATTTTTTAGATGATCATGTAGCTAAAAAGGACATCATATTAGTGTACGTGGAAACCCAAAAGCAAATCG
Organism: Scilla litardierei; assembly: GCA_030789695.1. Lineage (NCBI taxonomy): Eukaryota > Viridiplantae > Streptophyta > Magnoliopsida > Asparagales > Asparagaceae > Scilla > Scilla litardierei. The sequence continues at coordinate 48,869,932 of CM061135.1, forward strand.
CCGATATTTTCACGAAACCCCTAAAGGAGGACTCCTTTGTGCGGTTGCGTCGAGAATTGGGGATTATGGGTGAATCCGAGATATAGGATTCATATTTCATTCAATTATCTTGCATGCTATTCGATTTCGCGATATTTTGTTCATGCTAGATTAATTGAATTTTTGGGAATTTTATGTGATATATTTGAATTTATGATCGAATTCGTATTTGAAAGTCACATTTAAGATTTCGACGTTTTATGGGGTAATTTAGATGACTAATGAGAGTTTTAAGTTGTTTCATCCAAGTGGTTTGTGAAGAAAAATCAATTATCAAATTTTGAACTCTTCTAGTCGGTCGGTCGTTCATTTGTCAACCGACTAGATGCTCATCTAGTCGGTCAGCAAGTGAACTCAGACCGACTAGATCAAGCTCTCATCCATCTCCTATCATTTTCTTTCGTTAGTCGGTCATAGTACACTTTCCGACCGACTAGATTGAAAACTAGTCGGTCAGTAAGTATACTGCGACCGACTAAATCTTGCCCTAAAATTTGCTGTTTGCCTCTGTTTCGACTTAGTCGGTTCAAGCTCATTGACCGACCGACTAGATGGTAATCTAGTCGGTCAGTACTTGAACTGTGACCGACTAAGTGTGTTAGGGCATTTGTGTCTTTTTGATTCCAGACCGACTTATACTCACTTTCTATTCGACTAAAACACTTTTTAGTCGGTCTTCTTCTCTTTTCCAGCCCAAAAACCCCCCAAACCCGATCGAGCCTCTTCAAATTCTCGTCGTCTCCGGCCAGATTCCGGCCATCCAAACCGTCCGCCGCCGTCGACTCCTCCTCCTAGGTAAAACCCTCCTCCTCCTAGGACTCATTTCCTATTCTAGGGTTTGGATTTCAGCTTTTAGGTATTCTAGGGATTATTTTCGAATTTCTGAATCCTAGGGTTTGTGTTAGCTTCTAGGGTTTGTGCTAGGATATTTGACCTTCGTTATCAGTTGCTTGTACTCGTCGTGCCACGATCATGGCTAAGACGAGGATTCCCATCGCCTCTTCCGGGGCTTCTCCTATGTCCGTAGAACAACCTTCCGACCCTAGGAATCCCCCGAAGCCTAAGCGTCGTGCCAAGTCAACCCAAGCCTCTCCATCTTCGCCTCCTCCTAAGAAGCCTAGGACTGCGACCGTCAAGCCCCGCAAATCTAAATCCAAAAAGCCTATTCTTCACTCTCCGGCTACTCCTCCCGATTCCGACACTGAATTTGTGCCTGAGGATGAGCCTGTCACTAGGGAACCCACTCCTCCTCTCTGTCCTAGGACTCGCCAGCCAAAGGGAAAGGGCCCAATGCCAGCGGGGGGTGTTGACATATCGTTGTGTCGCGATGACCCTTTGTGTCTCGCGGCCTACAACCGTATTGAACACTGCCCGATGTTATTGGAGCACTACGTCCAGTTTTCTGATTTCCTTGGCTTAGCTGATCTCCTGTCCTATAGTGGTCTTCTTGATTATCTCCGATACGACCCCAAGGCCAATCCCAAACCGTATCCTCGCCTCGTGAAATTGTTCTATGCCAATCGCGTTCGAGGCCAGTACGATGTCAGCCACTCCATTGAGACTACTGTCTTGGGAACTCCTATAGTTCTCACGGCAGAAATCTTGGGGGAGATTCTTGGTTGCTCGTCGTGTGGTCTCCTCCCTTCGGAAATTTCCGTAGACGACATTTCTTCCTTGGATCAGTCTATTCTTGCAGATATCTTCCAGGTTATCCCCTCCGCATTCATTGGTGTTCCATCGAAATCTTTCAAGCCGAATGCGTGGGTTCTTAACCTGATCTTGAAGTCATGTCTCCTCCCTAAGTATGGATCCTCTTCTCTTCCATCCCAGCCGTTCTTGAAATTGATCTACACTCTTTTCTTGGGGTGCGAGATTAATTGGGCTCGCGTGATACTCGATAAGATGGATTCTTTCGAGTGTATACGCAAGACCAATAAGTCTGCGCACATTCCATACCCTTGCCTGTTGACTCTTGTATTTCGACATTTCCGAGTTCCTCTCCCTCCTGATGATGAGCGTCCTTTGGGTACTCCTCTGAACGCGACGATTGTGAAGAAATCTCTAGCGGCACTTCGTCACGTGCAGAGGTCTACCGCATCTGCTTCCCAGTCTACTCCGTCAGCTGCTGCAGCCTCCTCTTCCCCTGCTACATTGGACGATGTCGTACGCCTACTTCGTCAGCACGACTCCCGTTTGGCTCGTACTGAGGAGGTAGTCTGCCGTATGGCTCGTATGATGGGGATTGATCTTCCTCCTTCAGTGTCTGAGGCCGAGGAGATGGACGATGAGGAGCTTGACGAGCTTGTCACTTCTTTTGCCCGTGGCGATGAGGCCACTGCTGCTGCTGCTGGTACTTCCACTTCTGCTCCTGGAGTTGGCACCACTTCCGGTGTTCCAGAGCCTTCTGCTTCAGCAATTCAGTCTTCTGAGCCTGCTGCTGACCCTGTTGACGAGCCTGCTCATGTATCTCCTGCTGCTGTTGACACTGCCACTGCTGCTGCTTCTGTCGAGACCCATGCTGCTGTTGAGATTCCCGTTGTTGAGCCTGTTGCTGAGATCTCCACTCCTGCCCCGACGATTCCATCTGTTGAGACACCTCTACTCCCTGCAGAGCCTGAGTCCACTCCGTCGACTGGACCCACGGAGACTGCAGATCCTGCCACCTCCTCGTGATCGCTTGTTTCGAGGACTCTCCACTACGCTTTGGATGATATATCTTAGTGAGAGTATTTTGGGTTAGGATGGGGTTTGAGAGATGTTTTGATGTATTTTTTTGCGATTTCTGGATGTCGGAGTTGGATATTATGATATGATGTTGTTTTGATGTATTTTGATACACTTTGATGATGTTGATGATGATGATGTATTTTTTTTATAGATGATGTGTCTCGCTTCATATGATGTACCTCATGTATTCGATGTGATACCTTTTTGATATACTCATGATGTCTATATATATATATTTATATATATATATATATGTTCATCGTCATTCACTTTGTCTTTTATTCGTCGTGCATTTTTTTTTCATATTCGTTGAATGCATTTGAGATGTGACTTCGTCGCTCGACGATTAAAAACTTGGTTAAATAGATTATATTTCTATAATTATATAGAATTGTTTTCCATGCACAAATTTAACCAAGAATATTGAATATTGAAGAGTATGTTTCTTTATTCAAGAAATGAATAATTATTTGGTAATTTTGATGATTTTGATTATTTTTTTTGATAATGGACATTTTGGCACACCTTGATTTGATTTCCACATTTTTCCCTAGGTGTCAACTTGGTCCATCGTCATTGTCTACGACTCCCGATGTTGGATTTTCCATTTCCTAGTTGTTGTCGTTGTATGCCCCCCATTTTTGGGATAATGCCAAAGGGGGAGAGATAATGATAATAAATAGCGCAAATGAAAATTTAACTCAATTTCCAAGAATCTAGTTTGATATGTTAGATTCAGGGGGAGTTAAGATATATATAAGGATTTTCAAAATCCGATATTTCAAAAATCGATTCTCATTATATATCTTACTCGTCTCATTGATGCAATTCATATATATTCATTTTGGAATTAACGTGTCATCAATGCAGGGGGAGTAAGTATTTTACATTTGAATTATTATTTTTGATTATTATTTATGTTGGTTTGTCATCACCAAAAAGGGGGAGAATGTTGAATATTGGACTCCCCGGATTTGGTTTTGATGATGAGCAAACATAAATAATCTATGAACTAACAATTTGTGAGCGCAGTTTTGGAGATCGTCGCCAAATTCACGAGAACATTCAAAGCGACATCTCAACACTTCCCAAAGCTCGTATTCATGCCTAAAGCTTCGTTGAAGCTCTTGCGCCATTTTGGAAGTTATGAAGATTCAATCGAAGCTCTCGAAGACCATTCTTTAGGGTTTTATTTATAGTCTTTTAGTTTCGATTGATAGATTGTTAAGCCTTGAGTATATCTTACGTTTCTATCTTCATTACGCTCATTTCGTAGCTCTAGGATCCTTGCACAAGTTCATTCTAACTTCCTCGAAGCATCGCGCTTCGATTCGGACTTTATTGTGCATGTTAGTTGGTACAAGAACAAGTACTGACCGACTAGATGGTGATCTAGTCGGTCGGCAACTGTTCTTGGACCGACTAGTTTGATTCCTTAATTTCTTGGACTTTACTGTTTACAGTTAGTCGGTCTACGTTGACTCACCGACCGACTAGTTTGTGAACTAGTCGGTCAGTGATGCTTCTTTGACCGACTAGTTGTGACTTACTGTTCATGCTAAATTTCTCCTAAGCTATTGTTTATCGTTAGTCGGTCTAAGAACGTTTGGTGACCGACTAGTTGACAATTTAGTCGGTCAACTTTTGTTCTTGGACCGACTAAGTCACTTTGTACTCAGACTAATTCTTTTTGCTCTTAGTCGGTCTACGTTCATTGGCTGACCGACTAGTTGTGAAACTAGTCGGTCAGACAGTCTTCTTGGACCGACTAGATTTCTAGGTCTGAAATTCTATCTCTTCTCAGATCTACACTTAGTCGGTCCACGTTGTTTGACTGACCGACTAGTTGATGAACTAGTCGGTCAGTGATTGTTCTTTGACCGACTAAGTCTCACAGATTTCTATCCGTTGGTGAATGACCTAACTTGTGTTTTTGGGTTCCTATAAATACGAACCTAGGTCATTTCTATCTAGGTTAGAGCTTCCATTCAGAGATTCATTGAGTTCTAAAAGAGATAGCCATTCTCACTCTAATCAAAAGCTCTCTTCCTCACAAGAAACCCATTCTCTCTCATTTCTAGATCTAGAGAGAAGCTTGTTCTTGGTGAGCTCTTCAAGCTATTGCTTGATCCAAGTCTCCAAATCATTCCTAGGCACCGATTGCTGGTCATTTCCTTGGTGCTAGGTCTTGGTGACTTCATCTTCCTCAAATCCTTCATTTCACCATTTGGGTAAGAAAAACTCAAGGTATAGGATTTTGTGGTAAGATTGTTTATTTCATTTAAACTCTTTAATATTGCTAATTGGTTCTCTCGGTTGTGAGAGAAGGTTGTGATCCCGGGTTGTGGGATTCACTTTGCTATTGCATGTATGATTTGATCTTGTGAAGGTTTTTCACAAGATATTCATAGTGGAAATCTTGAGTTAGGGTTTCTAACTCAAGTATCCGGAGGGGATCTGGGTGGTTGGGAGATAGGATCACCGGGAACAAGTCGGGGAGACTTGGGTGGATCCGAACCCATTAACATCGTTTGTTTGCTTTGTTAATTTTGTGTTGTCATTCAATTTAAGCTTCCGCAAATTGATTTGGTAGTTGTTTGCAATTTAATTTGGAATTATACTCCTTATTATTTTAAAGTACTATTCACCCCCCCCCCTTAGTACTTGTGCAATAGCTGGTAGGGCATTACAGGAATTCCCTAGCCCTAGACACTTTTATTATATTGTATTTGAATCGGTATTTGACCGACTTCTCTATCTCCGACACCGACATCCATCACCATTGCCATTATATCATACCATAGCCATCTCCACCAATAAAACATTCGTAGTCAAACCAACCTAGGATAGATTGGAACCAACACCACCTCCTCGTGTTCGATACCCGCTCGCCACTTTGCCGTACGCTTGCGGTAAAACTACAATCGTTCTCCGGGTGTGTATCCGGGGCCGACCAAGTTTTCGGTCGTGCTCTAGGGTTGCATTTTGGCGACGATCAAGACCCCAACTTCGTTATCACCAGGCCAACATACCCTCTCCTTGGGCCCGAGGAGCCGCACTTCACAAGGCGGACAGGCGAACCGCATCCGAATCTCCTTAACATTAACCTTGTCTGACCTACACCGGACGTCCGCGATCGTCCTCGGCACGTCTGTTCGCCACATGCTTCGCCTCTGCGGCCTTCGCATCCACTGCAACCTTTCCTCTTCCACTGACTCTTCCTCTACTACCCCACTACCACCGCCAGACTCAGAATGAGAAGCCATTGATCGGAAGATCAAGAAATTACCTAGTAGATCAGCCGAGCTACATGGGCGATCGGAAGCGGATCTCCAACAAGGGCAACGGTAGCAACGTCGGCGAGCGAGGAACAGAAGCTGGAAAGCGCGGAGGGAAGTTGAAATCGGGAAAAACTTTCGATCGATCATCTCCTTCCCCTACTTATAGCAGACAGCAGGCCACCCCGACCGTCGATGCGCTGCCACGCGCCGCCCATCGGAGCACCTCTGATGCCTCAGCTAGCGTAACAGTCACTTCAGCCACGCGTCACTTGTTCAGTAGCGGAGACGCTTCGATTTCCCCCGCCCTTTCAAATCGTAATAATGGCTGGCAGGGCGGGAACTCCGAGACCACATCCGCCGCTTCCGAGCGCGGAACAAGATCCAAACTGCCTTTTCAGGAAAGGGAGGTGGTACGTCATCCGAGTCGGGCTTCCACCTCGAACTCAAATGCCGAAGGCAATTGTTACGACCTAAAGATTGTGATAGTCCGACCTTCCATCCAAGTCCACGCGAATACCCCGCCAGCTCGCCCCTCCATCACAAAGGCCAACTAATCCAGCGGCAGGGCGCTCCTCGCTCCAACTTCGTAGGCCGCTCGCCTATTGCCCCAGGTCCACTAGGCGCCTGTCGACCATAGAGTCCGACACGACTAGGGGAAGGACGCACTCCGCCACGGTCCTTGCTGGTCGCGCGCCCGTTCCCCTCCGAGCTCGCCGAGAACAGCGCGCAAGGCGTATGACCGGACCGCTCGTTTTCAGTCAGGAGCGACCTAGCGACCCATCGGCGGCCCCGCTCCTCAAACGCACCCCGCCGATTCTACGCCATGTTGGACACGACAAACAACCTAGTACAAGGACGCTACTAACACTTACGCTGCTCGACAACCTGACAAAGTGCCCCCTGGCCGCTGCGCCCCCTGACGCATAGTGCTTTCGGCCCTGACACCCTGACAAAGGCACCCCTGGCTGTTGCACCGTCTAACAAAAGCATGGCTGACACTCCTGAACCTGACATCATCGTCTGAAGCTTCCGCTGACAGATGGGCCAGCTTAGCACGTCGAGTCAGCACGCCAGGTCAGCCCCATCTAACCGCCTCCATCAGGTATAAGTACACCTTCGCCTCCAATAGAGAGGGGGTTGGAAAATTAACTCTGAATCTGATTACTCACACACAAGGGCAAAGGTCTTCCATATCTTTGTTCTTCCACAACCGTTAGCTCGTCACGTACGGTCGACTCACTCTTAGTCCGACCTGCGTGCCTAGCCCCCGCTTTAAGTCCTATTACTGACTTAGGCATCGGAGAGGCTAAGGGTTGAACCCCAACCCGGCCTTTCTGACAAGCTGCTCCTTGTGCAGGCGAGCTCGTCTCCACAGGTCGCGCTCAGCTCCCGCCTCCAGCAGTGTGAACGTGGAGCAAAGTCCTTGCGGAATCGATTCCATGGTCGGCCTTCGTAGTGCGCTCAGCCTCGTCACTACCCTCATTACCTGTTAAACAGCCTACCCTAATCACATCAAAGCCATAACCACCGTGCCCTTGGTTCCCATTAATACAAATTCATTGTACGCGAGTTTTACCCCGCAACACTATTGGCATGTGCAGAAGCACACAGAATTTTAAAAAAAAGTACATAGAAATCATACATAATGTTTGTGTATATGTACCCATTCATTTTGTCTAGATGGTAGCATGAGGTTGGGGATTGATAGTAGAGAGTGACGGCGCTTGTGCCCTATCCTCTCTCTATTGAAACCTGATTTTTAATGCTCTATCTTGTAATGTATTGTACTTTATACTCAATAAAGTTTACACTTACCTTTCAAAAAAATGTGTCTTATCTTTTGATCGAAGATGTAAGATAGAGGTTATCTTCTTAATTATTATAGAGTTCGTAAATACGCATAATTTTGTGGTATCCAATAATGATCAAAGGAAAGGGTGCGTTATCCAGCAATTTGAAATAAGCCAACACCACGGGGCGCAGTTTAGCTAAGCTATCGTGCGCTTGTAGAGCTCTTTGCGATTTCGACGTTAGGGTTTCCCTCTTTTGGGGGCGGCCGGCATAGGGAGAGCGGGTCAGCCGGAGGCGGAAGGACGGGGCAGATCGGGAGAAGAGGAGGATGCTTTGAAAAGAAGCACCAAGAAGATGAAGTCGAGATCGGAGGGTGGGGGTTCGTCGGTGAAGAGATCATTCAAGGAGGTCTGCGATGGAGAAAGGGAGGAGGAGATGTCTGTGGAGGATGATGTGCCGAATGTGGTAGAGAACATTAAGGTTGAGGCAGACGGTGAGTGTGATAGGGTGACTATCTCATCGGAGTTCAAGGAGATGCTCCGGCGCCGCTTTTTGAAAGCAGTGATAATGAAGTTGTTGGGGCAAAATATCTCCATTGGGATGCTAGAAGGGAGAGCTAGAGATCTGTGGAAGCCCAATGGGGATCTGGAGTTTATTGATTTGGGGGAGGGCTTCGTTGTGGTGAGATTTGTCTGTGAGGAGGACCTCGCTTTTGTTATGGAGGAAGGACCTTGGCTTATCTTTGGGCACTATTTGACGGTGCAGCGTTGGATTCCTGATTTCTCACTGACGGCAGTATGGGTAAGGTTCCCTTCGCTTCTGGTGGAATATTACGATATTAGGTGTTGACGGCTATGGGAAATTGCGTAGGGAAAGCTCTGAAGTTCGATTCGCATACTCGATTGGTGAAGATGTCTAGATTCGCACGTATCTGTGTAGAAGTAGATTTGAATAAACCATTGAAATCTCAGATTTTCTTTGAGGGTAGATGGCTGAAGGTTCAATATGAGGGATTGGGGACCATCTGTTTCAAGTGTGGCAGAGCGGGGCACAGGGAGCCATGCATTTTTCAGTCGGAGATAGAAAAGGACAAGCAGAAGCACGACTCGGCAGATTTGGAGTCGAGATCGAAACCGGGGAGTGGTAAGTTCGAAGATGGACCTTCGGAAGCGTTTGGTCCTTGGCTGATGCCAAAGGATAGGTGTGGTCGTCGTCCGCTGATTTCTTCGCAAAGGAAACATGTGGAGGTAGGGGGTTCTAATAGTAGGAAGGGGTCGAGATTCTCTTCGCTTGCGGAGGAGAAGAAGGAGACGATGTTGAGGTGAGTGGGAGAGATGGGTGTGGTGGGCTTAAAGTTTCAGCCAGTAGGTCATTGCAGATTGTTTCGAGCAGTCCAGGTGAAGGGAGGCCCAAACTATTTTCTGGGTTGGATAAGGGAAAGAATTTTGATTTGCAACATAAGAGGAATGTGGCCTAGTATGGTTTTCTGGGTGGAAATCATATAGATGGTCGTAAGGCTTGGGCTGGGAGGAAATTTAGTGGGCCGACGGATAGTTTGGGGCAGAATTTTATTCGTGGGTCAAGTTCAAACTCAGAGTCGCTTTGGCCTTCTTCGGGTAAGCGTGGGCCGCTCAAGAACATTTCGAATGAGAGGGGCGAAACAAATTTAGAGGGGACTACCAGAAGCGGCGGTATGAAGAGTCATCCTCCAGACATCAATGGTAACTTGATTTCCTCTTCAGGGGTGAGGATGGAAGAGGAGAATGGCATGGTTATGGTTCAGGAGAAGGAGATGTTGGATGTTAGCATCCCCTGACCAAAATTTTCATAGTTTGAAGGTAAACTTGATCATATTTACGGTAGTTGTTTATGGATTGTCTTTTTTTGGAATTGTAGGGGCTGATAAGAAGTTATTCATCAATGAGGTGCGGGAATTGATGAGGAAGCACAGACCTGTATTATTGGCGATTGCAGAGCCCAGGATTTCGGGGGATCATGCATTGAGAGTTATTAGCAAGCTGAATTTTAGATGCCACTTTGTGGTGGACCCGATGGGATATTCGGGGGGCATTTGGGTGCTTTGGGATGATCAGGTGCTAGATCTGGAAGTGATGTCTTCCTCTCCTCAGTTTGTTCATGGGTTAGTTCATCGTATTGGGTTCGAAGATTTTTTGCTTTCGGTTGTGTACGCCAGCCCATCTATATCTGATAGGTGGCGGTTTTTTTTGGTGAAATGAAGGAGTTTGGCAACCAGGTGGATTTTCTGTGGGTTGCGTTGGGAGATTTCAATGATTATTTGAAGGAGGCTAAGAAATTTAGTGGTTCTTCCGCTTCGTTTCAGAGGATGGCAAGGTTTCAGGAGTTTGTGTCCAGCTGTAAGTTTTTGGATTTAGGATTTAAGGGTACACCATTTACTTGGTGTAATAACAGACACAGTGTGGCTAGAGTTTATGAGAGGTTGGATAGAGTTTTAACTAATGGAAAGTGGTGTAAGGCTTTTCCGGAGGCTTATATATGTCATTTGCCCCGTATATTGTCTGATCATTGTCCTATTCTGTTGAGATGTGAAGGGGGTAGTTGATATTGCTTCTAACCACAAAATTTTTAGGTTTCAGACGATGTGGTTGAAGGAGGAGGGTTTTCATGAGTTTGTAGAGAACATTTGGAAGGGGTCGGAGGGGGACTTTGTGGGTAATGTTGCTGTTTTTGTTCAGAAGGTGCAGATTTGGAATAGAGATTGTTTTGGGGATATTTTTCGCAGAAAGCGTTGGCTTAGGAGGAGAATTGAAGGGGTGCAAAGTTGTTTGATGGAGCAGTTTACTCATCAGCTTCAATGTTTGGAACTGGATCTTCTCAGGGAGTATGAACGGGTCTTGGAACAGGAAGAGTTGTGGTTTCAGAAGTCCAGATGTCATTGGCTTAAATTTGGGGATAGAAACACTAACTTTCTTCACCTGACTACTCTTAATAAAAGGAGGGTTTTGAGAGTAAAGCTGATTAAGGATGAGTCGGGAAGTTGGATTTCGGACCCCACGCAGTTGCAGAGTTTGTATTGGAATTTCTTCAGGAAATTATTTATGGGTGAGGATCAAAGGGCTGTGCATATTTCCCCCTCTTTCTTTCCGCAGCTAACCCTGGCTGAAAGAAGTAATCTGGATTTGAGCATATCGGAAGAGGAAGTGAAGAAGGCATTGTTTGGTATGAAAGCATGAAAGGCGCCTGGAATTGATGGGCTGCATGCAGAATTTTTTCAGGAGTTTTGGCCGGGTGTGAAGGGATCTCTGTGGAGTTTGGTCAGCAAAGCTTTTGAGACTGGTTCATTTAGTGCGGAACTTGGCAAGTCGCTGTTGGTGCTTATTCCTAAGGTGGCTCATCCTAAACAACTTTCTCAATTTAGACCTATCTGTCTTCTTCCTGTGGCCTACAAGGTTATCACGAAAGTGTTTGTTAATAGATTGAGTAGTGTTTTGGGAAGTTTGGTGAGCCCGTTTCAAACTAGTTTCATTCCAGGTAGACAGGCAGCTGATAATATTATAATTGCGCAAGAGGCTATCCATTCCATAAGGAAATCCAAGAGAAAGGAGGGCTTATTTGCCGTGAAGATTGATCTTGAGAAAGCCTACGACAGAGTGGATTGGCAGTTTCTAAAGGAGACTTTGGTGTTGTTTGGGTTTTCGGATAAGTGGGTGGAGTTGATCATGTTCTGTGTATCTTTTACGACGATGGATGTGATATGGAATGGCAGTCATACTGATTGGTTCCAGCCGCAGAGGCGGTTACGGTAGGGTGATCCGCTAAGTCCTTACCTTTTTTGTGTTATGCATGGAGAGGTTGGGGTTACTGATTCAGGAGGCAATAGAGAAGAAGAGATGGAGGCTGATTGTGTTTAATAAGGGGGTGACAGGTTTGTCTCATCTATTGTTTGCCGATGATCTATTTTTGTTTGGGCGGGCGTCATTGGATCAAGCTTCAATCATGAAGGAAATTTTGAACAAATTTTGTAAGGCATCGGGGGCGAAGGTGAATTTGGAGAAGTCGAGATGTTTTATCTCACCTGGAGTGTTGAGAGGTCATGGAATCAAGATCAATAATGTACTTGGCATTGGGATGACGAAAGATTTGGGGAATTATTTAGGTGTTCCTCGGGTTCATGGGAGAGTGGGGAGGAAGACTTTTGGTGGGATCATGGAGAATATCATGTCTAAATTGACAGGGTGGAAGGCTAAGTTACTGAGTTTGGTGGGCAGAGCTACATTGATCCAGTCGGTTACTGCAGCAATACAGACTTATACCATGCTTACTTCGAAGATTCCGGAGCACTCATTAAGGGAGATGGATAAGGTGAATAGATGGTTTTTGTGGGGTGGTGATGTGGAAGCGAAGAAGATGCATCTGGTAGGTTGGAAGAATGTCTGTAAACCGAAATGCTTGGGGGGTTTGGGTTTGAGATCCATGTTATTACACAACAGGTTGATGTTGCAGAAGTTGGCTTGGAGATTTTTACAGGAACCTCTTGGTTTATGGGTTAGTACTGTTAAAGCCAAGTATAAAATGGAGGGGGACATTCTGAAAGTGGCTGAAAGTATGGATAAGTTTAAAAATAGCTGGTCATTCACGTTCAGGTCCATTATGCTGGGGATGAAAGAGTTGAGCAATGGGATGATTAAAACGGTGGGGAATGGATCGTCTATCTCTTTCTGGTGGGATCAGTGGCTTGACAAGCCTTTGGCTAGTTATCTCATTTCGGAGTCGGAAGTGGAGGTTATTGATGCTAAAGTGAAGGATTTCCTCAAGGCTAAGGGCAAGTGGGACATTGACAAGTTGCTGAGGTATTTACCTGATCAACTGGCTTTGAAAGTGGCTGGTTAGCCACTAGCGGAGGTGAGCAGTCAGGGGGATGGATATAGATGGAGGTTCTCACAAGACGGGTGTTTTTCGACGGGGTCGGCTTATCGTTGGATGGTGGAAGAAGATGGGGTGGATGAAGATTGGGCGTGGCTATGGAGTCTTCCAATGCCTTGCAGAAGGCCGTTTTTTGTGGCTTGTATGCAGAGATAGAATTGTAACGGCAGCTTTCAGAGCAAGGAGGGGCTTAGCTGTTTCTCCAGAGTGTGGGTTGTGCGGAGCATTGGAGGAAGACACAATTCATGCCTTGAGAGATTGCTGGAGAGCTAAAAAGGTATGGGCTTCTTTGATTCCGGTTTGCGAGCAACCCCTTTTCTTTTCTCTTCCTTTAGGGGGGGTGGATTGATGAGTTTTTGAAGAAAAAGAAGGGGGATGTGATGAGGAAGATCATTTTTGTGACGGCGATATGGTGTATTTGGAAACAGAGGTGCCGTTTGATTTTTAAATCGGCAAGTGATGTTGTATATGGTGAGGTGTCGTGCGAAATTATCTGGTTTATGACGATTGAAATTTTTCAGGAGTTAGCTCAAAATGAAGTGGGGAAGAAAGGCCAGGAGATGGTGTCGTGAAAGAGGCCAGATATGTGATGGGTGAAGCTGAATGTCAATGGTGCGGCTAAAGGGAATCCTGGAACTGCAGGGGGTGGAGGATTAATCAGGGATCATAATGGTGTTTGGTTGATTGGGTTTTCTTCTTTCCTGGGGGTTTGCTACTGTTTGTTGCCAGAGCTTGCGGCAATAAAGATTGGGTTGTTGCTGGCATGGAAGAATGGAGTTAGAAGGGTTATTTGTGAGACAGGTTCCAAATGTTCGGTGTCATTGTTACTTAACAAGAAGTGGAGGCTTCACCCATATATGGCGGTGGTGGCGGACATAAAACTGATGTTGGAATGGTGTTGGGAAGTGAGGGTTCAACACACGCTTCGCGAAGGGAATTTTTGTGCTGATATACTAGCGGATCTGGGAACTTCTCAGGATATTGAAAGTTTAGTGTATTTGACGAGTCCTGCTTGTTTAGATGAGTTGCTGGCTACGGGTGCGGCAGGGATCTGGTATGATAGAGGAGCTAAGCCTCCGTAGTTTGTAATTTCGGTACTTAGTTTTCAGTAGTACCCAAAAAAAAAAAGGAAGGGGTGCGTTATGTTCGTGTTAGAAGCCATGTAGAACATGGGCGAAAAAAACTGGATTGCTTTTTTATAGGGCCCTTTTCATGCTAGATGATGAATTCGTTTCAATGATAAAGTTTGGATTTACTTGAAACCAATCAAGCACCAAAGGAAGTGGAAAAGATCGGTTTGTGACAACGTCAAACTAGTCTCAAATTAAAAACACTTTTCAACAGGGGTGAGCATTTTGATAGGTTCGGTTCTATTTTTGACAAAATTGTCAAAGCCGAATCAAACCAAAAAGGGTGGTTAAGCCGACTGAACCGACCGACCTTTCTGGGCCAAACCGAAACCGAACCAAATCGAATGGTTCAGTTCGGTTTGGCCTTTTAGCGTTTAATATTGATTAGTCGACTAATGCTTAAACATTAGTTGAGTAACAGATAAAATTTTTACTTTTTGGTCTCTGCAATATAGTTTAGTCAACTAAGGCTCCGAAATCCTAGCAAAATCTGATTCAGTTTGGTTCGGTTTGCTTAACCGAAACGAACCGAAATATACCGCCTCAAAACCAAACCGACCAATTTCAGCAAAAAAAACGAACCAAAATGCTCTGTTCGGTTTGGTTTTCGGCCGGGTCGGTATTTCTTGCTTTGCACCTACGGTTAAACCAATCAAGCCTAAGAGGAATGAGGAAAAGATTGTCTGTGACGTCGTCATCAAATTAGTGTCAGGTTATAGACACTCTTAGTTTTTCATTAAATGGTAGAAATTAAAATCATAAAAATTCAACCTTCCACAAAGTTATACACGAGCAATGTGATGTCTTCACTACATGACACAAGCAATCATGGGATCAACTGTGTTCATCTGCAATCCTCTCTCCTCCCACAAAGCTAGAATCGTGGGGGGTTTATTTTCACACGCAAGACGCACATGCACACTGTAAAGCCGACCAAAGAACGCGGCATCAAGCAGTAACCACCACTCAACTTTGTGTCCAGTACTGACCTCAACGTGGACACTAGCACAAGTAATGAATCAGCATTGTCTTCGAACACAACGAATATCTAAGTGCTGTTTTGAATCTCATTCAGAGGTCTACCCTGTCTCAATGTGAACGCTGTGTATTGCTACCGACGGCCGACGGATGAGTAGTTAGTTGACGAGACAATGGCTTATCACGACGATTATCAGTAACTAGTCCGAGAGGGTGCTCGCGAATTTACCCTATTTATTCTACTGACACTGTCAATGACGAGCACGATCGATTCCCGAGAGGAACCCAACTTGGAGTTTTTTTGTCCTACAATAAAGGAGACCAATAATTGTATTAAAAGAAACTATATTATTGTACAAAAATGAAGCCAAATTTATTAAATGCTTAACCAACATCGCACCAAACCGTTCTCAATTGAAGCCCACTTTCGGAAGACCCAATCAGCAGCCAGCAGAGTAAATGTAGCCATGTGCTCTCTCACTGTGACATCAGTCTCCTCCCTACGTGTGACATCAGTTATTTGTTCCCTCCCCAAAACCAACCCCACCCCCAAAATAAAAATTACCATGATCCAGATTACCTAGCAATCAGACTCACGTATCCCCAGCATAGCATGAACCAGACCAACTTTTTAGCTTTCGGTTGACACAACAAGCTCATGATTTGAAACCGAATTCGACCGGCTAGAGATAGGCTTCGACGTCGGATATCAGAGGACCGAAAGGGAGGTGCAACCTGGGCTTTAAGCTTGCCAAGAATACAAGCTGGCCTACCTCTGCATTAGCTGTCAGTTTTACAACCAGCGCTCCATCATCATTGCATACCATAGCACCAGACCACATCTAGCATCTGTGATTCCAATTTCTGAAACGTAGCAGCAGTATCACTGTACATACATGTACAGCAGACTCGGCCCCATGTGATATTGTTCCTCTGCCAAAATGCCCTGCTTGCTTCTGCCAACCTCCTGTTTGCCTTGCAATGAAGTAGATATACTGGCAGACGAAGGAAAACAAAATTATACCATCCCCCAATGATTTGATGCAGTCGGACCCGAGTTAATAACAGCTCGATGGGATCATCATCAAGGTTCCCAATATTAATTTCTTTCTGGGTGTAGGTGAGAGTTTATTACTCTGGTACTATGGTGGTTAAGCATTTGGCCATAGTTCACCGACAAAACACCCTGCCCAAAAAAATACTACTTTTCTCATGCACGTTCCCTTTTTTCTCCCCACTTCTTTATTATTTCCTTTCACCCCTTGCCCCAATTTCTCTGCATATATTTCAACCCCATGAAGCAGCAGTAGTCTGCAAATTTGTACTTGGCCTCTGACACCGCTTTACTCCACCCAAATCATCATTCTTCTTCCATGGTCCAAGCGAAGAAATTCAGAGGAGTCCGGCAACGGCACTGGGGATCCTGGGTGTCAGAGATTCGACACCCCCTTCTGTAAGTCTCCACCATAACCAACCCCCAACCAGTCAAATTCTCAGTTCCTTCTCCCTCTGATTGTTTGTTCTTCGTTTTATGACCCACAGGAAAAGAAGGGTGTGGCTGGGCACATTCGAGACTGCAGAGGAGGCTGCCCGTGCCTACGACGAGGCCGCAGTCTTGATGAGCGGCCGCAATGCTAAAACCAACTTCCCTATCCAGAAGCCCGGAGACGCCCAGGCTGGGGAGAAACCTCCCATTACTTCCTCCGGCAGCAACCTGTCGGATGTCCTCAGCGCCAAGCTGCGCAAATGCTGCAAGTCCCCGTCCCCGTCCCTCACATGCCTCAGGCTCGACACCGAGAATTCCCACATTGGGGTCTGGCAAAAGAGGGCCGGAGCTCGTGCTGGCTCTAACTGGGTCATGACAGTTCAACTAGGCAAGACGGAGCAACAGCCGGCACCGAAAGAAGATCCCTCGCCCTCACCCTCGCCCTCGAGGGCCTCAGGTGAAGGACCGTCGGGTCAGGAAATGGCAGAGGGAGGGATGGACGAAGAGGAAAGAATAGCACTGCAGATGATAGACGAGCTGCTCAACTTGAACATCCCAACTTCCCCTCCACATGGAGAGCTAGAGCTCCATAGCTCAGCCGACTTTTTCATGTAGCTGCTGCCATTGATCTCAGCCCTGAGAGTTGGTAGGTGTGATGTCAGAGTTAGGTGGCGAAACATAATATATATATCTGTTATACACATAAACGAAATCCCTTTCAGTGTTAATAATGTAGGTCACAATAGAAGTGTGTCACTACACGTGAGATATGCTATATATTTGTAATTGTGTGTACCAGCTTGAAGTATATTATACGCTGTTTTCAAATTTGGAGAGAGAGAGTCACAGATGACCGTGTTGTGTATGTATCATCAAAATGTAAAAGAGTGAAATAGATCCTTTGCTGCATGTTCTGCTATCAAAGTATGGTTCAGGAGATGGTCAATTCCTATCAGTTTTTACTTTTCCGATTCAATTTACAGGCACCCTTCGATTGATCCTGATTTAATGACAAAACTGGTTGTTAGTTACCACCGCGTTACATTAAGGTTTATAAGCAAGTGTTGCAACCGATGCCAACAAGGCTACATGCAAGGGTTCTAACCGTTGCTACTGATATTGTCAATGTCTTTCCATACTTCTCCATCATGCTATCTTAGCTTTCCATTGTCTAACCGTCCATCTGAATGGCATCTCATATTTATTGCAATTTTCTTGGACATGAAAAATTCGTGTAGCCCAAGAACAGTCGAAATGACAGAAGACTGTTCAGAAATTCACCTCTTCATAAGCTCCTTATGTGCACCCTCACCATCTAACAACTTCTTATCTGTTTGGTATATCGAGGCTCCAGCCTTCATGCATTCCTGCAAGCCTTCGTTCTCTTTGTAATAAACTGCCACTACCTATGGTCTAAATATACAGAAGTCCCAATATAAAAGACATTTTGATGAACTCCTTGCAACCTTCACACAAGTCATTCTCATTGTCTTCGACCAGCTTCTATACACCCTCAAGATCAGCCATATTATCTTCAGTGTAGTTGATATCATCACTGCCAGGCACTTCAAGCATGTCTTACAATATGGTATGAGTGTTGTCTGCTCTCTCACGTGCCATGTCAACTTGATTGAAAGATTGTCCGTGTTCATTGATAGGATTTTCTAGGGTTTTGATGGATAAAAAGATGATTTTTATGGAAAAGGAAGGATTTTTAGGATTAAAAAGAGTGTTATGGAAAGAAAGATGGGATTTTTATTAATAATAAACGGAAACAAAGGGATACAATTGAGATTTTTTGAGAGGATCTCGCTCTCCCAAGTTGCCAATTATAGAGGACGACCACACACTCTAATAAAGATGGAATTCTCTCAACCTCTCACACGTTTTTTTTCACCAAATAAATCAAGCATGAGAATCTTTAATCCCCCTATAAATAATAGACTGAAAATACAAAATTACAAAAAAGACCCCTCCTAAAACTGAAAATTACAAAAACCCCCCAGAAATCCGAAAATTACGAAAACCCCCAGAAATCCGAAAATTACGAAAACGTCTCTAATGGGCCAAAAATTACAGATCTATCATTCATCAACCACACATTAGCTGCAAAAGTCCCAGAAAGTATAGAAAGTATAGCTCTTATAAAAACCAACCGCAAGGAGGTGTGTTTTCAACGCATTTCTCACGAACAGCCATTTGTTCTTGGACCATCTGCTTGGATAATATATATGTTCGCATGCATATATCGAAGAGGGTTCAAGTCTGAGAACTGCAGAAAATCATATATGCTCTTTCTATATCAATTGTCTTCATGCTTGTTCTTTGAAAGAATATCACGGAATGATTTGTTTGGAAATAACCTTGTCCGCAAATTGGCAGAGTTTTAAAATAAAAGTATGTGCTATGAAAATTCCGTTTATAAGTGCAAAGACTATACTAGCTGTTGTAAGAAAGCGGTTATTATCCATAGATATGCAATGTATCTTCGTATATTTGCAACGGTGTTCAGTTCATGAACATTTTGACAGCACATCCTTATTGTTCTCCTAGTACTCTATAGCAAAGTTGACATATCGTATATCTTATTGTATATCGTATTGGTCTCATATCGTATCATATATCATATCATATATCACATTATAAGATATTTAACATATTGGAAAAAAATTAAACAAATCAGGCATATAACTAAATAAAACCCAATTATGAAATTTGAACATACAACATGTTATGGATAATAAGATATGCTAAAAGTTTTAATTAAACACTGAAATAATTAAGCAAATTAAACAAACAATTAGTCCATACTTTTAATTAAACAATTAATTAAATCATTTCTATTAACATGAACGGATATCAAAGTGGAGTTTGATTTTTAAGAGAGATGTAGAAGAAGATCTAGAAAGAATGAAGGAATATATTTTGGGGCAAAAATTGGGATCCTACCATTTGACGCCCAAAATTTGTTACAAACATTCCCCACAAAACTCCCATAGGGGAATGTGAATACGAGGCCAACAAAGATCCCGGCATATTAAGATATTAAAAATAATAAATCCCTCACTGTTTATCCGTAGAGGACGCAAAGGTGAGACATGCCCCCAAACCGAAATATTGAAAAATTGTAATAAACTAGCTGGGTCAGGTAACCTCGCCAGCTTCCTATATTTATATGGGGGTTTTGATATCCTTTACGCAAAATCCCTCACAGACTTTTCCCTGTGGATAACCCCTTTTGCAGACAGGTTTTTGCCATGGGCAGTATAGTGATTTCTACTAGTGAACTGTGAAACCCAATCCACGTTAACATTTTTCGAATTTGACAGAGAAAGATAGCATATAGCCATCTCCAAAGGCTTGGTACTGTCAACCGCAAATCATAAATCATTGGGTGAATGATGTGATGGCTAAGAAGTGACAGGTACGGTAATCAAAAGATTAGACAAGGAAGGCATCCTTAAACGTTCCAGTCTAGCAAATTAATAGCACATTAAGTGCATTAGTCGTCATCCGATCTTGCCAATAAAGATACAATTAAATGATTACGACTGCAAAACCAACATAAAGACTTGCTTATTCATAAGTGCCCTGGAGGGGGACCTAAAAGTGCTGATGTGCCGACGGACAAAGGCCTCTGATGGTCTCGATTCCCGTCGGTATCAGTGACCCAAAATGCATCCCAGATCCTCACATTGCATAATAGAAGAGCAAACACGAAACTTTTAAAGGCGGACAGTTCCAACTAATAGCTATAATTGTCTACTAAATGACGTTTAATCCACGATCATACAAAACATAGCCAACAACTTTTCCAGTATACTGGCCTGAGAATATAACTATCAGGGTGATTTTTTTGTTCATCCAGTTGGCAAGGGAAGGCAAGGCCTAGGGGTAGGAGGATATTCTACTTTCAAAAGAATGAAAGTATTAAAGAGAAAAAAGAATGCAAGAGGGCAAGGGCCCGCACTCTTCAGTGGCTTCCTTGATTTTTCCAGACAACGTACTGATCAAAGTGACCCACTTTGGCTGCATAACACTTTCGTAAAAACAATGCAAGTGGGGACAAGATGGGGAAGTTGGTTCGTCATAACTGTGCCATCGCATGGCAGAATTTAAAGCAATGCGAACAACCAAAAAAAGTAAAATGCCCAAATTGATATTTTGAGGTACGGTGAACAAGCAAACTGGTCACCACAGCAGCTGGTAGTTAGGATCGTGAAAAATTGATCCCATATGAAGTTTAAAAAAACATAGACATCATGTAACTTGCACAAGGAAACGCATGCATATGAATCATGTCATAAAATTTGATATTACGGAAGAATACAAATCCTATTCACAAACTAACAGCTAAGTTGACGAGTATGGAATATTAAACAGTGTAACAAGTAAGATTTTGTTCATCATTAGGAAACTGGTCCAGTGAGAATAGCAGCCATTGGTGCCTACAGTAGAGATCCATTATTAGGTCACCTCCTCCCCCTCCCTCAAACAACTCAGTGAATGATGAGAGGGACCGATGTTTTCTAATTAACATTGACAACTGTTGTTAGTCTATACAGTGCCCCGAACACGTGTCTGTTGTACAATGGAGCATGATGCCGTAATAATATGTGCTACATAAAAATTCGGAGGAGTTAATGAAATCACATGTTTGTGTGTGTCCAAGTGTTAATGGAAGAAGGTGCATGTGGAACCCAGGTCACCTATACAAGAGAAAAGTCTTCTACATTCAACAAAAACGACGAGCAATAAAATTTGATCTTTGCGCAGCATTTGGATAACACTGGTTACTAACATGATGACATCTCAAACATTAAAAGCAGACACATAGATACAGTGTAATTAGAGAGTATATTTCCTAAATAAGAAACGAAAATGAAAGTCAGGTTGTGTTGTGGGTTTATTATAACAGAATGATTACAACTAAGAAAGTCATTATCCCAAATGTTTGGGATTGGCTACATGATTTGATATGAATCCAACTTCCTACCAAATCGTAATTGGAGCCTTTTCGTGATGACATGAGGTGCAAAAAAATCAGTTGTCTGCTTAGAAACCATAAATTAGAGCATTAATTTAGGTCCATTCAGATGTAACTGGAGACTTGGTTTGATTTGCGTCATTTTTATAGTATAAGGTTCTTTTCGGTGAGACCGTCTTAAAGGTTGAAAGTTAGTGCTTAAGCAGTTAAAACCGGTGCACCAAAAATTGATTGGATTGAATAGCCAATTGGTGTCTGGCCTTCTCCACAAAGAATGAAACCTGGCCGTTCAGTCCAAAAAGAGCTTTGTCTTAAGGATGTGAATTCAAGCTTCGGTCATGCAGACCAATGCAAGGAACTACAAAATGATTCAATTAACCTGATCTGCACCGTAAGCTGTTTATGCTTTAAGTGTGCGGTGTTTTTAAAATCGGGCAGATTTTGAATCTTTGTCACATGTAGCAATGTCACATCGTCACATGGGACAACCCCTCCACCTCACCATCCACCTCACACCCCACCCAAAAAAACACCCATTCACCCAAAAAAAGAACCCAAAAACACACCCAAAAACATTGCCATTTTCTCCCCCCTTCCATTAAATTGCACAATAGACCCTTCTTCCCCTTTTGCATTTTGGTCCTTTTTTCATTACCCCGACGCTGCCGATACGCACATCCACGCTTTCCGCTACTTCCCGGTTTCGCGCGTGTACCGCTGCCATGTTCATGGGGGTTATTTTTGCTCCGTGCACCAAGTGCACGGGTAATTTCTAGTAAACTTATGTGCAAGGGGGGAGTTGGTGGCTTTGATTATCATGTACATGTTGTGTGCACATGACGCACGGCACAACGGAATACACATGATCGTTGCTGCCCGAGGACACGGATAAGTAACCAAACAAACGAGAAGAGCTAAGAAAGATAACTTTAGGCCGTCGGCCGGCCAAGTGAACACCAATGAGCTTTATTACGAATAGGAGAGTACAAATACAAATCTTCTATTTTCACAACTAAAGAAGAAACACACAATGATCTCTCCAAAAGCTCACAACAATATCTCACAAAAGGCGGCTCAAGATCTCCCAATATGTTCCAACAAAACCCTCCTCTAAAACTTCCTATATATACCCCCTAGGGTACATTAGGTGCTATCATTGAGGAGTCTCCAAAGGATACACATCCCGACTTTAACAGAATACATATCACATTACATCTCTACGCATTTAATGCGCCGAACCCTAGTATGCGTGCACTGCACCATACTTGCCTCCGTCACATCCAAGTGGGCACCGCTCCGCACGACCGAGCTTCCTCCTAAAGGTCGAACGATCCGAAGTGCTGACTCAAGTTGTTCGACCCACTGCGAACCGTAGAGCTATCTATCCGTCTGACCTCCGACCCTCACGACCGAGAGTCCAATACGCTGTTGAAGTCCAATAGCTCGGCATTTGATATATCTGCCTTGTGCCGAGTCAGATGGGTCATATCCGAGCGCAGATGAGCTATCTCGGCACAAGATAACTCGACTGAATAACCAATGACTCATCAACGCCGAAATCGAGCCAACTTCCACAAATCTCCACCTTGGCAAGATGTAGGCCTCCGTCACATGAACGACCATCCATGCATCGCCTTGGTCGAGCATCATCTGGTGTTCTCGCCATTTTGCTCCGAAGAGCACAATGCCCCTCCGGGCAACAGCTGGATCCACCGAGCCACAAATGCCCCCTCCTGGGGCCGACACGAACGTCATCTCGGAACCACATTGAGCAAGTCCAAACAGTGTTTGAACTTGACTCCCGTTACAAACTTCGTCAGCATGTCCGCCGGATTGTCCTATGTTCTGATCTTCAGCAAGTTGATGTCGTCGTCTTCTTCTCCCAGTCACGGACAAAGTGGAATCTCACATCGATATGCTTAGTGCGAGCATGAAAGACCTGATTCTTAGCCAAGTGCACTACGCTCTGACTATCACAATGGACATCATACTTCTTCTGGTAGACTCCCAGATCATCTATCAAGCCCATCAGCTATATCCCTAATATGATTAGGGCATTGATATGTTTCAGATCAAGATTTCGGATAAAATGGGATTTTATGGGTTTTTTGGGGTGAAAGATCTTTATGGGGAAAGGAGGGATTTTTATAGATGGGGAAGGGATTGTGGGAAGAAAATGGGGATTTTTATTGATAAAAAGAAGATACAAAGGATATTTGAGTTCTTTCGAGAGGAACTCGCTCTCCTAGCTTTGATTCTAGACAAAGCTTAATTCTCCAACTAGATCTAAATGGGTCTATCATATTCTTCTCAATACTCAAACATATCCCCCTCTAGATCTCCCCCTTTATTTATAATAAACTCCTATTGAGCCGTCGTCCCTAAATTACCAAAATACCCATGACCTAGGATTTTTACCTAAAATTACAAATCTGCCCCCCGGGCCCCAAAAATTACAAAAATGCCCCTATGACCAGAAATTACAGATCTGCCGTTACTGTCAAAAACCCTAATCATATTATTACTCCGCCCTCGAAAACCCACCTTGTTCTCATGGTGGTGCATCCAGTCCATAGGCCGTGCTACTCTGAATGAACGTACTCATCCCCTTCCGGGTCAAAAGGCCACCCGATGTTTTCGTCATCTTCCGTGCACCCATCAGAAGATCGGTCGCGCCCAAAACACCACATCCAAGGTCCAGTAAGGCCCCAAGTTGCAAATTAGGACCTGCGGGCCCCCTGAAAAGTTTTCAGAGGCACGTGGGTCTCAAGGCGGCCCACCTGAGGGAACGTCCGAGTCCGAACGGCCTTCCGGGGGGACGCCCGACTCCGGTCGGCCCTCCGGGGGCACCGTGCAAGGACCGTCCTAACCTTGCAATAGTAACAACACACACTAGATGGGGGTGAATAGTGTAATGGCACAAATTGTGTATTTAAAAATAAAACTTGCAAATGCAGAATTATAAATGCAAGAGAAATCTAAACATCACAATCATCAAACACAAACACAAGATTTTACACTGGTTCCCTAAACTTGGGTACGTCCAGCCACACCAAATATTCATTATAATCAGTCACAAGAAAGTGAATACAATCGAACATAGAGATACCTCATATAGAGGATTTTGGATTCTCACACAGAGAAATCCTTGCACTCATACAGAGAGCCTCTAACTCTCATAAAGAGAGATCTCAACATTTACTCCTAATAAAGGAGAAGATCATGGCACCATAATGGGTGACCGTTATCTTCCCAACGTCATAAAAAGGATCCAGGAGATATATAAATACCAAAAGGTTCCAATTCCCAAGCTACGAGATCTAATACAAGACTCTACTCTTTCAGCATAGTTTCTTCCATTAAAGAGCTTGCGACGTCAGATCTGAGACGAACCTTCATGGGTCGATCTTAGCTGCTACAAGTTCCATCTCTTCCTTAAGTTCCCATTCTAACTTAAGCATCGAAGGGGATTTGGGTCGGAACCCACATCCGACCCCTGTGACGCTTCCTTATGGTGCAAATCGCTGAATCTTGATCTACCGTAAGTGTCGTTCCAGATCATCCTAGCATCGATCCATTGACATACAGGCCGCTCGAAGGTCGATCGAGCATCGCAAGCTATCCATCATCCATCAACCGACCCTGGTTCTTCCAACCTAGGGTCCCACTCAACTCGCTGACGAGTCTCCGACTCAGCACGAAGGGTCCACGCCAGCAAGACAATTGTTTCAGTCATTTTTGGCCTTAACAGTTTGGCGCCGTCTGTGGGATACGTTAACCAGCTCGACATCCTGAAGCAATCAAAAAGCTATGTCAGCTGGACCTAGCAATATCGGACCGGTCCAAGGTCCGAAGGAGAAACAAAAAGCAAACATCGTCCTGGTGGATGATGCCTCGGACTATACGTCCCCATCAAAACGACATGCAAAAGCTACCAAAGAACCTAAAGTGACCCAGAAGCAATTCGACCAATTTGCAGAGCGGGTCGACAAGAGTCTCGGCGTTTTGGCAACCCTGATACGCCAAAGCATGGGAAATCCGTCGCTCACAAATGAGCAGCTACCATCTCCAAACCCGATACTGACACCAACTAGAGGCACAGCCGTGCTCAGGGATCAAGAAGATCCGAGAGCGGATCGGCAAGAGATCAGCCTGCACAATACAACCCCCACATCTCACCAATACGGCGAAGCGGGGAATGTGCATCGTTTTTTCGGTTTCCTAGGAGGACACTCTCCCTCCAACTATAAGGAAGCGATCTGCAACATCATGCATCAAGTAATATACGAGGCTCCCCTAGGTTATAACCCACTCAATCTTGCAGGTGGATATGGGAGGAGAGATGAGATCCCAAACCGATCTTCGGGAGCCACTTACGTACATGGCGTGGAAGGGCGATCCATGCTCATCCAATCCGTGCTTCGGCAGACCCCATTGAAGGATAACATCACTTCCGCACTCTCTCTCCCGAAGTTCAAGCTCACCGCCTTGCCAACATACGATGGCAGAGGCGACCCGTGGTCGCACATCCGCAAGTACTTAAAGGTGATGCTGCTTCACGGGGCTGATGAGCCATACCTTTGCCGAGCCTTCCACGCTACCTTATTCAAAAGGGCAGAAGGCTGGTATGAAGGATTACCCGACGGCTGTATCGGGTCATTCGACAAATTGGCTGATTTGTTCTGCAAGCAATTCGTCGCGGGTCGACGACCCAAGAAGAAGTCTTCTCACCTCTTTACATTCAAGCAGAATGAGGAGTCAATCCGAGCTTTCGTCCAACGATTCAACGACGAAGGGCTCGAGGTAGAGGAGACGCGGATGTAACGGTTATCGCGGCTCTCACTCAGGCGGTGCGAAACAAACACTTGCGAAGGATGTTCTATCAGTTCCCACCCAACAACCTCGCAGAGATGTTCAATATAACAGATCGGTTCATCATCTCCGAGGAATCTGAGGAACCAAATGAAACTACTGGGAAAGGCACCCCCGCCCGCCGTGGAGACACCAGGCGGGAAAAACCGACTCAGGGGACCCCTCGCCAAGAATCTCGGGACAAGAGGCCGAGAGAGAGGAGCCCTTGAAGCAAAGAGCGCACAACTTATGTGACGCCGAGCGCACCCAAAACAGAGTTCCTCGCTAATGCCCCACGGGAAGAACTGGTCCAAGAATCTGCCAAGAAAGGCAAATATGAGAAGAGAGACAACTTCAAGTTCTGCAAGTATCACGACGACTATGGGCACAATACCAACGACTGTTGGACACTCAAGAAGGATATCGACGCACTGGTCAAATATGGACACCCCAAGAATCCGATCGCCGATCAATCCAGCAAAGAGGGGCCCTCGAAGTAGAAAGGCAAGATGATTGGGTCACATTTCACTAAGGTGGTGGACTAACTAGTTTCTAAAGTTCGAGATCAAATAAAAAACGTGGGACAAAAGCAACTCTCGCCAAAACTCAGAAAGACCTGATCGTTTTTTACTTTTTTCAATAAAGCATGTTTTTTATCAAAAATTCTGCTTCGAAACAACTCATTTTCGATAGAGCATTTATGAATTTTATGAAAAGAGTCACATCAGACTCCCTTAAAAAGGATCATAACCTTGGGGAAATCTAAATGAACCAAACTCACGATGATGAAACCCATATAGACCCTATCGTGTCGTTAGCCGTAAGTCAAAGTAGAAACTCCTTCGCTACTGAACGACCCTCACATGTCGTCAGCCGTAAGTCGAAGGGGCCACCCCTTCGCCACTGAACCACCCTAACGTGTCGCCAGCCGTAAGTCGAAGGGCAGCCACCCCTTTGCCACTGAACGACCCTAACATGTCGTCAACCGTAAGCCGAAGGGCCACCCCTTCGCCACTGAACGACCCTAACGTGTCATCAGCCGTAAGCCGATGGGCCACCCCTTCGCCACTGAACGACCCTCACATGTCGTCAACCGTAAGCCGATGGATCACCCCTTCGCCACTGAACAACACTATCGTGTCGTCAGCCGTAAGCCGAAGGGACACCCCTTCGCCACTGAACGACCTTATTGTGTCGTGAGCCGTAAGCCGAATGGGACACCCCCTCGCCACTGAATGACCCTATCGTTTCGTTAGCCGTAAGCCAAGGGGACACCCCCTCGCCACTGAACGACCCTATCGCGTCGTAAGCCGTAAACCGAAGGGGACACCCCCTCGCCACTGAACGACCCTATCGCGTCGTCAGCCGTAAGCCGAAGGGATCATCCCTTCGCCACTAAACGACCATATCCGTAAGTCGAAGGGGCCACCCCTTCGCCATTAAACGTCCCTATCGTGTCATCAGCCGTAAGTCGAAGGGCCACCCCTTCGCTACTGAAAGACCCTATCATGTCGTCTGCCGTAAGTCGAAGGACCACCCTTCGCCACTGAACGACCTTCACATGTCATCAGCCGTAAGCCGAAGGACCACCCTTTCGCCACTGTACAACCTTATCGTGTCGTCAGCCGTAAGTCGAAGGGTCACCCCCTCGCCACTGAATGACCCTATCGTGTCGTCAGCTGTAAGTCGAAAGGCCAACCCCTCACCACTGAATGACCCAAACATGTTGTCAGCCATAAGTCGAAGGGGCCACCCCTTCGCCACTGAATGACCCTATCGCGTTGTTAGCCATAAGTCGAAAGACCACCTCTTCGCCACTGAACGACCCTCACATGTCGTCAGCTGTAAGTCGAAGGGCCACCCCTTCGCCACTGAACGAACCTAAAAAGTCGTCAGTTGTAAGCCGAAGGGCCACCCCTTCGCCATTGAACGACTCTAACATGTTGACAACCGTAAGTCGAAGGGGCCACCCCCTCGCCACTGAACAACACCCTTGCGTTACTAGCCGTGAATCGAGTGAACCCCTCCCACACCCTCGAACGGAATGGCCTACCTCCAACACGGTTCGATGGCTTAACCCTGACCATCTTGAGCAAGGATCTAACCCGTCGAAAGGGGGCCACCAGGTATTACGACCACACGGCTGGAGCAAACGACAAACAAGGATATACAAGCCAACTCTTCTGGCATTTTTACTACAAAATTGTTTTCGTTTACATCTCAATTACCCACATAAACATTTGAAAATTAAAGCAGGGGCGAGAGGAGTATATTCTACAAATCTCCACCAAGCATGGTCGTGGGCTCTTGATCTCCCGAAGCACCAGCTCCTGCATCGTCACCCGTCTTGGTGACAACTTCGCCAATGGGAGCGGCCTCCACCGTCCTCTGACTCAGATCATCGTCATCAAGATCCGGAAACAGCACCGGGATCTGGTCGATCTCAGCGGAGAGGTCAGGGAATCGGTCCTTCACTTCCGATCGACATTGTTGGTAACCCTGCGTGTATAACTCGTCGAAATCGGGAAATGAATCCTTAAATTCCTGAACTGTCCTCTCCGCTATGACCTCGGCATTGGCTCTCTCCTCCAACAGAGCCTTCTCTGCTCGCTCTCTCAAAGCGGCTTGTTCTGCTTCCTCTCGCAAGACTCGCGTAGCTCACGATTGAGCCGCTGAAGGTGATCCATTCTCGATTCGCAAAGAAGGCGAATCATAGTCAGCTCGACCCGAGACTTCTCCATGGCTGACCTAACGGCCCCAGGGTGACTACGTGATTAGCCACCACCGGGGCGCGTCGATGCAACGCAACGGTGGCCACGAGAGCCTGCAAACAACGCACGATAGTTAGCATCCATGCATGCATCACCTACAATGGAGGCTGGTGCGGTAATTACCTGGACGTTAGCATGGATGGCCATCGACGCAAGCCTCTCGTAATCGACACTCTCCACGACAGCCTTGTCCCGTGGAAGGATCACATTTTCAGCAATCCGGGAGGCGGTCCCGCACTCCAGAAGAGCAGAATCTTCTCGTCTCATTGGAAACTCCATTCGAATAAGTTCCTGCGTGGAGCAATCGAATCTGAATTCGTCAGGGATGTCTTCAGACAATTGTATTGAAGGGAACAGGCCTCCCCAAGGCCAGGAATCCTCGTGCAGAAGGAGCTTCGGAGGGATCCAGGTCTCCCCCGAGTCTCCCTATAGAGGAGTTTCCCTCTCCTACTGAGGGATCTGCTCCGCAGCTTCAGTCGACGCTGATGGCTCCGAGTAGCTAATGAGAATCCGCCACCTCCTCTTACTCCTCTCAATTGCAACCACCTCGAATTCGGAGGCATGCTTATCCTTTTTCTTCCGCTGGAGACGGGCCGCCTGAGTAGCCCTCTCAACGACGACGGGTCGATCCTCCGACGATTGAGTCGTCCTTCCTCTCGTAGCCGGCACCCGAGGAGTAACATGCTCACTGATATGATCCCCTTGGATCGATCAAGCAAATCAATTTAAAGGTGGAAAATTAAAAAGAGAGGAAATATTTTTAGGGTTTTAGATTGAGAAGAACAATGGAAATCAATTGATAAAAGCCTCTTTCGAGAGGAGACTTACTCTCCAAGCTTTTGATTGAATGAAACAAAAGCCTAAATCTCCTTCACTAAGGATGCTCAAGAGTTTTCTCAACAATCTAAGCATAAACAAATACAATGGCGGCTAGCCCTAATAAAGAGAATGAGTGGATTTACTAATTTGGCCTAGAGCGACCAAAATATCCCTAAGGCTAATAATAACTAATTAACGCCTCCACGTTTCCTCCTGCGCGCGTAAGTGATCATGGGCGGTCCCTCCTCGTCCACCGCACATGGTGCGGCCTCCTCGGCGCGTGTGCCGACTGATGATGTGGCATGGTCCGCATCAATACCCCGTAGAATAGCCACCTTGTTCTCAAGGTGGAAGTCTGGAAACTGATCTTGAACTACATCAAACGCCTCCCAAGTGGCATCGCAATCGGGCCACCCTGCCCAGTGAATTATCACCTCTCGTCGACCCCCCGGTCCCTGGCGAACAGCTCGGACGTCCAGTGGCTCCAACAGGACCTTCATGTCCTCTGTCAGCGTAGGTGGTAGCGTGGAGGACACCGTCTGCTCCCCAATGGCTCGCCGAAGCTGCGACACATGAAAGACTGGGTGTATCGTGGCCGTAGGGGGAAGCCTCAGCTTGTATGTGACCTCGCCAATCTTGGCCTCCACCTCAAAAGGCCCATAGTATCTAGCTGCCAGCTTCTCGTTCTGCCTCCTCGCTAGTGATCTCTGTCTGTATGGCTGCAGCTTCAAGTAAACAATGTCTCCCTCCTCAAAATGAACATCCCTACGATGCTCGTCCGCCCTGGCCTTCACCACCTGCTGAGCCCACAGTAAGTGCTTCTTCAGCTCCTCCAGTAATCCATCCCTCTCCTCCATGTACTCCTCCACCTGCGAGACTGGAGTCTGTCTATCTCCAAAACGAATCAGCTCCGGTGGGTCCCGCCCATACAACACCTGAAAGGGTGTTGTCCCTGCTGCTGAATGGTACGAAGTATTATACCAATACTCTGCCCAAGCCAACCATCGGTGCCACTGCCTAGGAGTCTCCGACGCAAAACACCGCAAGTATGTCTCGATACTGCGGTTCACCACCTCTGTCTGCCCGTCGGTCTGAGGGTGATAGGCAGTACTCCTCTTCAGCACCGTCCCCTGGACCCGAAACAGCTACCGCCAAAAGCCACTCATGAACACCTTGTCCCTATCAGACACTATGGACGAAGGCACCCCATGCAGTCGAATCACCTCTTGAGTGAAAGCTGTAGCAACTGAGACGGTAGTGGGGGTGTCTCAGCGGTACGAAGTGAGCATACTTGCTCAATTTGTCCACCACCACGAAGATCACGGTGTATCCCTCCGACTGTGGCAGCCCGTCGATGAAATCCATCGTCACCTCCTCCCACACCCGCGCCGGCAAAGCTAGGGGTTGTAGCAAGCCTGTGGGTGCCATGGCCATGTACTTGTGATGCTGACATACGTCACAAGCAGCAATTAACCGGCCAATCCTCTTCCTCATACCTGTCCAGTAAACCTCCCGGGCCATCTTAATATATGTCTACTGAACGCCTGAATGCCCCCACCACGAAGCTGTGGAACTCCTGAAACAACACCGGTATGAAGGCTGACGTCGGCGATAAGACCAACCTCCCATGGTATAGCAGCCATCGTCCCTCCTACGAATAGCCCTTTGGCTCCTCTTCGCTCCTCTGTAGCCGCTCACGAATCTGCCCTAACTCCGCATCAGTCTCCGCCTCTCGCAACATCGGCTCCCAGTCTAGCCACATCGGTAAAGACAGCACCCGCAAGCACACCCCCTCCTCTCTGCGGGACAAGGCGTCAGCAGCCTTGTTCTCCAACCCCGGCCGATACTCGATGTCGAAACGGTACCCTACCAACTTGGACAACCAGCGCTGGTGCTCCTCAGTAACCATCCTCTGCTCAAGCAAGTACTTAATGCTCCTCTGGTCTGTCCTGACCACGAACTCTCTCCCAAGCAGATACGGCCGCTACTTCTGCACCGCCAACGCGATCGCCATCAACTCTCTCGTACATCGACTTTAGCCGGGCTCTAGCAGAAAGCACGTGGCTGTAGTAGGCTACGGGCCGTCCCAACTGCATCAAAACCGCCCCCAAACCTACTCCCGATGCATCCGTCTCCACTACAAATGCGATGCTGAAGTCAGGCAGCGCCAGCACCGGGGCCGTAGTCATGTCCACCTTCAAGGCCTCAAAGGCCTTGGTTGCTTCCTCCCCCCAAGCGAACCCATCCTTCTTCAAAAGGTCAGTAAGCGGTCGTGTTATCGTACTGTACCCCCTCACGAACTTCCGGTAGTAACCCGTCAGTCCAAGGAAACCCTGCAATGCCCTCAAAGAAGTAGGCACTGGCCAGTCCAACATGGCCTCTATCTCCGCCCTGTGCACCGCCGCTCCTTCCGCCGACACCACGTGCCCACGGTACTATATCTGCAGCTGGCCGAAGCTACACTTCTTCCGGTTCGCATACAACTGTTGCCCCCAACTCCCGGAAGACTCTCCAAATGCCCCACATGATCCTCCATGGTCCTTCTGTAAACCAAGATGTCGTCGAAGAAAACCAAGTCGAACCTCCTTAAGTACGGCCGATATACCTCGTTCATCAAGGCCTGGAAGGTGGGAAGAGCATTCGTCAAGCCAAAAGGCATGACGAGAAACTCGTAGTGCCCCTCATGTGTGTGGAACGCCATCTTCGGCACGTCCTCGGGCCTCATCAGGATCTGGTGATAAACCGCCTTCAAGTCGATCTTCGAGAACACAACTGTGCCATATAGCTCATCTAGCAGCTCGTCGATCACAGGAATGGGAAATCTGTCAGCCACCGTCTCCTTTTTCAGCGCCCTGTAGTCGACGCAGAACCGCCAACTCCCGTCCTTCTTCTTCACCAATACTGGTGAAGAGAAGGGACTCACACTAGGCTGGATCACTCCCGCCTGCAACATCTCCCCCGACCATCCTCTCAATCTCGTCCTTCTGCACATGAGGATATCGGTACGGCCGCACGCTCACTGGCGGTACTCCCTCTCTCAACATTATGGCGTGCTCGTGCCCCCTCACAGGTGGCAGCCCCTGTGGATCCTGAAAGATCTCCTGAAACTGCTCCAACACCTGCTCCAATGCCTCTGGCACCTACATTGGCACCTCCTGCCCAACGCCAACCTCGCGGCACTCCACCAAGTATCCTTCTCCCTCCCTCTGCAGGGCCCGGATAATGGCCTTGAAGGCCACTAACGAAAAACATAGGGCGGGATCCCCTGTAAGCACCACGGTGCGGTCACCCTCCTGTAACTCCATCCTGAGTAGCTTCCAGTTGACCTGCACATCTCCCAACTTCTTCAACCACTGCACTCCCAAAATGAAGTCAACGATTCCCAACTCTAGTGGTAAGAAGTCCTCCACCAACTGCACCCCCTGCAATGTCAAGAAGAGCCCCTTGCAGAGCCCCTTGCTCTCCTCCATCTTGCATGTCCCCAACAACACTGTGAACTTCTCCAACGTGCTCAACTGCAAGCCATGTCGCTCCACCACTTGTTGGAGATGAAGTTGTGGGTGGCCCCACTATCTATCAGTACCATCACTGTTGTGTCGTCCAGCTGCCCCGTCAACTTCATGGTGTGGTTCGGTGTAAACCCCACCATGGAGTTTAGGGAAACCTCCGCGAAGTCCAAGTGTGACTTCTCATCCTCCTCATGTAGCTCCTTCCTAGGCTCCTCCTCATCACCCCCGTACCCCTCCTCATCAGGCACTAATGTGATCTGCAACAGGTGGCTCGCATATCGGTAGTCAGGGGTGAACTTCTCATCGCAACGAAAGCACAACACCTTGGCCCGCTTCTCTCTCATCTCTACCTTGGTCATTCGACGCCTAGAAGTAGCGGGTCGAGCCTCCCCCCTAACGTCCGATGTAGCTGCCGGCGCCTTCGGCGCTGCTGCCGACGTTGGGCGTGAAGTTATGCCTCCCCAAGCTCTGTGAATCCACATCTCCTCCGATTGTTTCTCCTCCGCCTTCTGTGCGAGGCGAATCACGTCCTCTAGTCCACCAGGACTCTGCATCCTCAGCTCTGCCCTAATGGACGGTTTCAGCCCCCATGAAGTTTCCCATCAATATCTCCTCCGTCACGCCGTACACCGTACCCGACAGCACCTCGAACTTCCTGACGTAGTCACGCACACTCCCCTCCTGTCTAAGAGCCCTGAGCTGCTCATAAAAGTCTCCTCCTGCCGTCTCCTGAAATCTGTCGAGCAAGTATGCCGTCAAATCCGCCCACAAGGAAAAGGGACTGCGTGCAACCATTCACCGGTACCACGCCAAGGCCTCTCCCTCAAAGTAGATGCCCACCGCCTTCAAGACCTTCTCCTCGGTAAAAACCCATCGTCTGGAAGTACCTCTCCGCTCTGTAGATCCACCCATCTGGATCGCTCCCCTCAAACACGGGCATCTTCAGCTTCTTCAACCGCCTATCAGCATGAAACTCTGCTTCTCCCCGCCTCTCCGGGTACCAACGCCTATCTCCGTGGTTCCAAATGGGATCGTAGTCCTCGTCTGCATACTCGTCTTCAGGCCAAAAAGGCCTACCGTCTGGTGCCAGCCCATGGGGTCCTCCAAAAACTGCAGCAGCTGGTCGCTGCCCTCCTCGACCACCGAAATGGCCCCCGGTCCTCGACCTCGCCTCGGAAAACCCCCCGCGACCTCCCGAAGACCTTCCGCTGCTTGCTGCCCCCTGTCGGCAGCCCATTGGGCCTCATCCGCCATCGTCGGGACCCCCAGGGACCAAGCAGGGGCCCTGGGGTCCCGCCCGACGTCGCTCGCCTGGGCGCGGCCCCCTAGCGGCCAGGCGGTGGCCGCGCGGGGCCTCTGCCACTGCGGCAGAGCCTCGCCGCCACCTGGCTGGGCTCGCGGACCCCATGGGGGTTCGCCAGGTCTGGTCGACCCCCTGGGGGGTTCGCCTGGTCTGGCCGACCCCAGGGAGGGGTCCCAGGCCAAGTCGCCCCGCGCGCACGCCTTCTTCGCTTGCCCGTTCGTCGCCGTCGCCCGGTTTCGTCGATACGACGACTTCCTATGTTCCGGCTGTTGCAAACTTCGTCGCAAGCCTGGCATCTCACGCCTTTAACTCCTGGACCTCGGGATTCGAATCATCTTAAACCTCCGCCCATGATTTCTTTCCCTTTTCCTTAACTAGGGTTTGCAAAAACTCCATGATTTTTTGTTGATTTGCTTCGCTTTTTGAATGCTTCTTATCTTGGGCTCGGTTGTTTTCCTCCATCATCTTCACAAGCCGATCGATCATCGTCTCCATCGTGGTTCCGATCTCCTTGGTGATTTCTTCATGTATGGCTTGAAGCTTCTCCTCAATGGTGGCTCTCGTGCCTTGGGCCATTAGATCTTATGAGCTCTGATACCAATTTGATACGATCCGCTTGGATCGATCAAGCAAATCAATTTAAAGGTGGAAAATTAAAAAGAGAGGAAATATTTTTAGGGTTTTAGATTGATAAGAACAATGGAAATCAATTGATAAAAGCCTCTTTCGAGAGGAGACTTGCTCTCCAAGCTTTTGATTGAACGGAACAAAAGCCTAAATCTCCTTCACTAAGGATGCTCAAGAGTTTTCTCAACAATCTAAGCATAAACAAATACAATGGCGGCTAGCCCTAATAAAGAGAATGAGTGGATTTACTAATTTGGCCTAGAGCGACCAAAATACCCCTAAGGCTAATAATAACTAATTAACGCCTCCACGTTTCCTCCTGCGCGCGTAAGTGATCATGGGCGGTCCCTCCTCGTCCACCGCACGTGAAGCGACCTCCTCGGCGCGCATGCCGGCTGATGATATGGCATGGTCCGCATCAATCACCTCAGCCTCTCTAATGAAAGCCTCAACTCCCTCCCTCAGCGCAGGATCCACCCGGTATTCCAGACCGACCATGCCTGCAGAAGAAACAAACAAGTTAAGTCGGAGAACGAGGGTCGAACAGTTGATAGGCAAGATTGAATCAACCTTTTGTCCACACGGTCTGACGCAACATGTCATCGGACCACAACCACTTCGTCTTCTTCACATTCTCTGGTAGACTCGTCAATGCGTTGACGACTTCCTTCTCCTCTCTAGTCAAAGGCTTGTCCTCAGCAGGGCCTAAGTCAGGAACGCCCTATGCGGTGCAGAAACTCGCCTCTTCTTGGAAGACCACAAACATGAACTCCTCTTTCCATTTGGAATTAGAGGAAGGGAGATTGTCAAACATCTTCCTGCCTCGACGAGCCGTTATCATATACCAGCCCGGGGTCTTGAGGGGAGGGATTGTGAAGAAGTAATTGAACAATCTTAGCGACGGTTCAATTCCTTTCATCACACAGGGCTATAAAGCCCATCAACGCACCTATAGCGTTCGACATCAACTGGCAGATAGAAATGTTCAGGGTGCACAAGAAGTAGCGCATGGGGAATCGAAGCCCTCTTTGGAAGGCTTTGACGTATACCCCGACCTCCAGGTCACCAAGATGATGGACCCTCTCGTCCATCCTGTTGGAAACATAAAGTTTTCTTCCCATAAAGTTTTTGATGATACAATCATTTTGAATATATGTATATACTAACTCTTTGGATGCAGATTATCAAGCTCAACTTCTTCACATATGACAATCATCAAGTTATTTTGCAAGATAAAGCATCAAAATGCAAGATAAAGCTCAAGCGATAAATTTTTATATCTTGAGAAAAATGATGTACTTTTTTCTTTTTATTCTTGCATAACTTTAGATTGTCAAAGCTTTGATAATACTCTATCTTAGTTCTTTAAGATTCAACCGCAAAATCCAAGTCTCAGAAAATTAGCAAACCAACACATTACTCTAGTCGACTAATGCAGTTTTTCTTATTTTATTAAGAAAATAAAATAATTTTTAGTCAAAATATATTTTCCAATCATTAAGACCAATTTCTGAAAATTTCTCAAATTTTTGTTCCTAGTCGACTAATAGGTTTTCCTGGTCTACCAGACAGTTTTTCAAATAGTTATATCAGCAGTTATTTTAACTGTTTTATATTAATTAATTTTTAATTAATTAATAGAAGTTATAACTTCCTATAAATGGATAGATTTGGACAGTTTCTAGCCGTTTATAGTAGTTTTTAGCCGTTTATTAACCATCTCCTTTCAAAGGACACTTCAACCGTCATTTCTGACCTGGCAGCACTATTAGTTGACTAATACTTTTGCCTAGTCGACTAATTTTTGGAAAAACGGCTCAGAATTTTTTGAAAATTTAGGCAGTTGTCCAACGTGCAAAAACTAACTTTTTAGGCTATAAATAGACCCCCAGTCCCCGGCCTAAAAATCACGAAAATTCACTCACTCTCTATTTTCTTAAGTTTTTTTCTCTCTAGAAAGTGTGTGATTTTTAGATTTCCATAGGGGAACCTCTGCAGAAATTTTGCCCCTTTAGGAAGTCCAATTTTCCAAGAGTGTTCTACCACATTTCATATCAAAAACCTTAGAGAATCCATCACCAACCTTGCGTCATAATTCCTACATTATCAAGGCTATATGTGATATTGTTCCATACATTTTCTTTTACTTTATTTGGTGAATCTCTTATTGAAGAGATTGTACAAATTTGAAACACTGAGTGGGTTGGCATCTTTGTATGTTGATTACTTGTGGGGAGCAAGTGTTTTAGTAGATTGAAATCTCTACGAGGTAGAGGACTGGACGTAGGATCACAAGGATCCGAATCAGGATA
Organism: Scilla litardierei; assembly: GCA_030789695.1. NCBI lineage: Eukaryota > Viridiplantae > Streptophyta > Magnoliopsida > Asparagales > Asparagaceae > Scilla > Scilla litardierei. The sequence goes on from CM061135.1 coordinate 48,907,445, forward strand.
AATCTTTGTGTTTGCATTTGGAATTCTCTGGCTTGTGTTCATTTATTTCCGCACTCTTATTGCAATTATTTATTTACTTTTAATTTTGCAATATTGTCGTTATTTACATTATTCACCCACCCTCTAGTGTATTTGGTGTACCAAGAGATCCAACATTTGGTATCAAAGCTTCATGGTTGTGATGGCCTACACCTATCCGACGAACAATTCAACGTCTTCATCACAAGTTCCAGAAGTGCACTCTACTACAAGGCATCCACTATTCAACAGTTCCAACTACTCCTATTGGAAGACAAGGATGGCGATCTATCTTCAAAGCATCGACTACGAACTCTGGAACATGTTGGAAACTCAATACGAGAAGCCTACAACTCCTTATGCCCAATGGACTGCTATTGACAAATCCGCTGCAACCCACAACTCTAAAGCGATGAATGCATTATTCTGCGCCATGGACAAGAATGAGTTCAATCGTGTCTCTCAGGCCAAAACAGCATATGACATCTGTTGAGTATTGGACTCCCCGGATTTGGTTTTGGATGATGAGCAAACATAAATAATTCATGAACTAACAATTTGTGAGCGCAGTTATGGAGATCGTCGCCAAATTCACGAGAACACTCAAAGCGACATCTCAAGACCTCTCAAAGCTCGTATTCAATGCCTAAAGCTTCGTTGAAGCTTTTGGACCATTTTGGAAGTCATGAAGATTTGATCGAAGCTCTCGAAGACCGTTCCTTAATGTTTTATTTAGTCTTTTAGTTTCGATCTATAAAATGTTAAGCCTTGAGTATATCTTACATTTCTATCTTCATATCGCTCCTATCTTAGAGCTAGGATCTTAGTAGAAGTCCATACAATCTTTTCCGAAGCATCGCGCTTCGATTCGGGACTTCTTGTGCATGTTAGTTGTTCAAGAAGAAGAACCAACCGACTATATGGTGATCTAGTCGGTCGGCAAAGCTTCTTGGACCGACTAGTTTGCTTTCTAAACTTCATGCTCGTTACTGTTTATACTTAGTCGGTCCATGTTGACTCACCGATCGACTAGTTGGTGAACTAGTCGGTCAGTGATGCTTCTTAGACCGACTAGTTGTACAGTCTCTGTCCATGCCAAGTTACTGTTTATCCTTAGTCGGTCTAAGAACGTTTGACGACCGACTAGTTGATGATCTAGTCGGTCAACATTTGTTCTTGGACCGACTAAATCAATTTGTATTCAGACTAATAGTTTTTGACTCTTAGTCGGTCTAAGTTAACTGACCGACCGACTAGTTGAGAAACTAGTCGGTCGGAAAGTCTTCTTGGACCGACTAGTTCTTTAGGTCTGAAATTTCATCTGTTCACTGTTCATCACTTAGTCGGTTCATGTTGTTTCACCGACCGACTAGTTGATGAACTAGTCGGTCAGTGGTTGTTCTTTGACCGACTAATTGCTTCAGATTTCTATCCGTTGGGATTTGACCTAGCACGTTTTTATGGGACCCTATAAATACGAAGCTTGGTCATTTCTCTCTAGGTTAGAGCTGCCATTAAGAGATTCATTGAGATTGAAAGAGTTAGAGATTCTCACTCCTTTCCAAAGCTCTCTCCCTCACAAGAAATCCATTCTCTCACTTTCTAGATCTAGAATCCATCTTGAGAGAAGTTTGTTCTTGGTGAGCCATTCAAGCTCTAGCTTGATTCAAGTCTCCTAATCACTCCTAGGCACCCATTGCTGCTCATTTCAGTGGTGCTAGGTCTTGGTGACTTCCTCTTCCTCAAATCCCTCCTTGCACCTATTTGGTAAGAAAACTCAAGGTATAGGATTTGTGGTAAGATTGTTTATTTCATATATAAACTGATTTTCATTGCTATTGATTCTCTCGGTTGTGAGAGAAGGTTGTGATCCCGGGTTGTGGGATTCACTATTGCCATTGCATGTATGATTTGATCTTGTGAAGGTTTTTCACAAGATATTCATAGTGGAAATCTTGAGTTAGGGTTTCTAACTCAAGTATCCGGAGGGTATCCGGGTGGTTGGGACGTAGGATCACCGGGAACAAGTCGGGAGACTTGGGTGGATCCGAACCCAGTAATATCAATTGTTTGTGTTGTTAATTTTGTTGTTGTCATCAATTTAAGCTTCCGCAAATTGATTGGTAGTTGTTTGCACGATAATTAGGAATTATACTCCTTGTTATTTTTAAAGTACTATTCACCCCCCTCTAGTACTTGTGCAGTAGCTTGTAGGGCATTACATTTGGTATCAGAGCCAAGTCTACGCTATGTCTGCCAACGACAACAAGACCGTGCGTCCACCTTCCGACTATGGCACCTTCAGGAACCGTGAAGGAGCATCTTCGGTTATGGAAGGACATTCCTCAACGAGGCCTCCATTCTTCAACGGTACCAACTACAGGTACTGGAAATGCCGGATGGAAACTTTCCTCCGGAGTGCATCTCTATGGAGGACCACGATGAAGGAATACGTCGAGCCCGCCGAAGAAGACTTTGAGAAGTGGACTCCCACGGAGGTCGTCGCGGAGGTAAGCAATGCCAAGGCAATGAACGCCTTGCAATGCGCATTGGAGCCCGAGGACTTCAATAAGATATGCACATGTAAGAGTGCATATCAAATTTGGAACTCCCTCCTCATACTACATGAAGGGACAAGTAGGGTAAAAGACTCTAAACTCATTGTTGTTAACAAAGATTACGAGATGTTTCATATGCAACAGGGTGAGAAGATGAAGGAGTATTATGCTCGCTTCGTCGATATCATAAACGAGTTGGAAGCTCTCGGCAAAACCTACACCCAAAAGGAGAAGTGTTCGAAACTTATCGAAGGACTTCCTTCTAGTTAGGAAAAGCGTACCTTCGCCATCGAGGAAGGTAATGATATGAATAAGTACACCGTAGTTCAACTAATGGGTACTTTAATGTCATACGAGGTACGCAATGATAGCAAGGTTAAGTTGCAGGAAAAGATGAAGTCCTACCTAAAGCAAGACGAGCCAAAGAAGAAGGCTATTGCTTTCAAGGCCGCTCCATCCACATCCACATCAACCGATGATGAAGACTCGGAAGACGAGTTGGACTTGGAGTCCATGGCACTCATGGCAAAGAAGTTCAACCGGTTCTTCCGGAAAGGTAACTTCAAAAACAAATCGAAGTTCAATTCATCTAACGCCTCCTCTCCTTTGTGTTTCAAATGCAACAAGCCAGGACACATGAAAGCGGAGTGTCCTCTAAACAAGCAAAAGGAGAAGTGGAAGGCGCCGAAGTTCGACAAGTCCAAGAAGTACAAAAAGGTGTACAAAAAGGGACTTATCGGAGCAACATTCACCGACTCCGAGGATTCCTCAAGCGGAGAGTCGGACGATGAGAAAGTGGAGCAAGCGCACATGTGCTTCATGGCGAGAGAGGAGCATGATCAAGGATCCTCCTCTTCCGATGATAGCGACAACGAAGGAGATGAGGTAACTATGGATGACCTTAGGAATGCTAATTCTCAATTATGGTCTAAATATACTAAATTAGTAAATAGGTATACTAAAGTAAAAGATGACTTAGCTAGCATTCAAACCTCGCCTAAAACTATCATCACCAACAACGACACCGTTGTTGAAGAGTTAAGAAATGAGATTGTTAATCTCAAATCTAAACTTGAACATGTTAGTGTTGAGGATTCGGAAGAACATAGGATATCGGATTTGACTTCTCAAAACTCGACCTTGAGTATTGAGAATGAAAATCTCAAGTCTCGCGTTTATGTGCTCACATCGCAAATATCCACTTTGGGTGCTTCGATGCATTCTCTCACCGAGAAATATGAGTGCACGATAGGCCGAATTAATAAATTCAATAAGGGTAAAGACCATTTGGATAACATCCTAAATGATTTACTTCCGGGCAATCACCACATTGGCTTGGGGTATAAGATAGGGAGTTCATCCAAATCGGCCACTACTTTTGTTAGGCCTACTTTCGATGCCTCACCGAGTGGGAGCAAACACTCTATTGGTAGTTCATCTACCAATGGTGCTTCCACTTCGCACACACCCTCTTTTGGAAAGAAACCCACTTTGGGTGGACCTCCAAAGAAGGGTCATGCCTACATGTACACAAATACCATGCAACGTAGGAACACACGTCCTACTCCACCGGCTCACACATATGATGATTTCTATGCTACACGTTCACGGGCACATGCACACCATGTGAGACACTCTCACGCACGTGTTCATCCACATGCATATGTTCACCCACATCATCGTATGAATAACTATCCGCATGCATCATTCCATCATGTTCCTTATGCCTATCCACGACATGCATCACGTAGAAACCAACGTCGCATGCATGCACCCAATAGGATGAGGGCTCCCAAGATTTTCACTATTTGGAGCCCAAAGGACACAAGCATGGATGAAAAACAAGTTTATATGAATGCTTATTTTTCGAATGTTGTGCATAGTAGTAATTATGTGGGGAAGTCTAAGTCCAATTGGACTTGGCTTCCAAAGGTCTAATCTTTTGGACCCAATGACCTTGGATACCATTATACGACATTTCACATCTATAGGTACTCAAGAAAAAGGAACGGAGCAACAAATTTAAATTTAGCTCCAAGAGAAATTGGATACTCGATAGCGGGTGTTCAAAACACATGACGGGTGACGCTCAATTGCTCTCCGGAGTGGTGCCCATTGCAAATGGGAACCGCGTTGTATTTGGAGGCAACGAGGGCGGAACCATCATAGGTGTTGGTAAAGTGGGTAATCCTTCTAAACCCCTTATATGTGATGTTTACCTTGTTAAAGGATTAAACCACAATCTCATTTCAATAAGTCAACTTTGTGACAAAGGTTACAAGGTTAACTTTGCGAAAGGAATGTGCCATATTTTAAGAAAAGATAATAATGAATTATTGTTTTCCGGCACACGCCATAAAGATATATATATCCTAGATCTTCCAAGATCACATGAACAATGTCTTATTGCCAACACAAGTGAACAACACGTATGGCATCGATGTTTTGGTCATGTGAACTTTGGAACACTTTTTAAGCTTTCCAAGTTAAATTCTATTAGAGGCTTCCCTAAGCTTGTCTTTCAAAAGAAAAGCTTTTGTGACTCGTGTCAACGAGGCAAGCTTCCAAAATCTTAATTTAAACCTAAGAAAAGCATTTCTTCTAAGCGGCATCTAGAGCTATTACATCTAGATTTATTTGGGCCAACTAGAGTTACTTCATTAGGTAATGCTAGATATGGACTTGTCATCGTTGATGACTTTTCTAGGTTTACTTGGGTATTTTCATTGTGTAATAAAAATGAAGCTTTTGAAAACTTCACAATTTTTGTTAAGAAAGTACAAAATCTCATTGGAACCACCATTGTCACTATTCGTAGTGATCATGGAGGGGAATTTGAGAATGAGACTTTTGAGACATTTTGTGATGAAGTTGGTATTACACACACCTTCTCTTTCCCTCGTGCACCTCCTCAAAATGGTGTAGTTGAGAGAAAGAATAGGACGCTAGTGGAGTGTGCTCGCACTATGCTTGATGATAGCCAACTTGGCCATCAATTTTGGGCGGAAGCGGTACATACCGCTTGCTATGTGTTTAATAGAATACTTTTGAGGCCCGGCACTAAACAAACTTGTTATGAATTGTTTGGTAGGTTGCCTCAAGTTAAACATTTTCGTGTTTTTGGTTCGAAATGTTTTATTAAGAACACGTATGGTAGTTTGGACAAATTCGATCCAAGATCCGATGAGAGGATTTTTGTTGGATATTCTTCGCGTAGCAAAGCCTACCGGATATTCAACAAACGAACCTCAACGATCGAGGAGTCGCTTCATGTGTCATTTAATGAAGGATTTGTTCCAACTAGAATTACTAATGATGATGACTCTATGGATGTCTTATGTGATTCAATTGATAATTCTAACTCTAATGATTCTATTGATTCTATTGAGACTAACCCGTCTAATGAAGTTGTTGAGAATGTTCCTAGTGATCAAGGTATTCCCAAACGGCTTTATACCGTTCGTGACCATCCTCATGAGCAAGTCATTGGCAATATCCATGATAGTGTCAAGACGAGATCGCAAGTGAACTACTTCGCTCATTGTGCCTTTGCCTCCTCGATAGAGCCAAAGAATGTTAATGAAGCATGCGAAGATAGCGCTTGGATCTTAGCCATGGAAGAGGAACTCATTCAATTCGAGAGGAATGAAGTTTGGAAGCTTGTTCCATTGCCATCGAAGAACCACACCGTCATAGGGACAAAGTGGATCTTCAAGAATAAAACCGACGAAAACCAAGTCGTCGTCCGGAACAAAGCTCGGTTAGTTGCTCAAGGCTACCGTCAAGAGGAAGGTATTAATTTCGAAGAATCCTTCGCTCCGGTAGCTAGATTAGAATCAATTAGATTATTATTGTCTTTTGCATGCCATAAGGATTTTAAATTATTTCAAATGGATGTTAAAAGTGCATTTTTAAACGGAGATGTCGTTGAGGAAGTTTATGTTTCTCAACCTCTGGGCTTTATTAATGAAAAATTTCCAAATCATGTTTTTAAACTAAAGAAAGCGCTTTACGGTTTGAGACAAGCTCCTCGAGCTTGGTATGATCGCCTAAAGAATTTTCTTTTGGATTTGAATTTTAAAATGGGAGAAGCCGATTCTACACTTTTTGTTAAGCATTCGAATAATGATATAATTTTAGTTCAAATATATGTTGATGATATCATTTTCGGTGCTACTAACTTTGCTCTTTGCGAAGAGTTTTCTAATGTGATGAAGGAACAATTTGAGATGAGCCACATAGGCGAACTCAAATATTTCTTAGGTCTCCAAATTCGCCAAATGGACGATGCAATCTTCATCCACCAAACGAAATACACTGTGGAGTTGCTAAAGCGATTTGGGATGGAGAATGCCTCCGGGAAAAAGACTCATATGAGCACGACTACGCATCTTGATAAGGATACGGGCGGAAAAGATGTAGACATTCGTCTATATCGAGGTATGATAGGTAGTTTACTTTATCTTACCGCTAGTAGGCCCGATATCATGTTTGCCGTTTGTATTTGTGCTCGTTATCAGTCTCAACCTAAGGATTCTCACTTAGTAGCGGTAAAACGTATTTTCCGCTATCTAAGTTACATTTTAGATTTTGGATTACTTTATCCGAAATATAGCACATATGAGTTAGTCTCATATAGTGACGCTGATTATGCGGGATGCAAATCCGACAGGAAGAGTACTAGTGGCACTTGCCATTTTATAGGAAATTCCCTTGTCTCTTGGTTTTCCAAGAAGCAAAATTCGGTATCACTTTCAACCACCGAGGCGGAATATATTGCCGCCGGTGCCGCGTGTGCTCAAGTTCTTTGGATGAGACACACTTAAAGACTTTGGTATAAACTGTGATACTTGCACTATCATGGTTGACAACCAAAGTGCAATATATCTTTCCAAGAACCCGGTACACCATTCCCGATCTAAACACATAGATGTCCGACACCACTTTTTAGATGATCATGTTGCTTAAAAGGACATCATTTTAGTGTACGTTGAAACCCAAAAGCAAATCGCCGATATTTTCACGAAACCCCTAAAGGAGGACTCCTTTGTGCGGTTGCGTCGAGAATTGGGGATTATGGGTGAATCCGAGATATAGGATTCATGTTGCATTCAATAATCTTGCATGCTATTATATTTCGCAATATTTCGTTCATGCTAGACTTATTGGATTTTTTCGGGATTTTATGTGATATTTTGAATTTTTGCTCGAATTCATATTTGAATGTCGTATTTGAGAGTTCGATGTTTAATGGGGTAGTTTAGATGATTTTTGAGAGGATTATGATGTTTCGTCCAAGTATATTTAGGAGAGAACTTATTTGTCAATTTTTGGACTCTTCTAGTCGGTCTCAGTTCATCAACCAACCGACTAGATTCACATCTAGTCGGTCAGCTAATGAACTCAGACCGACTAGCTCATTCTCTAAATTTTTGAACTCCTTTAGTCGGTATCAGTTCAATCACCAACCGACTAGATTCGTATCTAGTCGGTTAGTAAAAGAACTCAGACCGACTAACTCAAGCTATTAGGATTTCCTCTCCAGCTTAGCTCTTTTAGTCGGTTCAAGTTCACTTATCGACCGACTAGATTTAGTTCTAGTCGGTCAGTATTTGAACGTAGACCGACTAATTCTCATTCAGGGAATCTTCGACTGGTCGCTGTTTCACTTTAGTCGGTTCAAGCTCGTTAACCGACCGACTAGATTGTCATCTAGTCGGTCAGAGGTTGAACTTAGACCGACTAAGTGATCAGGGGCAGTCATGTCTTTTCGTGATTTCGACCAACTTAAGTTCGATCTATCCGACTTCTTTCTCTTTTAGTCGGTCTCCAGCTTTCCTCCAACTCGAAAAACCCCGAACCCCTGCTCGAGTCTCTTCATCTTCCCGTCGATCTCCGGCCTCTTTTCCGACCATCTCCGTCGCCGATCATCGTCGTCTTCCTCCTAGGTATACTCCCTCTCATCTAAGGTTTCCTCCTAGGTCTCTTTTCGAATTCTAGGGCTTGATTTCTACTTCTAGGGTTTCGAATTTCATCCTAGGGCTTGTTGATTTCGGCTCTAGGGTTTATACTTAGGGTTGTTTGATCTTATTCTTGCGTTGCTTGATCTCGTTTTGTCACGACTTATGGCAAAGACGAGAATCCCGATCACTCCCTCCGGTGCATCTCCTATGTCTGTAGAACCACACCCCAGGAATCCTTCGAAACCCAAACGCCGAGCTAAATCAACCCAACCTTCATCGTCTTCGCCTCCTCTGAAGAAGCAGAGGACGGCGACCGTCAAACCCGGTAAACATTCTAAGTCTAGGAAGCCTATACTCCATACCCCCTCTACACCTCCTGATTCCGATACTGAGTTTAGACCCGAGGATGAGTCTGGACATAGAGAACCCACTCCTCCACTTCGTCCTAGGACTCGACAGCCTAAGGGACAGGCCCCAATGCCAGCAGGTGGTGTAGACATATCGTTGTGTCGCGACGACCATATGTGTCTAGCGGCTTACAACCGTATTGAGCACTGCCCGCTGCTATTGGAGCACTTTGTTCAGTTTTCCGACTTCCTTGGCTTAGCAGATCTCATATCCTATAGTGGGCTCCTAGACTACCTTCGCTTCGACCCTAAGGCGAACTCTCGACCCTATCCTCGCCTGGTCAAACTTTTCTATGCAAATCGTGTCCGGGGCCACTACGATGAGAGCCACTCCATCGAGACTACTGTCTTGGGGACTCCTATAGTCCTCACGGCAGAAATCTTAGGGGAGTTGCTTGGTTGTTCGTCGTCTGGTCTCCTCCCATCAGACATTTCAGTTGATGATATCTCCTCTTTGGATCAGTCTGTTCTCGCTGATATCTTCCATGTGATCCCTCCAGCTTTCATTGGTGTCCCTTCGAAGTCATTTAAGCCAAATGCATGTGTGCTCAATCTCATTCTGAAGTCGTGATTGCTTCCCAAGTACGGCTCATCTTCTCTGCCATCCCAGCCTTTCCTAAAGTTGATTTACGCTATATTCTTGGGTTGCGAGATTAATTGGGCTCGCGTTATACTCGATAAGATGGACTCTTTCGAGTGTATTCGCAAGACCACTAAATCTGCGCATATCCCTTATCCTTGTCTGTTGACTTTGGTGTTTCGTCATTTTCACGTGCCTTTGCCTCCTGACGATGAGCGTCCTCTTGGTCCTCCCCTGAACGCGACGGCCGCAAAGAAATCTCTTGCGGCACTCCGTCACGTGCAGCGGACGACTCCTTCAGCTTCTCAGGGCACTTCTTCTGCAGCTGCTGCTTCCAGACCTCCCACCACACTTGAGAGTCTCGCTCGTGACGTTCGTCGTCTCGAGTCTCGGTATGCTCGTTCCGAGGAGATTCTGTGTCGTATTGCTCGTGTTATTGGTGTTGAGGTCCCTCCTCCTGTTTCTGAGGATGAGGAGATGGATGATGAGGATATCGATGAGCTCCTTGATTCTCCTGCTCGTGGCGATGAGGCCACTCCTGCTGCTGCTACCACATCTGTTGCTGGGGCTGCCACTTCTTCAGGTCCTCCAGAGTCTTCTGCTCCAGTGGTTGAGTCTACTGTTGCTCCACTGACGTCTGCTCCTGTTGACGTTCCTGTTGATACCTCTGCTGTTGAGCCTGCTGTTGCTGTTTTCACTCCAGCCCCGACGATCCCTTCAGTTGTCACACCACTCCTTGCAGCAGAGCCTGAGTCCACTCCCTCGACTGGACCCACGGAGACTGCTGATCCTGCCACTTCCTCCTGATCGTCAGTTTGGAGGACTCTCCGGTGATCATTGGATGATACATCTTTTTGAGAGAGTTTTGGGTTAGGATAGAGTTTTGGTGGTGTTTTGATGTATTTTGATGTTTTGGATGTCGGTGTACTTGATGTTTCTTCATTTTGTTGGATGTTTGATGATGATGTGTCGATGATGTATGTTGTATCTTTTTGATGTTCATATAGATGTTGCACTTTTTGTTAGTATGGTGTCGATGTATTTTTGGATGTACTCATGATATTCTTATATATATACATCGATGTTCTCTTTTACTTCGTTGTGCACATTTAATATTCATTCAATGTCTATAATATGTGATTTCGTCGCTCGACGATTATAAACTTGGTTAAATAGATTTTATTTCTATGATTGCATAGAATTGTTTTCCATGCACAAATTTAACCAAGAATATTGAGTATTGAAGAGTACGTTTCTTTATTCAATAAGTGAAGTTATATTTGGTATTTTGATGATTTTAATTTTCGTTTTTCGAAAATGGACAATTTGGCACACTTTGATTTGATTTCATCTATTTTCCCTTGGTGTCAATTTGGTCCATCGTCATATTCTTCGACTCCCGATGTTGGATTTTCTTTATCCTTGTTGTTGTCGTTGTATGCCCCCCATTTTTGGGATAATGCCAAAGGGGGAGAGATAATGATAATGATTAGGGCATGAAAATTTAACTCAATTTCCAAGAATCTAATTTGATATGTTAGATTCGGGGGGGTTAAGATATATATAAGGATTTTCAAATCCGATATTTCAATAATCGATTCTCATTATATATCTCACTCGTCTGCTTGATGCAATCTTTATTTATTCAATTTGGAATTAACGTGTCATCAATGCAGGGGGAGTAAGTATTTTACATTTGAATCATTATTGTTTGATTATTATTTATGTTGGTTTGTCATCACCAAAAAGGGGGAGAATGTTGAGAATTGGACTCCCCGGATTTGGTTTTGGATGATGAGCAAACATAAATAATTCATGAACTAACAATTTGTGAGCGCAGTTATGGAGATCGTCGCCAAATTCACGAGAACACTCAAAGCGACATCTCAAGACCTCTCAAAGCTCGTATTCAATGCCTACAGCTTCGTTGAAGCTTTTGGACCATTTTGGAAGTCATGAAGATTTGATCGAAGCTCTCGAAGACCGTTCCTTAATGTTTTATTTAGTCTTTTAGTTTCGATCTATAGAATGTTAAGCCTTGAGTATATCTTACATTTCTATCTTCATATCGCTCCTATCTTAGAGCTAGGATCTTAGTAGAATTCCATACAATCTTTTCCGAAGCATCGCGCTTCGATTCGGGACTTCTTGTGCATGTTAGTTGTTCAAGAAGAAGAACCAACCGACTATATGGTGATCTAGTCGGTCGGCAAAGCTTCTTGGACCGACTAGTTTGCTTTCTAAACTTCATGCTCGTTACTGTTTATACTTAGTCGGTCCATGTTGACTCACCGATCGACTAGTTGGTGAACTAGTCGGTCAGTGATGCTTCTTAGACCGACTAGTTGTACAGTCTCTGTTCATGCCAAGTTACTGTTTATCCTTAGTCGGTCTAAGAACGTTTGGCGACCGACTAGTTGATGATCTAGTCGGTCAACATTTGTTCTTGGACCGACTAAATCAATTTGTATTCAGACTAATAGTTTTTGACTCTTAGTCGGTCTAAGTTAACTGACCGACCGACTAGTTGAGAAACTAGTCGGTCGGAAAGTCTTCTTGGACCGACTAGTTCTTTAGGTCTGAAATTTCATCTGTTCACTGTTCATCACTTAGTCGGTTCATGTTGTTTCACCGACCGACTAGTTGATGAACTAGTCGGTCAGTGGTTGTTCTTTGACCGACTAATTGCTTCAGATTTCTATCCGTTGGGATTTGACCTAGCACGTTTTTATGGGACCCTATAAATACGAAGCCTGGTCATTTCTCTCTAGGTTAGAGCTGTCATTAAGAGATTCATTGAGATTGAAAGAGTTAGAGATTCTCACTCCTTTCCAAAGCTCTCTCCCTCACAAGAAATCCATTCTCTCACTTTCTAGATCTAGAATCCATCTTGAGAGAAGTTTGTTCTTGGTGAGCCATTCAAGCTCTAGCTTGATTCAAGTCTCCTAATCACTCCTAGGCACCCATTGCTGCTCATTTCAGTGGTGCTAGGTCTTGGTGACTTCCTCTTCCTCAAATCCCTCCTTGCACCTATTTGGTAAGAAAACTCAAGGTATAGGATTTGTGGTAAGATTGTTTATTTCATATATAAACTGATTTTCATTGCTATTGATTCTCTCGGTTGTGAGAGAAGGTTGTGATCCCGGGTTGTGGGATTCACTATTGCCATTGCATGTATGATTTGATCTTGTGAAGGTTTTTCACAAGATATTCATAGTGGAAATCTTGAGTTAGGGTTTCTAACTCAAGTATCCGGAGGGGATCCGGGTGGTTGGGACGTAGGATCACCGGGAACAAGTCGGGAGACTTGGGTGGATCGGAACCCAGTAATATCAATTGTTTGCGTTGTTAATTTTGTTGTTGTCATCAATTTAAGCTTCCGCAAATTGATTGGTAGTTGTTTGCACGATAATTAGGAATTATACTCCTTGTTATTTTTAAAGTACTATTCACCCCCCCTCTAGTACTTGTGCAGTAGCTTGTAGGGCATTACAACATCTAGCATACACTTCAGGTAACACACGAAGGAACTAATAAAGTTAAGGAAACTAAAATCTCTGTTCTTGTTCACGAGTTTGAGTTATTTAGAATGACGGAAAATGAACCAATTGGAGAGATGATCACTCGATTCACCAGCATCGTCAATTCTCTAATAGCTTTCGGCAAAATATATAACCAAACAGAACAAGTAAGGAAGATTTTTCATGCCTTAACATCAGAATGGAAGAAGAAGACTACGACATAGAAGAAGCCACTAACTTGTCAACCCACACAGTTGAAAGCTTGGTTGGTAACTTGATGCCCTACGAAGTACATCTTTAAGATCGCAAAGAACAAGCAGATACAAAGAAGAAAACTCTTACCTTCGCCGCTTCATTAGACACCGATGATTCAGACATGGACGATGATGACATGGCACTTATAACAAGAAATTTTAAAAAGTTTCTAAGAAGAAGTAAGTTTAAAAGTTTTAAGCCTAAACCTATTGATGCTTCTTTATGTTTTCAATGTAATAGGCTTGGTCATATGAAAAATGATTGTCCACTTCTTAAGCCAAAAGAAAGGACATTCAACAACTTCAGAAAGAATAAGAAGTTCGAAAAGAAAAAGAAGGCACTAGCAGCAACATGGGACTCTTCATCTTCAGATGAAGAAGAAGTCAACGACCAACCTAATGAAGAGAATGCCCATATGTGCTTTATGGCACAAAATGATACCGAGGTAAGTATTTTAGATAATGAAGAATTACTTGAAGCTTTTAATGAGTTATATATGAGATTCAAGAAATTGAATTCTCAACATAAGGCATTAGTTCTTTCTCATCAAGAACTAACATCTTCATCCTCTTCATTAGATAGTCTAAAAATTGAGAAGGAAACATTATCTTCTCAAAATGATAAATTGCATCATGAAAATGAGATTCTCAAATCTGAGAATCATAGTATGATTTCACGCATTTCCATTTTACATAAGGATATCTCTTCTCTAAAGTTGAAATATAATGATGTCTTTTAACATTAGTAAGTTTAATAAAGGTAATAATAATCTAGATAATTTACTTAGAATACAACATCCGGTTAATCATAGACAAGGTTTGGGGTATAAGAATACTCCCAAATCCAATATTTTTGGTAATGCTATTTTAGAAAAGAAAAAGCATGTATTTATTAATACACAGAAAATTTGATTCTTCTACTAGTATGAAAAAGGATATTATTCATATTCCAAAGAAGACCAATTTTCTTACATCTTCTAAGAAAACCATTATGCATAATATTTGGGTTCCCAAAGACATTTGTTTATATGACAATGTTTCTAACTTTATGCAAAATGTTATTCTTTCTCCAAATTATTAAAAAAAACAAATTCCACTAGGGTTTGGTTTCCTAATGACTAATCCTAAGGACCCATATAAAATGGGTACCAAAATTTATTGTTTATCTTTCAGGTACCCATAAAAGAAAGATGGATACTAGATAGTGGATGTTCTAAACACATGACCGGAAACATCAAACTTCTATCAACAGTTCAATTCAAAGATGGCGGCACCGTTACTTTTGGTGATAACAACAAAGGTAAAGTTATTGGCATTGGAACAGTTGGTGATACAACTAAGCCAATCATCGAAAACGTGCTCCTCGTTGACGGTTTGAAACACAATCTCTTATCCATTTCTCAATTATGCAATAAAGATTTTAAAACTGTTTTTGAAAAGAATGCATGCATTATATATGACTTTAACATGTCTAATATATTATTTCAACGTAATCGTAAGAATAATATATATATATTATGCATGAGAATAACTTCAAATGATCATTGTTTACTAGCTTCCACAGATAACACATTATTATGCATAAACGTTTTGAACATACTAACTTTAAGCATTTGACACGTATTTCAAAACAAATGTTAGTTTCTGGTATGCCTAATATATTTTTTACTCATACACAATTTTGTGATGCATGTCAATAATGTAAGATGCATAAATCCTCTTTTAAATTGAAAGATGCTATTTTTACTAAAAGACCACGTGAACTTTTGCATTTAGATTTATTTGGTCCTTCTAGAATAGTTTTTTTAAATGGTAATAAATATATATTTATGATTGTTGATGATTTTTCAAGATATACTTGGGTATTATTCTTGAAGCATAAAAATGATGCATTTGAAAAATTTACAATATTTTGTAAAAGAATTCAAAATTTAAAATCGTCATCCATTATTACTATTCATAGTGATCATGGAGGAGAGTTTGAATGAATTATTTACAAAATTTTGTAATAAACATGTATAACACATAACTTCTCTTTTCCTCGAGCCGCACCACAAAATGGTGTAGTTGAAAGGAAAAATAGAACGTTACAAGAATGTGCTAGAACCATGTTATGCGATTGTAATCTTCCAAAATATTTTTGGTCGGAAGCCGTTGCTACTGCATGTTATGTTTTGAATAGAATTTTGGTAAGACCACAACTCAATAACACTAGTTTTGAATTGTTTTATGATCGCATACCACGTGTATCATATTTTAAAGTATTTGGTTGTAAATGTTTTATTCTTAACACTAAGGATTCACTAGATAAGTTTGATTCTAAGTCAGACGAAGGTATTTTTGTAGAGATATTCTGCACGTAGTAAAGTATATAGGATTTATAATAAAAGAACTTTATGTATTGAGGAATCTCTTCATGTAAGTTTTGATGAGAATTATACACATCACACATTTAGATGAAGAAGATTCCATACATATCACTAGTTCTTTAGAAAACACTAAGTTAGATGACGATGATTCTACTAATTCCATTTCTGAGATTATCCCTGAAAATACAAGTCTTCCTAAAGCATTTGTTGAAATTCCTAATCATTCACATGATGTAGTTATTGGAGATATTTCTGATAGAGTAAGAACTGGATCTCAAATAGAACAAATGACTAATTGTGCATTTATATCATCCATCGAACCAAAGAATGTTATTGAAGCATACAAAGATAGTTCATGGATTATATCAATGCAGGAAGAACTAAATCAATTCAAAAGAAATGATGTATGGAAATTAGTATCTAGACCTTCAGATCATATCCTATTATTGGAACTAAGTGGGTATTTAAGAATAAATTGGATGAATCTGGTCAAGTAGTTAAAAATAAGGCTAGATTAGTTGCGCAATATTATAATCAGGAAGAAGGTATAGATTATGATGAAACCTATGCACCTGTAGCAAGATTAGAATCTATTAGAATGCTTTTAGCATATGCATGTTATAAGGATTTTAAGTTATATCAAATGGATGTTAAAAGCACATTTCTAAATGCTATTATAAAGAAATAAGTCTATGTAGAACCACCTGGATTTCAACATGAAAGTTTGGATAATCATGTTTTTAAGTTAAAGAAAGCTCTATATGGATTAAAATTAGCACCTCGTGCTTGGTATGAAAGGTTAAAGAACTTTCTTTTAAAATCTGGTTATTCAGTTGGAAAGATAGATTCTACTTTATTTATCAAACATAAAGATTCTGATGTTATCATTATACAAATATATGTTATATATGTTGATGGCATAATTTTTGTTCTACTAATGATACTCTTTGTCAAGAATTTTCTAAGGAAATACAAAATGAATTTGAGATGAGTCACATGGGTGAATTAACCTATTTTCTTGGACTTCAAATCAAGCAAATGAAGGAAGGTATATTTATACACCAAATTAAATATATAAAGGAACTCCTCAAAAGGTTTGGATTAGAGAATTCTGCAGAAAAGCATACTCCAATGGGTACTTCATCAAATCTTGACAAGGATCCAAATGGTAAGAGTGTTAATCAAACATTATATCGATGTATGATTAGATCATTACTTTATCTTACTCAAGTAGACCAGATATTATGTTTTCGGTTTGCATATGTGCTAGGTATCAGTCCGATCGTAAATTATCACATTTGACTGCTGTCAAACGGATAATTAGGTATATCAAACACGCATCTGATTTTGGTTTATATCCAAAAATCAAATTCATTTGATCTAGTTTCATTTAGTGACGCAGATTTTGCTGGTTGCAAATTGATCGTAAAAGTACAAGTGGAACTTGTCACTTTTTAAGTTATGCATTAGTATCATGATTTAGTAAGAAACAAAACTCTGTTTTTTTATCTACTACTGAAGCGGAATACATTGCCGCTGGTTTAGCGTGTGCACAGATTTTATGGATGAAACAAACGATACTAGATTATGGCATTAAATGTACACTTGTCCAATCATGTGTGATAATACTAGTGCTATAAATTTATCCAAAAATCAGGTACATCATGCTCGCACTAAACACATAGATATACGGCACCATTTCTTGGATGATCATGTCCAAAAAGGTGATATTATTCTTAAGTACATAGATACTAAGAATCAAATTGTCGATATCCTGACTAAGCCTCTTAAAGAATAGACTTTTCTATAACTTAGAAGAAAACTTGGTATAGTTAGTAAATCAGAATTTTAACTATAGATTATATTTATGTATTATGTTATTATCAATATAAAATTTTTCTGGATTTTTCAGAATTATTTTATATTTTTATTAGTCGACTAGTAGATAGCTCTGGTCGACAAAACTGCTAGATATTATTATGTCTCAGTTATATATATATATTAATTTTTTATATATATCCAAAATTTTGATCTATCGGCAAACTCATTTTTGAAATCACTTAAGACAAAATGACAACTACTTTTTGTTTTCCCTCCAAAGTTTCAAAGCTTCTTAGAAAGGCAAATTGTCAAGTACAAAGCACATTGGAAAGGAGTCATGCCAAGTCAAATCCAAGTACAACCTACCCCTAGGCATTGGACAGAAGTCAGATCCTTTCGTCCTATCTTTTGACCCGTTTTATTACTAAAAATCCACATTTTTCGCGTCTTCCCTAATACAATATTTTCTGTGTCTTGATTAGTCGATTAGGAGATTTGACTAGTCAACCAGAAAATTACAGTTTTCAGGAAAACTGCGATTTCGACCGTTTTCTTCCACCATTTTCTGCACCAATCGGTTCTTCAACTTCTAGAGAAGTTAAGGAAAGTTTTTAATTGGTTCCAAATCAGTTTTTCTTTCAAATTTCGAATCCCATCTTCTTTTTTCTCTATTTAAATCAATGGGTTCGCCTTCACCTCTACCATGCGAAAACCTCTATCTACTTGGTCCAAACATTCCTCCATCTTTAGATATTGATCGCAGATAGCCTCCTCCTCCCGTCGCCCAAACCCCTCTGACCGCCGGCCATTGGTCTTCAACTCCGCCAAAGCCCGCGAAAAGTTTGATTCCATGGCCAATACTCCATTTTACCCGGAAAGATTCATAGATTTCAATGATTCCGAAATCATCAACTATGATGTTTTCAATCTTCTTCATGATGTCTCCCTCCTTCATCTTTGGAGTTACGTTGAGATTGTTCCATACTACCCAAGCCTTGTTAAGGAATTCTACGCTAATATGGAAGTTACCCATGATGATGGCAATGTCTACTTCGAATCCGTTGTCAAAGGGCGCGAGATTCATCTTACCTACGATTCCTTTGCTGAATGCTTAGGTATCCCTCGCTCTAATGCGTCTGACGTTGGCTTTCCTATGGATAACACCAATGTTCTTGCTCGCCTAAGCCCTACCTTCCATGTAGGGATGAGCGCAATTGATTTGCTACCCACTCCACGTCTCATCTTCAAGATCCTGATTTACAACTTCCTTCCCAAATCCGGATCTCTAAAATATGTTAGCAATCATCTTATTGTTTGCCTTTATGCCATTGTTGGTGGTTTGAAGGTAAACTGGGCTTACGCTATCATGATGGTGCTTACCAAGCCCGTTTTGACACATATCTACCTACCATGCACCATCACCCGGATTTTCAAACACTTCAATATCCCTCTTGTTGGTGAAGTTTATGTGTTTCATACCTTCAACATCGACCGTTCCGTCCTTAATCGCATGACCTTACCCCCTCCTCCTAGAAATGAAGAAGATCGCCCCGTTGAACCTCCTCTCTATCGTCGTCGCTTTGGTGTTATTCCCAATAATCCTAATCCTCTTCATCCTCCTCATCGCGCTTTTCTACAAACGCATAATTTGCGCGAGGATGTTAACAAAGGCTTTACGGGAGTTCAGGAGCATTTGAGCGGTTTTGAAACACGTCTAGAGAACATCACCTCCACCATGAACAATGGCTTCGAGACTTCCCAAAGCAGTCAGGCCCATATCCTCAGTCTCCTCGAACGCTGGTCCCCCTATTGCCCTTCCACATCGCAGCATCCACCACCACCGTATTGAGTGATTTCAGGTACTGTTCGGTTATTTGTCGACTAGGACTATCAGTTAGTCGACTAATGCTTAATTATGACTGGTTGTTTCTGTTGTGTTGCTTGGTGATTATTTTAAGTTATAGTTTGACTAAGACTATCAGTCAGTATGCACTCTGGTTCTTTGGGTTCAGTTGCATTAAGTTGTTGTATGTTAGGTTGTTGTTGACTCACAAGTCCTCGATCTCCTATGTATGGCATTATCCTTGTAATAATACTTCTGTTGCTTTAATGAAGTTCAGTTTGTTTTGTTCATATTCTTCACTGTTTTTCAGAACTCTGCACAGATTAGTCGACCATGACATTTCTTTAGTCGACTAATTTGCTCCATTTCATCCCATTCTTTGAAAATTTCAAGGGGGGAATATGAAATATTTATGCATATGGAATATTACATATAAACACTATTAAATATACACACATATACATGTTTTTCACTACAAGGGAATTTTTACTATCATTCCCAAAGATCTAAAGATCTTTTTACAGTCATTCATTTTTTTTATGATTAATGCATTTGCTAATTGATATTACACTGTTACACAATCATTCACATTGGCAAATAGATTATTCATTCTAGCAATCATTTATTCAGGGGGGCTTTATACTTTAAAATATTCTTTACAATCACATATATTTCATATTATCATTAGATATATTGTAATCATCAAAAAAGAGGGAGAATGTTGGAAACATAAAGTTTTCTTCCCATAAAGTTTTTGATGATACAATCATTTTGAATATATATGTGTATACTGACTCTTTAGATGCAGATTATCAAGCTCAACTTCTTCACATATGACAATCATCAAGTTACTTTGCAAGATAAAGCATCAAAATGCAAGACAAAGCTCAAGCGATAAATTTTTATATCTTGAGAAAAATGATGTACTTTTTCTTTTTATTCTTGCATAACTTTAGATTGTCAAATCCTTGATAATACTCTATCTTAGTTCTTTAGGATTCAACCTCAAAATCCAAGTCTCAGAAAATTAGCAGACCAGCACATTCCTCTAGTCGACTAATGCAGTTTTTCTTATTTTATTAAGAAAATAAAATAATTTTTAGTCAAAATATATTTTCCAATCATTAGGATCAATTTCTGAAAATTTCTCAAATTTTTGTTCCTAGTCGACTAATAGGTTTTCCTGGTCTACCAGACAGTTTTTCAAATAGTTATATCAGCAGTTATTTTAACTGTTTTATATTAATTAATTTTTAATTAATTAATAGAAGTTATAACTTCCTATAAACGGATAGATTTGGACAGTTTCTAGCCTTTTATAGCAGTTTTTAGCCGTCTATTAACCATCTCCTTTCAAAGGACACTTCAACAGTCATTTTTTGACATGGCAGCATTATTAGTCGACTAATACTTTTGCCTAGTCGACTAATTTTTGGAAAAACGGCTCAGAATTTTTTGAAAATTTAGGCAGTTGTCCAACTTTCAAAAACTAACTTTTAGGGCTACAAATAGACCCACAGGCCCCTACCTAAAAATCACGAAAATCACTCACTCTATCTTTTCTTAAGTTTTCTCTCTAGAAAGTGTGTGATTTTCAGATTTCCATAGGGGAACCTCTGCAGAAATTTTGCCCCTTAGGAAGTCCAATTTTTCAAAAGTGTTCTACCACATTTCATATCCAGAACCTTGGAGAATCCATCACCAACCTTGAGTCATAATTCCTAAATTATCAAGGCTATATGTGATATTGTTTCATACTCTTTCTTTTACTTTATTTGGTGAATCTCTTGTTGAAGAGATTGTACAAGTTTGCAACACGGGGAGTGTTGGCATCTTTATATGTTGATTACTAGCGGAGAGCAAGTGTTTTAGTGGATTGAAATCTCTACGAGATAAAGGACTGGACGTAGGATCACAAGAATCCGAACCATGATAAATCTTTGTGTTTGCATTTGGAATTCTCTGGATTGTGTTCATTTATTTCTGCACTTTTATTGCAATTTTTTATTTACTTTTAATTTTGCAATATCATCGTGATTTACACTATTCACCCCTATGTATTTGGTGTGCCAGAAGATCCAACACCTCCCCGGCACCTGGATCTGATAATCGAGGCAGACGTAATTTCTCCGAAACTCGGGGATCTGATCGGCTCCAACGTTGGACCTCAGATTCGCAATCAGACCAGGCTCCATAGCCCCCTCCTTGTTCTTCTGCATGACGGTAACCAAGCTCCTCTCAAAGGTAGGGACGGAAGACGAAGCCATTTCTTTCAAAAGGAGAAAATCTAAATCAAGAAAGATGAAGACGATATCTTCGAATTTTGTCGCTGAAACCGTCTTATATCGACAAGGCGACAGCCGCACGATGAGACACGCGTCGAAGATCCAAAGCTCTAAGCATCTCGGATTTCGAACCGACAAATCATCTAAATCGGCGAGGCGAACGTTTTGGCGCCTAGAACTTGAGTGCTAATTTCTCGACTGTCGTGCCCCACTAATGCGATGTAACATCGCTTGACTTCAACAGGCAGACCCTCTGAAGTCATGCAACGGGGGCCATTGTTGAATCATTGGGCCAGCACTCAAGACGACTCGACCGACGAATTGCTAAGGCCCACAGAGCCCACAAGAGAAACCCGATATCGACTCGGTTAAAGCCCACCAGCCAGTCGTCCGTTGCACTCACATTTTACTTGAACGTGGGTTTGAAGGCGGCCTCGTAAATAGCGGAAACGTGGATAACATTTACTACTAATAAAGGGGAAGATCATGGCACCATAGTGGGTGACCGTTATCTTTCCAATGTCACAAAAAGGATCCAGGAGGTCTATAAATACCAAAAGATTCCAATTCCCAAGGTATGAGATCTAATACATAGACTCTACTCTTTCAGCATAGATTTCTTCCGTTAAAGAGCTTGCGACGTCAGATCTGAGATGAACCTCCATGGGTCGATCTCAGCTGCTCCAAGCTCCCTCTCTTACTTAAGTTCACATTCTAACTTAAGCATCGAAGGGGATTTGGGTCGGAACCCAGATCCAACCCCGACGCATCCTTGTGGTGCAGATCGCCGAGTCTTGATCTACCGTGAGGGTCGTTCCAGAGCATCCTAGCATCGATCCATAATACAGGCCGCTCGAAGGTCGATCGAGCATCGTAAGATATCTATCATCCATCAACCGACCCCGGTTCTTCCAACCTAGGGTCACACTCAACTCGCTGACGAGTCTCCGACTCAGCACAAATGGTCCACGTCAACAAGACAACTTTTTCGGTCATTTTGGGCCTAAAGTATATCAAAGCATAGATATGGAAAAAACAAACACATCAATACGCATGACATTTCCAATACAAAGTATAACATGAAACATGTTGGCAATATCCAAGGGTTGAATTTGAGACCAAAAATAACCAATTGTAAACAATGATCACAAAAACAAACTGAAATGAGAGTTAAAATATGTTTTAAAATATTTTAAACATATTAATTCCACCACTGTCATACACATGGTTCAAACATTGCAAGTATGACAATGTATTCCCCAAGGTCCTCATTTTCATGAAAAATAAATTTGAAAACATTTTCAAAATCATGAAATATCACACAAACAATGGATATGCTAAGAATAAACATTAAGCATAATACGCATATAATATGCATATGTGTGAAAGACCTAAATATTAGGGAACCAAACCAAGAAGAAATTGATTTCCTAATGTAATCACATGAGGTGATCACATCCCTAACTAGAAAGTTGATGTAAATATCCCTCTCTTGCACATTACACCTAGTGGGAATCCAAAGACTCAAGGATTTTCTAGACAAGAGATATTGACTATAAGAGATATTGACTAAATATCGGAGTGTCAGAGGCTAAAAATGATGTCAAATAAAAATATAGATGTGTCCAAGAAAATATAAAATATAAAAACTCAAATAGAAGTATGAAAAAACCAAAACAAGAAAAAATTCAGAAAAATAAAAAAAATAAAAAAATTAAAAAGAAAAAGAATACCAAGTAGTAAGTACTAATCTTGATCGAAAAATCCCTTGCGAAGATCGAAAGCCGGATGTCAAAAAGCTCGATTGACGGAAAAAAACCCAAGACTAGAAGAAAAAAACTGAAAAACTGAAAAAAAAAAAGGGTTCGACTACTCATCTTGATCATAAAACACTCCCTTGCAAAGATTTAATGTCGGACGCCGAAACTCAATCGATTGTCGTCGGAAATTTTTGCCAAACGAAGCTGAGCAGAGCGGCATAAGGAGCGGATCGTCGAAAGGAGCAGAGCGGCGAGATTAGAATTGGGGCAAAGCAGTGATAATCTCTCAAAAATCCCGATGTCTCTCGTCATTTAAGTAAATGATTGGATCGAGTGACTCGGGTCAAATCCACTTTTAAGTGAACGACCCGCTAATTTTCTTTTTAAAAAATTGTGAATTGCGACCGATATTTCAAATGGATATATCAGACGCAATATCGGGTTCAACCCAATATTGCGGCGATATTTCCCCAAATATCGAAAACCGCAATATATAAGCTAATATTGGATCGGCCTAGTGACAAATCTAATATTGCAGCCGATATATCGAATATCGGTCCGATATTTAGAACACTGTCCAGAACAGAGCCCAAGCAGGTCTGATTGAACTGGGTTTGGGTTAATAAGATTGAATCATTTGGGGATAACTTTTAATCAACTATGTTTTGCCAATTCAAACTTGGGAGAGAGCGAATCGGAAATTAATTTTGTCTATAATTTATGTGTATTTGTAGTTTATAGAAAAGGTAAATTTCACTAAAAGCCCATGTATATTGACTAATATGTCACTAAACATCTTAAACTATAAACTATGATATTAGCAGAAACTATACTTGGATAGTGGGTGTTGCTGCCCTTACATTAATAGAACAATGGGTAATGCCTGCTACTTTTTAAGTATGATTTCTGCAAGTATATTTCAGAAGTAGTTAGTGACACTGGTCATAATTTAGGATGAATTAGTTGAATTTACCCTATAAAAATTGTATGCAATCTAAATTGGGTAAAACTGAGTTGGGTGACGGCTGGCATCGAGGTCCTATACTGATTTGGATTGTATTGATGGTCAACCTAGCTAATCTAACACAACTTTTTTGGGTAGAGGTTAATAACCCACATAAATCCCAATCCAAAAATGGCACGTTTGAAGGATGGCTAAGAGCCAACCAAAGTTAAGTTGCTGACATAGCAAATACACCAAAACAGCTTCAACTTTCCATTAAGAGTAAACTGCTGTCCAAAGTATGAGTTGAGTCAATGAAGAGCCAATAATAAATGTTCTTACGGGTTCATACTTAGAATCAAGCACAATTTAACATGTTGAATCAAAGCCTGCAAATCATTATATTCAATTACTTGCCAATGAAAGCAACATAGAGGCAGTCAACTACAAATTATGGCTTTAGGTTATTTTTCTGTCACATTAAGAATACAGAGTAATAGAAACTGTCAGATATGAACACTGGCTAGCTAGCAACCAACACAAAAAATCATTGGTGTAGAATCCCAAAAAAATTTATAATCATGATATTATTCATAAGCAATGTCTCAATTGCTATCCGCTAAGTGAAATGGCCTCAACCTAAATTATATGCTTTGACAGTTTGCAGGTTAATTTTCACAATCCTAAACAACTAAGAGAACGTTAATTTTAAAAAGTGGCACGGCACTGAAATACAATCCATGTAATGTCGAGGAGTTTTCCACCACAGACATGATATCATGCATATGGTAAAATTTATACAACATTTTGGATGTTGAAAGTTAAGATGTTAATTCTTTAAAAACATTGCCATAATAGACAGGATATTAAAAAGGAGATGCAAAGCAAAAAGAAGAAGAAGGAAATAGATTCTTTAGCAATATGTATGATAAACTGAAGCATGAGAGAGAAGTCTTTCTTAAAGGTAGAACAAGCCGACAAAAGATATATCCAGGTCATATATGGTATGTTGATATTATTGCTAACCATTTAACGGGAGCTTACAGTGATTCAAACCCAGCAGTCTTGCACGAAATATTCAACGGCAAGCCTCGCAGGCAAAAGTTCCATCTCACCATGCTGAAGTATCAGTCCAAGAGGAGTGATTAACTCATTCCACGAGCTGCAGCTCAGAGACGTATCTGATCAGGGTGTGCTTGCAGACAGTAATGCATTTGAACTGGTATGCCCACTTGATAGTTCTTCTAAGGGATGTCCTCATTATCTAAATAAGCATCAAACTCATTCCAAAATAAGTAAGTCATAGCTAGTGATTGAACACAACTTTTCTGTTTTCTTTATGGTAAATGGAATAGACTTTTCTCATCAGAAAAAGACCAGTTATAGAAGGAATTGATATTCAAGTAGATAAAGCACTAGCTTGATTAAGGACCTTATTGTCATTAGGGCTTTGCCTATAATACAACCCAAAGAGAACGACTTCTCTGTGAAGCAGCGACATAAATAGACAACATCAATGCTGTGGATGCTTATGTTGCCTCTGTCAACAAAGACTTATTCAGATTGATGTACCATTTTACTAGACATTTTTCTACTTAATATTGCGACTGGTAAATCAGTATCATGTAATTGATAACACCGATTATTAAGGAGAGAGTAATGAGCCCAACGGAAGTATGAGTATCGGAAAATCTTTTGAGTATCAAGGATATGTCAACAATAAAACTAGACCAGTAACTTCAGAATGCAAATATTACCTGTAAGCAGTATCAAAGAAGTATTAAATGATATTATGAAACCAACATAAGTGGTCCTATCAACATCAATAGCCTAAAGGGAAAACTCTCTGATTAGTTTTTAGTATGAAAACAAGTGAAGGGTCATGAAAAGAAGGGGTAAGAAGTGAATAAAAATTGGAGGAGCAAGAGAATTGAAAAAAGAAAAGGTTGAAGGGCTATGTCCACATTTAACCTAACTGCAAAATCAATGTTCCAGAATAATTATAAAATCAACTAATTTGCAATCACTTGATGCATGGGTATACCATGTTCAAATCTGAACATCATTTGAACTTTTGTTTGTACGTAGTTTAGACATGTTAGATCACATTTAACGGAACAGATTTTCTATTTAGGTTGTCCAATTTTAAAATTAACTTAGATGGATCTGCATGTTTAGTACATTCCAATGGAGCCTAGTCAACGTGTGTGTATGCGTGTGTGTATGTATATGAGAATGACGGAAACATATGATATATGTGATTAAGCCACATATGTCAACCTAAAAAATCAACCTTTGACTATTTTTTTGAATGATCAAAAACGTTTATTTTGTTCCTCGTATTCTAAAACATCAAAACACCGAATATTTTGTGAACCCAAAAGGTTTTGCCTGTTCATCCACCCGTCGCAAAAGTTATATTATGAGAAACCGTTGAATTTGTGACAAGTAGATTAACGAGCAAAACTCTTTAGGTTTACATAATATTCGGTGTTTTGAGATTTTAAAAACATGAATATCAAACAGTACAGTTTCGATCGTTTGAATAATAAAAGAGGGTTGACTTTACGAGACGCATATGTGATTTAGATATATAAGTGATATGTTTCCCATTATTCTATATTATATATACGTGCATCATCTAACCAAAGAAGAAATTTTATTATTGGCTAGCGTTAAAATCACATCCCTTTTATCCCTTTTATTTTTTCTACTGATCCAATCAGTTCATTGTAATCGTCATGTACTAAAACTCCAAATCATTAATTTTTCAATGAATCCAAGAGACTTTGCTAGTTCACCCACTTATAGCAAATTATCAGTTTCGTAGTAACAAAACTTTTACAAAACTTTTACTACAACTAGATGAAAAAGTAAAACCCTTTGGGTTCACTTGAAAATTGATGATTTGAGATTTTAAAACACGATAATCAAAATAAATAGATCTGATTGTAGAAAAATATATGGTATGGGGTTTTAGCGTTAGCCAAGGAGAATTTCCTCTTTGGCTAGTTGACCTTCATATTCTCATATATGTATGTATCTATATGTTAAAACCCTAAAATATTAAATATTGGATAAACCCAATAAGGTTTGTCCGTTCATTCACCCGTTCTATTCATGCAAAATCGTTAAATTTGCAACGGATGAATGAACAGGTAAACCCCTTTAAGTTCACCTGATATTTGATGTTTTAAATTTTTAAAATTTGTAGATCAAAATAAACAGTTCCGATCCTTTAAAAAATATGGATGGTGAAATTTTGAAAGCGTATATGAAGCTTGATCACAAATGTCATATGGTATATATTATTCTTATATATAAGGACAATGGGTATGTGCTATCAGCACAAGAATTTTCTTGAGCTTGCAGCACACAAAACCACATATCATGTAAAAAAATTGAAATTTATTCTCTAAGGTGTTATACACAATCTAAAATCACAAAATCTCAAATATGTGTGACCCCTAAGGTGATTTGAACCACGATCCATCTGTTACTAAAAGTTCTATTGTTATGAAACCGTTGAATTTGCACTCATATGTCGATAGTCAAATAATGTTGAACTCGCTTGATTTTTGATACATTGATCATCTATGATGGTAGAACACATCCCGAAAAAAAATTAAAAATAAAAACAAATGGTATGTATGGATGTCAAAGTAAGAAAATTTCATATGCTGACAGCACATATACACTAGTCTGATATATGTATACATATAACATTATAGGCATCAGCTACCCAAGGAGAAATTTTCTCCTCTAGTAGCTTACACAACACACACTCTTCTTTTTTGATGATCGGATTCGTTCAGTTCACCATATTCTAAAACCTTAAAATACCAATTTTCTGATGAACCTTAAGGGTTTTGATTGTTCATCTAACTGTTGCAAAAAGTTCTGTTACAACGAAACCGTTAAACTTGCGACAAATGGATGAATGAGTAAAACTTATTGGATTCATTTGAAAATAAGAAGTTTTATGATTTTAGCACATGAAGATCAAAATGAACAGCTCGGATCTAAGAAAGCAATAAGGAGATGAGAGTTTGATGCTACCCAATTTTCTTATTGGAAAACTAATACCCATTTTACTCATATATATATATATATATATATACATATAGGTAAATCTTTATGTGCAAACATTTCGCACAGCGCGAAAAGAATTTTATCTTTTTTGGAAAAAAATTTCTACCCTCATTTTATGTTGTTATACACCCCTCAAAAAATGGTTGAAATATAATGTGAGTTATCATTTGATTAAGGCATTACAACATTTTCGCACATTCTAAAAACCGTTAATTTTGTAACAGGTGGATCGGTGCTCAAATCGCCCTAAAGTTCACCCATTATTTTCACTGGGGTATATATTTATATGAATTAAACAACAAAAATAATAAAAAAATTCTAAAAAATCTTCAAATTCTTTTCGCATGGTGCGAAAAGCCTTCTTTTCGCACCTGAAAATTACCTTATATATATATCATACTAGTGTATATATGCTGTCAGCACGGGAAATTTTCCGTGCTGATGCACATATATACCATTTATATTTATTTTTTGAAATTTTCTCAGATGTGTTCTATACGTCATGGATGATCAATATATCAAAAATCAAGTGAATCCAACACTATTTGACCTTTGGTCCATAATGTTCACCCATATTTGAAGTTTTGGAATTTTAAAACATGTACAACCATCTCGAAAAAAATTCAAAAACCCTATAGGAAATGAATATTTCTATACTCTAAGCATAGGAAATTTCCTACACTAATATAACATATATCCAGTTTCTTACATATATAATTGGAAACATATGCTATATGCAGCTAGGCCACATACATGCATCAAAAAATTCGCATTTTTAAATGATCAAAATCTTCATTTTAATCTTCATATTTTAAACCCCCCTCAATGCAAAATATTGTGTTAACCACATATGTTTTGCTTGGTCATCCGATAGTTATAAATTTAACGATTTTGTAGGAATAGAACTTTTGTAACGGGTAAATGAACATGTAAAACCTCTTGAGTTCATCCAATATTTGATTTTTTAAGATTTTAAAATATGAAGATCAAAATGAATAGTTCCAATCATATGGAAAAAAAATAGAATGGGAACATTCTGAGATTGCATATATGGCTTAGCCATATATGTCATATGTTTCACATTATTCTATAATTATTATATATGAGGTTATCGAATATATGCTATCAGCGCAAGAAATTTTCTATACTCGCAACATAAAAAACATCAGCCCTGGTTTTAAGAATTTTTATAGAACTGATGTGCACATTCTAAAATCCCAAAACTCTAAACATGGGTGAACCCTAAGGAATTTGACCATCGATCCACTCATTACAAAAAATTGTATTATTCGGAAACTATTAAATTTGTAAAAATCAAATCAAGAGCCAAATAGTATTAAATTCACTTGATTTTTGGTATGTTGATCATTTATAATGTGTTAAACACATTTGCTAAAAAATAAATACAAATGATGTATATGTGCTTCAACGAGTATTGACAGCACAAATACATGATCATCTGTGTGTACACAAACGTATGATATAAAGTTTCCTCTTAATAATGGGCATGATATTGATTTTGTTTTATAAGTTATAGAAATTATCCTTAGCTATTTGGACGGCACGTGAGCATTATAGGATGAGATTCAATCTAGGTGTGGTACCTGATTTAGGATGCGAGGCCATCATCAAAGGCTTAGACCCTTGTTTCCTTTTTTTCTTACGGTTTTCTTCTATTGTTTTTGTTGCAAACCCCTGATAGATCAAAACCCATAAACTTAGATGTGTGAAACAGCAATTAAAACCCAAATCCCATAGTTTATGTCTATCCAAATACGTTCAAATCTGAAACTTGAACCAAAATAGCCGCTACTTTAGTTGATTATTTTTCTCCAAAAAATAGCCCTAAATCAATTCCCTGAACCACCACCCCGTTGAACAATGCTTACAACCTAATTTCGTCACCGAAGTCCTCTTGAAATCCCTAAAAATCACAGACCAGCAGATTATTTAGAAAAATGAGATCTGATTTATCATGTGTCACATCTCCCCTCGGCGGTCACCAGCACATAAGAAGAAAGAAAAAATAATTATATGAAAGAACAAAAGATAGCAACATACATCATATATACACATTTCAACTAATTATGCACTGTTTTCGATAGATAATTAAAACATAGACAAATTCCCCATATAATATCAAGAAGGGGAAATAAGAAAATCTACTTGCATCCCTCTTGTACCTATTCAGAAGCATTCTTCAGGGAGGGGAAAGTATTTTCTCGATTCATCTAATATTCATCCGAGTGTATCGGGTGTCTCTTTATATGCAATTTGAATCCAATGTCGGTTGGAATAGCCACGTATCAGCTGTCTCTTTATATGCAATTTGAATCCAGTGTGGGTTGGAATAGCATCCACTTTGTGGATGCCAAGGAAAATACATAAGGATTTAGAAAATTCCAGCTTGCAAATAGATGACTGGCCAGCATCATACAGAAGCAGAACTCAAAGACTGCAACTTGGAAAATGGGACATATCAAATTTTTTGCTTCTTTTCAGATAGAAAAGGAAGAACTTTATTGTGGAGCTATTTGGTCGAACCATAACAGCCCATCTCTTTCACCCCCTTTTCACTAGTGTTCAAAAAGTACTAGTTTTTGAACTCTTAGAAAGTTTAGCAGCTTATTAGAGGTAGCCAAGCTAAGCCAAGCAGCACCCAGTTAATAGTGACACACAGCAGAACAAGTGTTGGCAATAGGTAGGCTCAAAGGTAACTGTCGGCCATACAATAGCCGTTGGATATTCAATAAAAGAACAATAAATAGGATGAAGCTATGGTTTATATTCAAGACGAAAAGACTTATCGTACGAGGAGTGCTGGCACTGTCTTTAAAAGTAGATTTATGTCCCTCAACCAATTCTCGGTACAGGACAGGAACGAAGAACTACTCTCCACTGGCCCTGTAAGCGTGCACTCACAATACATGGTTGCAGTGAGCTGCAACTGGGCGTCCTTCTCACAGAAAGAAAGGCTGATGTAGAACAGAGAACAGAGAGAGATTTGGAGGAAGATGATGCTCAGAATGTGTTTTGTTTTCTAACTAGTCTATGTATATATCAGAGTTAAAAACTAGTTGTTGTAAAACTAGCTGTTATAATTCATGGTGGCGAATTTTTTTGGGCAAAACAAAGATTGGCTTCTGATACAGTCTAGTCACATCAATATTTTGGGCAAAACAAAAGCAGGATTTTGACATGGAGTAATCAACTCAAGGCAGGCTTCTGACCAAGTCAGAGACATGTCATTTCAAGACAGACTGAAACAAATATCCGATCAGTCAAGCCATGAAGAAACTATAATGCAGTGAATTTGGTTTGGTTTGCAAAAGTGTAACAAAAAATAACAGTTGTAAGGAGATGCAAAACAATGGTAAATCTGCATGCGCAACCGTGAACCTCCTACACAGTAGTGACGTCGGTACGGACACGCTAAGGGTTTTTGGATCCGTCATTCGGATTTTGCATTGGCACAATCCAGATTTTACCTTTGCCACTTGCTTGGGCTCGTGTGCACGCAACATCCCTCTATTTTCAGCCCATACTAGAAGCCCAATAGAACAAATGAGAGATTATTAATATAAGCGCATCTAACAGTGTAGTCACTTTCAAAGTGGGGCTAAACATAATGGACGACTCTTTGAATTTGAAAATACCATATATGTCCAACAATCCCTTACTATTTCAAAATTCAAAGGGAAATGGTATAAGAATCATGTGAAGGATAATAGAATATGTGAGAAGAAATATGACAACCCAATATGTTAGTAGTGGTGACTTTCAACCACTACGTAGGGTATGTGTGTCGTATAAGAAGTTGGTGAAACTTCTAATTTCTATGAACAAATCTCCATCATTGACTCACAATCCGTACTAAGTTATCAATAAATAATTGATGCTCTAACGAGTTGACATGTTACGGCCATGCGTCATTCTTAGATTTTCATGATTGCTCAAGCGAACCTACCCAGATTCATATAGGAAGTGGCACCACTTCCACACTCATATAGGTGGACCCATCAAGTGTGCTCGACGATTATGCACAGCACCCAATAAGGGCTATGGTATCCATTAATAGCATTGTGCTTATCCTTTCTCATTATCGAAAGCACTATCTACACTAAGGAATGGACACGTAAGATAATCATATGATAGTGAATCTCTGAATCACCAAGTGACTTATTATTACCCATATGAACCTACTTCATGAGATCATCAATCATATAGGTTGGGTTACCATCACTCTCGACCTTTTGTTTTAGGTATAAGTCACATTCCCCTCGATGTACTTACCATTAACTTCCTATTTAGTAGCTTTGTCAGAGGGTCTGTCAAATTCATCTCTGGCCTTACATAATCAAGAGATATTATCTCATTATCTAGCAGCTACCTTACAATAGAGTGCCTTTGGCGTATATGCCTATTCTTCCCATTAAAAATCTTATTTTTAGCTTTTTGCAATTACAGCCTGACTATCACAATGAATAGACACAGATGGTACCAATTTTTCATAAATGGAAAGATCACTAAGAATGTTCTTAAGCCATTCAACTTCACCACATGCCTTTTATAAGGCAATGAACTCGGACTCCATAATGGACTGAGCAACACATGTTCAATTACATGACTTGCAAGACACCGCACCTCCACCAAGTGTAAAAACATAACCACTTGTGGATTTTAGTTCATCTGAATCAGAGATCCAGTTTGCATCAGTAAAACCTTCTAAAACTAATGGAAAGCCACTAAAGAATAACCCATAATCAAGAGTTCCTTTTAAACATCTCATAACTCTTGATAATGCATTCCAATAATCATGATTAAGACTTTGAGGGTAACGACTCAATCTACTAATAGCATATGCAATATCAGTACGAGTACAATTCATCAAATACATCAAGCTAACAATGATTTGAGCATATTTGATTTGAGAAACTGCATAACCATTATTTTTGGCCAAATGCAAGTTGGCATCATATGGAGTATCTCTATGTTTTTATCACAATATCTAAATTTCTCAAGCACATTTTCTATGTAATGTTCTGATGAGAACAAAAGCAAAATCTGATTTTTATTGAATAATCTGAAAATAAAAAGATAACTTGACCACAATCAACGAGGTGATCGCTCTTACAAAACGCCAATTATAGAGGACGTTCGCACTCTCCCGAAGAACGAGGAATAATCTCACATCTATGAATAATCTCTCAAAAATAAGCATAAGAAAATTACTCCCATACATGGCCTATAAATAACATCCAGATTCTACACCTTTACGCATAAACCCCTAAAAGAATAAAAATCACAAAAGGCCCAAAGTTTACGAATACGCCTCTAGGTCATGTGCATACCGCCGACCTTCCCCTAGCTTGCCTACGGCCCATTCCTACACCTCCGCCGATATGTGATGAGCACATCATTACTCACCCCTAAAAGAGCCACATTGTCCTCAAGGTGGAAGTCTGTAAACTGCTGCGTCATGACACCCACCAACTTCCAAGTGCTCTCATGATCCGATAAACCCTTCAAACGTACCAGCATGTCTCACTCCACGCGCTCCCTCTGCGGTAGGGGTGGCAATTCGGGCCGGCCCGGTCTGATCGGGACGTGCCGGCCCGGTCCATTTTTCTTAAAGCACAGGGCCGGCCCGGCCCGATAAGACTTCGGGCCATTCCGGAGAGGCTCGTGCACGGTCCGATAAAAATTCGGGCCGCCCGGCCCGGTCCGATAGGGTTGAATGAATTATGTATTGTGACAATATTTTATCACATTTTTAAACACAAACTTGTCTCATATGCTTAAAGATGCATCGAAATGGAGCACGAAAGAAGAGGATTAAGTGGGTTGTATAAGGTGATGTGTCCTACAATGTTTTCATTCATTTGGCAAGATGAAGTAACATATTTGGTGGTTCTTTGTCTCTTCTCAGAAACTGAGATCGACCCCCAAGATCCGAAGACATCAAAGTTGGCGCTGGCGGGAAGTTGTTAAAATTAATGATATGTGGACGTTAATCTGATAAGATTCAAGACATTGGACTCAACACCATAAATGAATGCACATTACTGAAATCCGCTTTAGATCAGTGTGTAGTCAAATTGAAGTGGGGCAATCAAACGCTTTTCGTGCCGTGCCGTGCCGCCCATGGGCTGAAAAGCTTGGCCCGGGTTCGGCCCGAAAATGAACCGGGCCGGGCCGGGCCGGTCCGATAAGGACTTCGGGCCAAAATTGTTGGCCCAAGCACGGTCTTATCGTGCCGGGCCGAAAATTGCCACCCCTACTCTGCGGACTCCCTTCAACTCCTCGGGCTCCAGAAACACTTCCATGTCTTCAGTCAATGTCTCAGGAAGCGATGGTGAAGGGGTATGCTCGCCAATAGCCTAACGGAGTTGGGACACATGAAAAACTGGATGAATCACCGATCCTGGGGGTAGTCTCAATCTATAAGCCACTGTTCCCACCTTGGCCTCCACCTCATAAGGCCCAAAGTATCGAGAAGACAACTTCTCATTTCTTCTGTGAGCCGGGGATTTCTACCGATAGGGGCGCAACTTCAGATACACCATGTCATCCACGTCAAAATGTACGCCCTACGATGTAAATCTGCGCGAGCCTTCATGATATGTTGGGCCCTAGCCAAATGTTGCTTCAACTCCTCCAAAATCATGTCCCTCTCCACCAAGTACTGCTCCACCTCTGAAATAAGCGTCGAACCATGCATGTAATGCAACAAGTGAGGAGAGCCACTTCCATACAGAATCTTAAAGGGTGTAGTCTGAGCAGCTGAGTGAAAGAAAGTATTATACCAATATTCTGCCCAGGCTAGCCATCGTGTCCATAGCTAAGGAGTCTCTGAGATTAAACAACGCAAGTAGGTCTCAATACTCCTATTGACGACCTCAATCTGGCTGTCAACCTTGCAGTGCTCCTCTTCAAGACTGTCCCATGTACAAGAAAGAGCTCCTGCCAGAATCTGCTCAAGAAGACATTGTCTCAATCAGACAGAATAGACTTCGGCAGCCCATGCAGACAAATAAACTCTCGCAGAAAAACCTCAGCCACTGGTACCGCACTGTAGGGATGCCGAAGTGGTATAAAGTACACATACTTGCTGAGGCGGTCCACCACAACAAAGATGGGTGTGAATCCTCCAGACTTGGGCAACTCCTCGACGAAGTCAATGTAAACCTCCTCCCAGATCCGCTTTGGCAGAGAGAGCGGCTGCAGCAACGCACCAAGAGCAATTGCCATGTCCTTGTGACGTTGGCAAACATCACACTCTGCCAACATCGCCGTGGCATCCTTCATCCCCTTCCAGAAAACATTCCTTGCCAAATGCATATAGGTTTTAAGGACACCAGAATGGCCCCATAACGCGCTACTGTGGAACTCCTGTAAAATAACGGAGATGTGGATAGAGGTCCGCAGTATCACCACACCCCTTGGTACAACACCTTCTTATCCAGCAAAGAATAGCCTGGGAGATCCGGTAAACCCAGTAAGAGTGATGCTCTAATCTCCGCCAACTTCTGGTTTATCTCCTGCAATAGTGGCTCTCAGTCCTGCAACACTGAAACAGACAAGGCTACCAAACATATGTCCTCCCCAATCCTCGATAATGCATCTGCAGCCTTGTTCTCTAGCCCTGGACGATACTCGATCTCAAACTTGTAACCCATCAACTTTCTAAGCCACTTCTGGTGCTTCACTGCTATCATGCGCTGCTCTAGCAGGTATTTCAGGCTCTGCTGATCTGTGCGCATCACAAAACTCTACCCCAGCAGGTAAGACATCCACTTCTGAACTGTCAGAACAATGGCCATCAGCTCCCTCTCATAGACGGACTTCAACCTAGCCCTCGCCGTCAGAACCTAGCTGAAATATGTAATGGGTCACTGATCTTGCATCAGCACTGCCCCAAACCATGTCCCGAAGCATCTGACTTCACCACGAAGGGTCTAGCAAAGTCCGATAATGCCAACATTGGTACTGTAGTCATGGCCTTTTTCAAGGCCTCAAATGCATGTGTCGCCTCGTCACTCCAATAAAACTTTTCCTTCTTCAGCAGCTCTGTGAGTGCCCAAACAATAGTACTGTACCCCTGCACGAACTTCCTGTAATAGCTTGTCAAGCCCAAGAACACTTTCAGCCCCCGTAGTATAGTAGGGCACGGCTAGTCCACCATAGCTGATATCTTCGATCTGTCGACAGCCACTCCCTCTGCTGATACCACATGCTCCAAATACTCCACATGTGGATGGATAAACAGACACTTATTCATATTGGTATATAGCTGCTGATGCTGGAGCTCATGAAAACTATCTGCAGGTGGTCTAAGTGCTCCTTCAATGATCAGCTGTAAGCTAAAATATCATCGAAGAAAACAAGTACAACCCGTCTGAGGTAGGGGCAGAATACCTTATTCATTAGGGCCTAGAAAAGTAGTATGGGCATTGGTCAAGTCAAAAGGCATGACCAAAAACTCGTATTGGCCATCATGAGTCCTGAAGGCTGTTTTGGACACATCCTCCGCCCGCATCCTGATTTGGTGGTAGCCGAATATAAGATCAATTTTAGTGAAAATGGTTGACCCATGCAAATCATCCAGAAGCTCGTCAATAACAGGGATGTGGAACTTGTCGGTGACCGTCTCCTTGTTCAGTGTCCTGAGTCCACACAAAAACGCCAACTCACGTCCTCCTTCACTGGCAGCACAGGCCTAGAGAAAGGACCCATGCTCGGCTGAATGACTCATGCACGTACCATCTCTCCAACATCCACTCTATCTCATCCTTCTGGGCTTGGGGGTAATGATAAGGCCTAATGCTGATATGAGACGCACTCGCGCAACACTATTGCATGCTCATGGTCCCTAGGGAGTGGAAGACACTGGGATCCTGGAAAACCTCTTCAAACTGGCCCAACAACTGATGTACCTCCTGTGGGATGGTTTGCCCGCTCTTAGTCACGACTCCCTTTTCACGTATTAGCCCATGCATCTCCACCAAGAAGCCACCCCCTCTGACTAAATGGTCCTAGCTATTGTCTTTAGAGCGACCATGGTCCTGCATAGGCTGGGATCCTCTTGTAGTATCACCGTCCTCCCTCCCTCCTAAAAATCCATCCTGAGCATCTTCCAATTCACCTTCATGTCCCCCAGTGTCTGCAAACACTTCATGCCCAGAATCACATCTATACTCTACATGTCTAAAGGCAGGAAGTCCTCCACCACCTGAATCCCCTACAACGTCAGAATAAGCCTGCGGCACACTTCTAGCTGCTCTCCATCTAGCATGTCCCCATCATGACGCAAAAACTGCCAGTATTCACCAACTACAAGCCCTGCTGCTCCACTACTATACTGGAGATAAAATTGTCAGTGGTCCCACCAAGGTTCTAAAAAACTCGCCACGGCGACGCCATGGCAGCAAGGCTCGACCCCCACGCCCCGTTAATGCCCATGTATGCTGTTTGAGGCGGCACGCTGCCATGGCATGCCATGGCGACACAAGGCACACCACAAAAACATAAGGCGCGCCATAAAAACGAAAAAAATGGTACCAGGTCCGCATTATAGGGCAAATAGAACCCGATCCGTTCACTATTATTTGAGGCTTTTCAGCCTGACTGCAGCCGCCCGCATTATTAGGGCATTATATCGATTCGATTCTCCTTGGACGATCGATTCCTCTGATCCTCCCTCTAAACGGCATCAGCATCGCCGACCGCCCTCGTCTCCATCATCAAGCCGACGGGTCTCCAACCGCGGCCACGTCAGCACCGCCCGCACTGACCTCGACGACATCAACCCCATCCACCGCATCTAGCGATTCTGGCCAGAGATCTCCGTGTCTTCTTCGTCATCAATCTGCGATCTCAGAGGTAAACTTGAAAATTTTCAATCTTGGGAAGGTGTATTGCTTAAAATGTCACCTTTTTGAGCTGTTCATGTTTAGATTTTGGCCCTTTGGGAAGGTGAGCTCAAACTGCATTATACACCACAAATAAGCTTCATTTAATGATTATATGAATTAAGCATAGTATGGTGTTTGTTTACTTGCTTGGCTAAAATATGTCTATATGTTGTATCAATATTATTCCTTTTCTGGCTTTAGACAGCACTTGTGAACAAAGCTTATTCAAGATGTTGAACTAGGACATGCAAAAATCAATGTTCCTTCAAGTATCAACAAATTTCGTTCAGATCCAATTATCTAAATAGCTTCAACAACTATGTTAATCGATTCCTTTGATATTGATGACGTATTGAGGTCACATGATTTTTAGTTATGTAAACAATTGCTTTTTAGTAAAGTAACAGTTTAGTTAATTGTAAGCACAGATCTCAATGTAAATGGAAGGCTATGGATTTGGTAGGATTTGTAAACTAATCCATCTAAATGGACCATAGTCTACTGTCTACCTATATATATAGTATATAATAGATACATACATTTGCCGCCTTAAGCCACGCCTTGAAAACGTCATGTCTCCGCAAAGGCTCCTAAGGCTTGAGGCTTAACCTCGCCGCCATGCCATGCCTCACACCATTTAGAACCTTGGGCCCCACTGTCGATCAACACAATCACCATCTGGTCATCATATGTCATGTCAACTTCATGATATGGTTCGGGGTGAACCCTACCACGGAGTTAAAGGAAACCTCTGCGACATTCAAATGGTGATGCTCATTATCCTCGGCCTTTATGGTCTCATCCTCCACTACGTCTTCATCATCCTCGTCCCATAACAGCACCTAAAGCTTGCACACTGTGCACTTGTGCCCTGGGTGATCCTCTCATCGCATCTAAAGCATAAACCCTTCTGCCTCTTCTCCCTCATCTCCACATCTGTCATCCTCCTGAACTGCCTCATGGCAGTGGTGTCCTCTTCTGCTCCTTGCTGGTCTAGTTGGTCCCTGCCACCACCCTCTGCCCCCTACCGATGCCTAACTGCGAAAGGTGGTCCCGCCCCAGGCTCCTCTGGACCTCTGCTACTCCGTATATCTATCCTCTACCAGCTGTGCTAGGTCCATCGTCTGTACCAGTCCCTGAGGCTGGTGGATGCGTAGCTCTGCTCTGATGTGGGCCTTAAGCCCCTTCATGAAACACCCCTTCAGAGTCTCTATAGAAATATACATATCACGTCCTAACAGTGCCTCAAATTTCTTCATGTACTTTCTGACGGTGCCCTCCTGCTTCAGCACCATCAGCTACTCATGTAGATTCTC
Source organism: Scilla litardierei (assembly GCA_030789695.1). Classification (NCBI taxonomy): domain Eukaryota; kingdom Viridiplantae; phylum Streptophyta; class Magnoliopsida; order Asparagales; family Asparagaceae; genus Scilla; species Scilla litardierei. The sequence goes on from CM061135.1 coordinate 48,947,089, forward strand.
CCACGGCGTATCTCTGAACTTATCTACCAATCGGTCCTTCAGCTCCTCCCATGAACTGATCGCCTCTCCCTGTTGCTCCCTCCACAAGTACCAAGATAGCGCCTCTCCCTCGAGGCACGCTACCGCAGCTTCCAATCTCTGCTCCTCAGATATGTGTCACCGAGAAAAATCTCTCTACCATATAGATCCAGCCATGGGGTCATCTCCCTCAAAAATCAACATCTTCAGCTTCCGCACACGGCTGTCCAACCCAAAGTTTCACCATGATGTGATGAGCCCATTATGTTCTTATGAAAGCATAATGCCATAGGGTGTCTTAATTAATTTAATACCCCGAATCAAATTGGCATCACCCATATCTTTCATATCAAAGCTAGAAGACGAGAACAATTTTGTTTCATTTACAATTTCCAAATTGGTAATAAATGAGCATGTCATCAATTTATAAATAAATAATCACACCGACATTCTTATCAAACTTTAAATAAATACACTTATCTACATCATAAATGTGATAACCATTGGAAACCAAAACATTATCAAATTTATCATGCTATTGTTTGGTGCTTGTTTCAAACCATAAAGTGATTTAACAAGCTTGTAGACTTTATGCTCATTTCCGGTGTAACAACCTTCAGGCTATTCCATATAAATTTCTTCTTCTAATTCATCATTTAGGAATGTAGTCTTGACATCCATTTGAAGGATAATAAAACAAAAAAATAGATGCTAATGTTACCAAAACACAAATCAAAGCTATTCTGGTGACATGAGCAAAAGTATCAAAATGGTCAATTTCTTTCTTTTGGTTGAAAATTTTAGCAACTAATCTAGCTTTAAACTAATCAATTGATCAATCCGGTTTTATTTTTTTAATATCCATTTGCAACCAATAGGTTAGCACCGGGTGGCAAAACAAAAAGTTCTCAAGTGTGATCAGACAAAATAGATTGTAATTCACTATTAATATCTTCTTTTCAAAATGTAGCATTAAGTGATGTTATGGCCTCATTGTATGATAGTAGATCATTATCAACAAAAAAGTGCAATAGTCATTACCAAACTAGTCTCTTTTCTAACTTTTTACTCTCTAATTCTACGTCATCATTATAATGTGAATATGCATCACTAATGTGAGATGAATGTAGTGCAGATGTCAATCTATCATTGTCCATTTTCATAGTAAATATATGCTCATAGAAATCGGTATTTTTAGTTTCTACAATGGTGTTCAGTTCTATGATATTTTGCTCACTTTTAACAAAAAAATCTATATGATGCACTATGCACTATTTTGAACATAACCAATAAACATGCAATCAAATGTTTTTGGACCTAATTTTTCTTTTTAGGTTCTGATAATAATACCTTATCGAGGCACCCCATACTTAAAAGTAATTAAGGTTTGGAGAGTGTCCTACCTAAAGTTTATATGGTGTCTTACCAGTTTTCTTATATGTCATTTTGTTTTAAATGTGACCTGCAGAAAGAATTGCTTCTTCCCATAAGTTTATTGGTGCACCATTCATCATCTCTTTCAAAGTTCTATTTTTCCTTTCTGCTATACCATTAGATTCAGGTGAATAAGGATGTGTAATTTAGGGGTGTCAAAATGAGCCCGACCCGAACCCGGCATCCTTAACCGGGTATGATAGGGGCCAATCCGGGTCAAGTAGGAAACGGGTTGACCCGATCCGGATAAAATCCGGGTCGAGTATGGGTTTGACATGTCAACGCGGATGACCCGAATTCAACTTGGTTTACTTTCTATATATATATATATAATTTATATAATAACTTCAATACACAGTTGCAATGGGAGTTGTGCTTATACGATTTGAATTGTTATCCCCTTCTTTAAGAGGTCTTGGATTCAATTCCCTTTACATACAACTTTTTAGTTAATTTTATTACTTTTGTTAATAAAATGGTAACTATAATTATACTTCCTTACTGTCATCAGTGCGGTTTAAGCAACGAGCTACTGGAAATTATGCAACATTTAATAAATTGTCAGTGGCTCTTAATAGATAGCTGAATATTGAAAAAGGAGCAGTAGTGTATAAGTCAAATCTTAACCCGACGAGTTAACCCGAACCCGACATGGAAATTTTCCGGGTCACCCGAACCCGATCCGGATTCACTCCGAGTCGGGTTAGGGTTTACCCACTATTCGGGTCGGGTATCTAACCCGACCCGAACCCGAACCCGAACCCACCCGACCCGTTTGCCACCCCTAGTGTAATTCATGAATAATTCCATGTTCTTCACAATAATCATTAAATGACGTGAATTCTCCTCCTCTATCCTAAGTCCTTTTATTTTTCTTAATTGGTTGATTTTTCACTATGTTTTATATTTCACAAACATTTCAAATACTTTATCTTTATATCTATGCAAATAGACTTCATAAATCTAAAGTGGTCATCTATGAAGGTGATATAAAATCTTTTACCACCTCTAGTTATGTTAATTTTCAAGTCACCAAGATCACTACGAATGAGAGCAAGCAATTCCCTTTCCCTTTGAACCAATTTACATGATTTTCTTAGTTGCTTCAGATTCTACACATACTTCGCATTCAATAAATTAATTTTTTCATTTAATATAAAAAAGTTCACATGTCCTAATATATAATGACATGTATCAAAAGAGTCAATCAAGCATAAGAAGAAGAAACATTTCCATTCATCATTTTAAGTACATTCATAATAAAGAGACCTGGGTCAAAAGCCTTCTGAATCCGACATGACCAATTAATTCAACACCCGTTTGAATCCGATACACTTGTGTAGCTATTGCATCTCCACTAACCACACGTGCAATTTTAAATGGTAGACCCTGTCCAAGAACATTGGCTTCCTCTTCCACATGTTCACACAACTCTCTAGTGGGTGCAAGAACCATGGCTAATGGCTTTTCTGGGTCTAAATTGTTCTGTTCTTGGATATGTACACACTGAGAAACTACCTGCATTAGAAAAGAAGCAGTTTTACCAAACCCAGTGTCTGCATAGACAAGCAAAGTACTTTTAGCCAACGCGACATGAATAGTTTGCATTTGAACAGGCGTAGGTATCTCATAGCCGGCAACTTCAAGATTTTGTTCAAGTTTTGGAGGAAGATTACAAGAAGAAAATAAGAGGATTGGAGCAGGAACCGAGTCACCCTTAACGCAGATATCGATCTTGCGCCTCAAGGTTTCAATCCGGTTGTCACTTAAACGTTGTGATACAGAGCTACCATCACATCTAACGTAAAAGTGCTCATCGTTGGTGGGTAGCCTTATAATAGGTTGGGAGAGGCTCGCATTTGGCTTCTGACGTTTGGCAATCCTCGCAAGAAGAGCATATTTGCATTCGACACTATAGAAATCGTCATTAGTCTCATCACAAATATATTCACTTTAACATCCACAGTTAACGCGTCGAGGCTCTACTGGAAGGTCTTCTCTTTTGTCTGCACATCTTTCCTTCACCGGGAATTCTGTGACATTACAAGAATTCACCGTACATGATAAAATGTATATTGCCGGCATTATTAGATCCCTTTGTTTCCACAAAAGAAAAGGAAGCACTATAACTCTTCAAATTAACAATATTACTATGTTTCCGTAGTTTCATATATTATGGAGCAATCGCTAAAAATTCTTTTAAGTACAACGCTTATCTATGCATTTAATGTGTGTTCTTGAATAACTTTATTTTCCCATTGTTCAACAATACATACCGACCTAGAAATTTGTTGCAAACACCACAGCTTAGTCCATCGAATTTTCCCTAGAATGGCTATTTACATAGATGTAGCAGGCAACTATGCGGTAAATTGAAAACTCTTGATTACAAATATAAAACAAATGAATCCAAAAATAAGAAGAACATTACAATTGAAAGAGGCAACACTTGGATAGAATAAAATATAAATTTTGAAAGACCAAATGGTAAAATTTATATATTAAAAAAAGCTATTTTTAAGCTTATTTAGCTTGATGCAGATTCTAATTAAAGGAGAAAACAAAAAAATCAGTGAGCATAATGAGATCACCATAAAGAAAATTCTAACAAGATATCACCAAAATTAAATAAAAGTACCTTCGGATTCATCATTGACATCCGTAGCAGCAACTGAAAAATCTACCAAATTATTCTTTCCATCATCCATAATTAGGGCTTGTAAGCTGCAGTGACAAATTATACCAATTAAAACAAAAACTAAAAATTCCAGCAAAAAAAACTCACTGAATAAACAGATTCAAATGTGGACCATGTTCTGAATTTCCTAGGGTTAGGGCTGAACGGGACTCATAATCCGACAGCTTCCGGACGGCTTCAGGCTGTGGCGCCAACGTCCATCGCTCGACTTTTGTTTAATGGGCGAATTTACAGCCCAGTTTGACTATTTGCGGGCTAAGGCTTGTTGTCCAAAAGCTTAATGAGCCCAGTACGTTCAGTTGGGCCCAAATATGTGACTGCCAAGGCCCCCAAATGTAGGCACATTCACATTTTGCAAAATCAAAAGTCCGTGATCCGACTAAAAAAGCACAAGGAACAACAAAAAGGAATATGCTTATCTCTTCCATTTATTTATTTGTGTACATGAAAATATCTTAAATTATGTGCATGATTAAGTCTTAAAAGTACAAACTAATTAAGTTTTAAATAGAGTGAGGTCAAGAGAGGAGTTGGTGCGAAGGCATAATGGATATGCTCTCCTTCACAGTTCACACCTTCTATAGTCAACAAAACTTTGGTACCAAGCATCATTAGCCATGTAGTGTTTGCCGTTTATCGTATATACAAAAAATAATACGTACACGGGCTCCAAAAAAAAACACATAACCAAGACACTGTGCCCACAAGAGTGTTTCGTTGGGTGCAAAACCGGGTGCAAATGGGAAGAGTGGATGTGAGTATGTTTATTGTTTTGGGGTTTGTTGGGGTTTTTGTTTGAGGATTGGTTTTTGGGTTTTTTTCCGTTTTTGGGTGTTTGGTTTTTTGGGTGTCAGGATGTGGGTTTTGAGTAGGGCTGTTGACGAACAGAACGTTCGACGAACTACTCGTGAACAAGCTCGGTACATGTTCGTTTACGTTCGTTTAGGAAGCTTAATGAACAAGCTTGAACAGATTTTTAGAGCTCGGTTAGTAAACGAACAGAGCTTGAACATAACTGTGTTCGTTCATTTATGTTCATGAACAAGCTCGTTAAGTGTTCGTGAACAAGCTCGTTAAGTGTTCGTGAACAAGCTCGTTAAGTGATGTTCGTGAACAAGCTCGTTAAGTGTTCATGCATGAATATGTACCAAAAATAGTAAATTTAGACAAATACTATATTTTTTTACTATGCTTGGAATGGATGCTTGTAGTGGGATCTATAGAGTTATTATGCTGGATTTATTTGTTTTTGTCTTGCAAATATTTAATCATTTTATTTAATTGATTTAGTCATTAGCAATTATGTTTAAATATTATCATTCCTAATTAAAAAATTGACGTTTGTTTGTTTGATTGAAAATCTGTTCATGAACAAAATTGATTGTGTTCACGAACATGTTCACGAACAAGCTCGATAAGTCTTGTTAAGGAACAGAACGTTCGATTAACTACTCGTGAACAAGCTCGGTAAATGTTCGTTTACGTTCATTTACGTTCGTTCGGTAAGCTTAACGAACAAGCTTGAACAGGTTTTTAGAGCTCGGTTAGTAAACGAACAGAGCTTGAACATGAATTTTGTTCATGAACAAAACCAAGCTCCCTGTTCAAGCTCGTTCAAGCTCGTTCATCAACATCCCTAGTTTTGAGGTTTTTTTTGGATGGCATTTGAGTTAAGAGGGATTGATCGGATATTGCCAAATGGAACAAACCCCATCAATCGCTACTCAAATGTATAATGGGCAAGAAATAACCGTGCACATAGTGCACGTAGACCCCCCCCCCAAAAAAACCACACACCAGATGTGAGGTCCACACAAAGCAGTAAAGGAGAGAGAAGAGTGGGTGTGTAGGCGTATCGTCTTGGGGGTAAAAGGTGAAAAAGCAGTGGCCGGAGTGCAAAAAACTCGGAGGGCAAAGTGGAAAAAGACCACCGTAAAACATGTAAATAGGGAGAATGGAGAGGGGGTTTGGGATGTCATTTGGTTTCGTGAAATGACAATGGAAATAATGTACATAATGGGAATGTGGGGGCCTTTTGGGTTCCACAAAACACCCAACATCACATCCAAACCATTACCCACACCCCATAAGGCCCCATGCTTAGGTGGCCAAATATTGGCCATCACTTTCATGCAGATTTGCAAATAAATAGTAGCATTTTCTTGAAAATCCATGATTGCTTTGAATGGTTTGATAAAGGGCATATTCCACACTTTGTAAATGGGCTTGAAAGTTGGGTTTTTCACTGTTGTAACCCTATTTATGCACTATTGATCACTTTCTATATGTGATTATTGAAGCTTTTGTTCCTTTCCTCCAAAAATTTCTTCTAATATTTTGCCTCATTGGCTCCAACGTGGAGCTGATGTGGAGCGATATTTCTCTCTACCGTAATCCCTGGATTTTTCGCGGATTACCATCGAGAATCTCGTTTTTGGGCCCACCCGGTTTGCTCACCTGGGGGAAAATAATTTAAATAATTTAAATAATTATGTTGTAAGCTATACAAGATAGCCTTGGAACATAATTTAAATATATTTTTTCCTCTTGGGCACTGTTCACTGCAGAAGTAAACAGTGCTTCCGAGAATTTTTTTTGTCTTTTCTCTCGGAAGAATAGTGTTTAATTGATTAAATTTTAATTATTTTAATTATAAATTATATAATTAACTAAAAATATGCTAGTTTAATGATAACTTAGTTTTGTAATAATTAGTCTATAACTAAATTAGATTTAAGTATTTCTACTAATATTTATAATTTCCATTAAATAAAAGAATAATTAAAATTACCATTTATTAATAACATAAAAATAATTTAAATTAATTAAATTAGAATAATTAAAAGTAATAAGTTATTATTTCAAAACCGTGGACCGCACATCAAACATTCTCATGAAACTTTCAATACCAAAGAAACACAAAAAAGTTTCGTATAACCCGCAACAAACTCTCAAACTCACTTTTCGCACCACTTCCAAGCCCAAAGAATTACAAATCTGTACTTTTCTCAATCCAAAATTCCACAACCCATCAACTTTCCAAAAATAACTTTCAACTAGTGGAACAGAACATTAGTTGAATGAAAAATGCCAGTGTTGTCACGTGATTATAGATGTTTGATCATGTCAATGCACCGTGGTTTAAAGTATTTTCAGTATAGCAAGCTCCTCGACTCTATTTCGAAAATACAAGACAACTTTTTATTTCTTTTCTTTTATATTTATTTAAATTTCCCATTATTTTTGTGAAAAAAATATTTAAAAAGAATTTTTTTGATGCATCGGAAAGCATTTTAAAGCGCAGAATAGGACCTTAAAGGACATTATATTCATGAGGATAAGGACCACAAAGTGGGGCTACATCGCAATTTGTGAAGGAAATGAGGGGGACAAAATGAGAGCTACAATTGCTTGATAGTTATGTAATGACCTACAAGCTACTGCACAAGTACTAGAGGGGGGTGAATAGTACTTTAAAAATAACAAGGAGTATAATTCCAAATTATAGTACAAACAACTACCAAAACAATTTCCGGAAGCTTAAATTGAATGACAACAACAAAATTAACAATGCTAACAAAAGATGTTACTGGGTTCGGGTCTCCCCGACTTGTTCCCGGTGATCCTACGTCCCAACCACACGGATCCTCTCCGGATACTTAGGTTAGAAACCCTAACCCAAGATTTCCACTATGATATCTTGTGAAAAACCTTCACAAGATCAAATCATACAAGCAATGGCAATAGTGAATCCCACAACCCGGGATCACAACCTTCTCTCACAACCGAGAGAATCAACAAGCAATATAAACAAGTTTATATTGAAATAAACAATCTTACCACAAAATCCTATACCTTGAGTTTTTCTTACCAAATAGGTGAAAGGAAGGATTTGAGGAAGATGAAGTCACCAAGACCTGTCACCAAGGAAATGACCAGCAATAGGTGCCTAGGAGTGATATGGAGACTTGAATCAAGCAAGAGCTTGAAGAGCTCACCAAGAACAAGCTTCTCTCAAGATGGATTCTAGATCTAGAAAGTGAGAGAATGGATTTCTTGTGAGGAAGAGAGCTTTAGAAATGAGAGAGAATGGCTATCTCTTTCTATCTCAATGAATCTCTTAATGGCAGCTCTAACCTAGAGAGAAATGACCTATGTTCGTATTTATAGGGTCCCATAAAAACAAGTTAGGTCAATTCCCAACGGATAGAAATCTGAGGCAACTAGTCGGTCAAAGAACAACCACTGACCGACTAGTTCATCAACTAGTCGGCCAGTCAAACAACATGGACCGACTAAGAGAGGAACTGAGAAGAGATAGAAATTCAGACCTAGAAATCTAGTCGGTCCAAGAAGACATTCTGACCGACTAGTTTCACAACTAGTCGGTCAGTCAGTGAACGTAGACCGACTAAGAGGCAAAGTGAAATAGTCTGAATACAAATTGACTTAGTCGGTCCAAGAACAAAAGTTGACCGACTAGATTGTCAACTAGTCGGTCACCAAACGTTCTTAGACCGACTAACGATAAACAGTAGCTTAGGAGAAATTTAGCATGTACAGTAAATCACAACTAGTCGGTCAAAGAAGCATCCCTGACCGACTAGTTCACAAACTAGTCGGTCGGTGAGTCAACGTAGACCGACTAACTGTAAACAGTAAGGTGCAAGAAATTAAGGAAGCAAACTAGTCGGTCCAAGAAGCTCTTCTGACCGACTAGATCACCATTTAGTCGGTCAGTACTTCTTCTTGTACCAACTAATATGCACAAACAAGTCCGGATCGAAGCGCGACGCTTCGAGGAAGTTAGAATGAACTTGTACTAAGATCCTAGAGCTACGATATGAGCGTTATGAAGATAGAATCGTAAGATATACTCAAGGCTTAACATTCTATAGATCGAAGCTAAAAGACTATAAATAAAACCTTAAAGAATGGTCTTCGAGAGCTTCGATTAATTCTTCATGACTTCCAAAACGGTCCAAGAGCTTCAACGAAGCTTTAGGCAATGAATATGTGCTTTGAGAAGTCTTGAGATGTCGCTTTGATTGTTCTCGTGAATTTAGCGACGATCTCCAATACTGCGCTCACAAATTGTTAGTTCATGAATTATTTATGTTTGCTCATCATCCAAAACCAAATCCGGGGAGTCCAATAATCAACATTCTCCCCCTTTTTGGTGATGACAAACCAACATAAATAATAATCAAAAATAATGATTCAAATGAAAAATACTTACTGCCCCTGCATTGATGACGCGTTAATTCCAAAATGAATATATATGAATTGCATCAATCAGACGAGTAAGATATATAAAGAGAATCGATTTTTGAAATATCAGATTTTGAAAATCCTTATATATATCTTAACTCCCCCTGAATCTAACATATCAAACTAGATTCTTGGAAATTGAGTTAAATTTTCATTTGCCCTATTTATTATCATTATCTCTCCCCCTTTGGCATTATCCCAAAAATGGGGGGCATACAACGACAACAACTAGGGAAATTAAAATCCAACATCGGGAGTCGTAGATGTTGACGATGGACCCAATTGACACCAAGGGAAAAACGATAAAATAAAATCAAGGTGTGCCAAATTGTCCATCATCTAAAAGTGAAAATTAAAATCATCAAAAACACCAAATATTACTTCATTTATTGAGTAAAGGAACATACTCTCCAATATTCAATATTCTTGGTTAAATTTGTGCATGGAAAACAATTCTATACAATCATAGAAATATAATCTATTTAACCAAGTTTTCAAGCGTCAAGCGACGAATTCACATTTCATATGCGTTGAACGAATAGTAAATGTGCACGACGAATTAAAACATAGAGAACATCGATGTATATATATATATATAAAAACATCATGACTACATGCAAAAAGATATCACATCGAGTACAGCAAAATACAAACGACCATGGATATCAACCAAAAATGTAAATACATCATACATCAACTAACCATCAGCATCATCCAAAGTACATCAAAATACAACACCGACATCCATAAAAATCAAAATACATCAAAATAACCCTCAAACTCCATTCTAACCCAAAATACTCTCAATAAGATGCATCATCCAATGAGCAGTGGAGAGTCCTCGAAAAAGACGATCACGAGGAAGTGGCTGGATCTGCAGTCTCCGTGGGTCCAGTCGACGGAGTGGACTCAGGCTCTGCAGGGAGGAGAGTCGTGTCAACAGACGGGATCGTCGGGGCAGGTGTAGAAACGACGACGTCGGTCTCAACAGCAGGGGTCTCAACAGGAGTAACAGCAGGCATGACAGGAGCAGGGTCGTCAACAGGAGCAGCAGCAGCCTCAGAAGTCTGAACTACTGGTACAGAAGTCTCTGGAGCACCGGAAGAGGTGCCATCTCCAGGAGTAGATGTGGTAGCAGCAGCAGCAGCAGTGGCCTCACCGCCACGAGCCAAGGAAGTGACAAGATCATCAATATCCTCATCGTCCATATCCTCGTCCTCAGACACGGAAGGAGGAAGCTCAATGCCCATCATACGAGCCATACGGCAAACTACCTCCTCGGTACGAGCCAAACGCGACTCGTGCCGACGAAGTAAGCGTACGACATCATCTAATGTGGCAGAAGGAGTGGGGGCTGCAGCATCTGAGGGAGTGGCCTGGGAAGCAGATGTGGTCGACCTCTGCACGTGACGAAGCGCCGCAAGAGATTTCTTAACGGCCGTCGCGTTTAGAGGAGGACCCAAAGGACGCTCATCATCAGGAGGGAGGGGAACACCGAAACGACGGAAAACCAAGGTCAACAGACATGGGTATGGGATATGCGTAGATTTAGTGGTCTTGCGTATACACTCGAAAGAGTCCATCTTATCGAGTATAATGCGAGCCCAATTAATCTCGCTACCCAAGAACAGAGCGTATATCAGTTTCAAAAATGGCTGAGATGGAAGAGATGAAGATCCATACTTGGGAAGAAGGCAGGACTTCAAGATAAGGTTAAGCACCCAAGCATTTGATTTGAAAGATTTGGAAGGGACTCCTATAAAAGCTGGGGGGATAACCTGGAAGATTTTGCATAGGGTCCGCTGATCTAAGGAGGATATATCGTCAACAGAGATGTCAGACGGGAGGAGGCCACACGACGAGCAACCAATCAACTCCCCCAAGATTTCTGCCGTGAGGACTATCGGAGTCCCCAAAACAGAAGTCTCAATGGAGTGGGTCTCGCCGTACTGACCCCGGACACGGTTGGCATAGAATAATTTGACCAGGCGAGGATATGGTCTGGGGTTCGCCTTAGCGTCAAATCGAAGGTAGTCCAATAGGCCACTATAGGAGAGAAGATCAGCAAGGCCAAGGAAATCAGAAAACTGAACGTAATGCTCTAACAGCAGTGGGCAGTGCTCTATACGGTTGTACGCTGCGAGACACTGAGGGTCGTCGCGGCACAACGATATGTCTACACCGCCGACTGGCATAGGAGCTTTACCCTTAGCCTTACGGGACTTAGGAGGGGGTGGAGGAGGGGGTGGAGTAGGTGCCTTCTCGGGATGTTCAGGAGTGTATTCGTCATCGGAATCATCCTCTGAATCACTATCTGAACGCTCACCGGGAGGGGTGGGAGCACGGAACTTTTTAGGTTTAGGTTTTGGCTTGGACGATTGGCCGGTAGGTTTAGGCTTGGACGTCCTCTTCCTCTTCAACGGAGTTGAAGACGAAGAGGGGGGTCGAGTGGTCTTGGCCCTACGTTTTGGAGGGGTCGAAGCGGTCCCGGTCTCTACGGTCATGGGGGATGCCCCAGATGATGTAATCGGGATTCTCGTTCATGCCATGATCGCGGCACAACGAGTACAACCAAATGTCGGGATAGGTTCAAATACCCTAAGCACAAACCCTAGAACCTAACACACAAGCCCTAAGATAGAAAATCTGAAACCCTAGATCAATTTCCGAAACCCTAGAGCCTAGAGATGAAAAAGAGATCTAGAACACACCCTAGGGATGCAAAAAGAGATCTAGGAGAGGGGTTATACCTAGGAGAGAGGGTCGACGGCGACGGACGGCGGGGATGGCCAGAAAATTGGCCGGAGTCGACGGGAATACGAAGGGGTTTCGGTCGGGGAGAGGGAGTTTTCGAGTTGGAGTAGAGAAGAAGACCGACTAAAAATGAAAATAGTCGGATAAACTTGGATTAAGTCGGTCGGGAATGCGAAAAGACGAGTTTGCCCTAACGCACTTAGTCGGTCACAGTTCAAGCACTGACCGACTAGATTATGATCTAGTCGGTCGGTCAATGAGCTTGAACCGACTAAGTCGAAACAGAGGCAAACAGAAATTTCTAGGGCTAGAGTTAGTCGGTCGCAGTATACTCACTGACCGACTAGTTTTCAATCTAGTCGGTCGGTAAGTGTACTATGACCGACTAAAAGAAGTCAATGACAGGAGAAAGTTAAAACTTGAACTAGTCGGTCTGAGTTCACTAGCTGACCGACTAGATGAGCATCTAGTCGGTTGGCTGATGAACTAAAACCGACTAGAAGAGTCCAAAAATTGATAAATGAGTTCTCTTCATAAACCACTTGGATGCAACATCTTAACCCTCTCATTAGTCATCTAAACTACCCCATAAAACATCGAAATCTCATATACGATATTCAAATAAGAATTCGAGCAAAAATTCAAACAAATCACATAAAATCCCCAAAAATTCAATAAATCTAGCATGAACGAAATATCGCGAAATATAATAGCATGCAAGATAATTGAATGAAATATGAATCCTATATCTCGGATTCACCCAGAATCCCCAATTCTTGACGCAACCACACAAAGGAGTCCTCCTTTAGGGGTTTCGTGAAAATATCGGCGATTTGCTTTTGGGTTTCAACGTACACTAATATGATGTCCTTTTTAGCAACATGATCATCTAAGAAGTGGTGTCGGACATCTATGTGTTTAGATCGGGAATGGTGCACCGGATTCTTTGAAAGACAAATAGCACTTTGGTTATCCACCATGATAGGGCTAGTATCACAATGAATACCAAAATCCTTCAGTGTGTGTCTCATCCAAAGAACCTGGGCACAAGCGGCACCGGCGACAATATATTCCGCCTCGGTGATTGAAAGTGATACGGAATTTTGCTTCTTGGAAAACCAAGAGACAAGAGAATTTCCTAGAAAATGGCAAGTGTCACTAGTACTTTTCCTGTCGGATTTGCATCCCGCATAATCAGCGTCACTATATGAGACTAACTCACATGTGCTAGATTTCGGATAAAGTAATCCAAAATCTAAAGTGTAACTTAGATAGCGAAAAATACGTTTAACCGCTACTAAGTGAGACTCCTTAGGTTGAGACTGATAACGAGCACATATGCATACGGTAAACATAATATCGGGCCTACTTGCGGTAAGATAAAGTAAACTACCTATCATACCTCGATATAGACGAATGTCTACATCCTTACCGCCCGTATCCTTGTCAAGATGCGTAGTCGTGCTCATTGGAGTCTTTTTCCCGGAAGCATTCTCCATTCCAAATCGCTTTAGCAACTCCACCGTATACTTCGTTTGGTGGATGAAGATTGCATCGTTCAATTGGCAAATTTGGAGACCTAAGAAATATTTGAGTTCGCCCATGTGGCTCATCTCAAATTGTTCCTTCATAACATTAGAAAACTCTTCGCAAAGAGTGAAGTTAGTAGCACCGAAAATGATATCATCAACATAAATTTGAACTAATAAAATATCATTATTCACATGCTTAACAAAAAGTGTAGAATCGGCTTCGCCCATTTTAAAATTCAAATCCAAAAGAAAATTCTTTAGGCGATCATACCAAGCTCGAGGAGCTTGTCTCAAACCATAAAGAGCTTTCTTTAGTTTAAAAACATGATTTGGAAAATTTTCATTTATGAAGCCCGGAGGTTGAGAAACGTAAACTTTCTCAACGACATCTCCGTTTAAAAATGCACTTTTAACATCCATTTGAAATAACTTAAAATTTTTATGGCATGCATAAGACAATAATAGTCTAATTGATTCTAATCTAGCTACCGGAGCGAAGGATTCTTCGAAATCGATACCTTCCTCTTGGCGATAGCCTTGAGCAACTAACCGAGCTTTGTTCCGGACGACGACTTGCTTTTCGTCGGTTTTGTTCTTGAAGATCCACTTTGTCCCTATGATGGTGTGGTTCTTCGATGGCAAAGGAACAAGCTCCCATACCTCATTCCTCTCGAATTGAATGAGTTCCTCCTCCATGGCAAGGATCCAAGCACTATCTTCGCACGCTTCAACTATATTCTTTGGCTCTATCGATGAGGCAAAGGCACAATTGGTGAAGTGGTGGACTTGAGATCTCGTCTTGACACTATCATGAATATTGCCAATGACTTGCTCATGAGGATGATCGCGAACGGTATGAAGCCGTTTGGGAATACCTTGATCACTAGGCACATTCTCAACAACTTCATTAGTCGGGTTAGTATCAATAGAATCAATTGAATCAATAGACTTAGAATTTTCAAACGAATCACATAAAACATCCATAGAGTCATCATCATTTGAAATTCTAGGAGTAGTAAAATTCTCATTAAAAGAGACATGAAGTGATTCCTCGATCGTAGAGGATCTTTTGTTGTATATTCGGTAGGCTTTGCTACGTGAGGAATACCCAACAAATATCCCCTCATCCGATCTCGGATCAAACTTGTCCAAATTATCATATGTGTTTTTTAATAAAACATTTTGCGCCGAAAATACGAAAATGTTTAACTTGAGGCAATCTACCAAACAACAATTCATAGCAAGTTTGTTTGGTGCCGGGCCTCAAAAGTATTCTATTAAACACATAGCAAGCGGTGTGTACCGCTTCCGCCCAAAATTGATAACCAAGTTGACTATCTTCGAGCATAGTACGAGCACACTCCACAAGCGTTCTATTCTTCCTCTCAACAACACCATTTTGAGGAGGTGCGCGAGGGAAAGAAAACGTGTGAGTAATTCCAAGATCATCACAAAAATTTGAGAAAGACTCATTCTCAAATTCACCCCCATGATCACTACGAATAGTGACAATGGTGGTTCCGATGAGATTTTGTACTTTCTTCACAAATATTGTGAAGTTTTCAAAAGCTTCATTTTTATTACATAAGAAAAATACCCATGTAAATCTAGAATAATCATCGACGATGACGAGACCATATCTTGCATTTCCTAAGGAAGCAACTCTAGTTGGCCCAAATAAATCTAGATGCAATAGCTCTAGTGGCCGTTTAGTAGAAATGCTTTTCTTAGGTTTAAATGAAGATTTAGGAAGCTTGCCACGTTGACAAGAATCACAAAAACTTTTCTTTTCAAAAACGAGCTTCGGAAAACCTTTAATGGAATTTAATTTTGAAAGCTTATAAAGTGTTCCAAAGTTCACATGTCCAAATCGTCGATGCCATAAGTGTTGTTCACTTGTGTTGGCAATGAGACATTGTTCATATGACTTAGGAAGATCCAAAATATAAATATCTTTATGGCGAGTGCCGGAAAATAATAATTTATTATTATCATTTGAAATATGACATAATCCTTTCGCAAATCTAACTTTGTAACCTTTTTCACAAAGTTGACTTATTGAAATAAGATTATGATTTAAATCATTAACTAGATAAACATCACTAATTAAGGGTTTAGACGGGTTACCCACTTTACCAACACCGATGATTGTTCCACTCTCGTTGCCTCCAAATACGACGCGGTTTCCATTTGCAATGGGAACTACTCCGGAGAGCAATTGAGCGTCACCCGTCATGTGTTTTGAACACCCGCTATCGAGTATCCAATTCCCTTTGGAGCTAAATTTAAATTTGTTGCTCCTTTTCTTTTTCTTTTCCTTGAGTACCTAAAGATAGAGAATTTCATATCACGGTACCCAAGGTCATTGGGTCCTCAAAGGTTAGACCTTTGGAAGCCAAGTCCAATTGGACTTAGACTTCCCCACATAATTTCTACTATGCACAACATCCGAAAAATAAGCATTCATATACACTTGTTTTTCATCCATGCTTGTGTCCTTTGGGCTCCAAATAGTGATAATCTTGGGAGCCCTCATCCTATTGGGTGCATGCATGCGATGTTGATTTTTACGTGATGCATGTTGTGGATAGGCATACGGAACATGATGGAATGGTGCACGACGAGAATTATTCATATGATGAGGTGGGTGAACATATGCATGTGTGGGAACACGTGCGTGAGGGTGTCTCACATGGTGTGCACGTGCCCGAGAATGTGTTGCATAAAAATCATCATATGTGTGAGACGGTGGAGTAGGACGTGTGTTCCTACGTGGCATGGTATTGGTGTACATATAAGCATGCCCCTTCTTTGGAGGTCCACCCAAAGTGGGTTTCTTTCCGAAAGAGGGTGTGGACGATGTGGAAGCACCATTGGTAGATGAACTACCAATAGAGTGTTTGCTACCACTCGTAGAGTCACCGGAAGTTGGCCTAACAAAAGTAGTGGCCGCTTTGGATGGACATCCCATCGTATACCCCAAACCAATGTGGTGATTGGCCGGAAGTAAGTCACTTAGGATTTTATCCAAATGGTCCTTACCCTTATTGAATTTATTAATTCGGCCTAATGTGTTCTCATATTTCTCTTTGAGAGAACGCATAGAAGTATCCAAGTTTGATACTTGCGATGTGAGCACATAAACACGAGATTTAAGATTCTCATTCTCAATACTCAAAGTCGAGTTTTAAGAAGTCAAATCCGCTATCCTATGTTCTTCCGGATCTTCAATGCTAACATGTTCAAGTTTAGATTTGAGATTGACAATCTCATTTCTTAACTCTTCAACAAAGGTGTCGTTGTTGGTGATGATAGTCTTAGGCGAGGTTTGAATGCTAGCTAGGTCATCTTTTACTTTAGTATATCAATTTACTAATTTAGTGTATTTAGACCATAAATGAGAGTTAGCATCCCTAAGATCATCCATAGTTACCTCATCGCCTTCGTCGTCGCTATCATCGGAGGAGGAAGATCCTTGATCATGCTCCTCTCTTGCCATGAAGCACATGTGCGCTTGCTCCACTTTCTCATCGTCCGACTCTCCGCTTGAGGAATCCTCGGAGTCGGTGAATGTTGCTCCGACAAGTCCATTTTTGTACCCCTTTTTGTACTTCTTCGACTTGTCAAACTTCGGCGCCTTCCACTTCTCCTTTTGCTTGTTTTGAGGACAATCCGCTTTGATGTGTCCTGGCTTATTGCATTTAAAGCACAAAGGTGGAGAGGCGTTAGTAGAAGTAAATTTAGATTTTTGTTTGAAGTTACCCTTTCGGAAGAATCGATTGAACTTCTTTGCCATGAGTGCAATGGATTCCATGTCCATTTCTTCTTCCGAGTCCTCATCATCGGTAGAGGTGGATGAAGCCGCCTTGAATGCAATTGCCTTTTTCTTAGGCACGTCTTGGTTCAAATAGGACTTCATCTTTTCTTGTAACTTCACCTTGCTATCTTTGCGTACCTTGTATAACATCAAAGTACCCATCAATTGAACTACGGTATACTTATTCATGTCATTACCTTCCTCGATGGCGAAGGTACGTTTCTCCCAAGAAGAAGGAAGTCCTTCGATAAGCTTCGAGCACTTATCCTTTTGGGTGTAGGATTTGCCGAGGGCCTCTAACTCGTTTATTATGTCAACGAAGCAAGTGTAATATTCCTTCATCTTCTCGCCCTGTTGCATATGAAACATTTCGTAGTCTTTGTTTACAACTACGAGTTTAGAGTCTCTTACCCTACTCGTCCCTTCATGTAGAATGAGGAGGGAGTTCCAAATTTGATATGCACTCTTACATGTGCATATCTTATTGAAGTCCTCGGGCTCCAATGCGCATTGCAAGGCGTTCATTGCCTTGGCATTGCTTACCTCCGCGGCGATCTCCACGGTAGTCCATTTCTCAAAGTCTTCTTCTTCGGGCTCGATGTATTCCTTCATTGTGGTCCTCCATAGAGATGCACTCCGGAGGAAGGTTTCCATCCGGCATTTCCAGTACCCGTAGTTGGTACCGTTGAAGAACGGAGGCCTCGTAGAGGAATGTCCTTCCATCACCGAAGATGCTCCTTCACGGTTCCTGAAGGTGTCATAGTTGGAAGGTGGATACACGGTCTTGTTGTCGTTGGCAGACATAGCTAAGTATCTGGCTCTGATACCAAATGTAATGCCCTACAAGCTACTGCACAAGTACTAGAGGGGGGGTGAATAGTACTTTAAAAATAACAAGGAGTATAATTCCAAATTATAGTGCAAACAACTACCAAAACAATTTGCGGAAGCTTAAATTGAATGACAACAACAAAATAAACAATGCTAACAAAAGATGTTACTGGGTTCGGATCCACCCAAGTCTCCCCGACTTGTTCCCGGTGATCCTACGTCCCAACCACACGGATCCCCTCCGGATACTTAGGTTAGAAACCCTAACCCAAGATTTCCACTATGATATCTTGTGAAAAACCTTCACAAGATCAAATCATACAAGCAATGGCAATAGTGAATCCCACAACCCGGGATCACAACCTTCTCTCACAACCGAGAGAATCAATAAGCAATATAAACAAGTTTATATTGAAATAAACAATCTTACCACAAAATCCTATACCTTGAGTTTTTCTTACCAAATAGGTGAAAGTAAGGATTTGAGGAAGATGAAGTCACCAAGACCTAGCACCAAGGAAATGACCAGCAATAGGTGTCTAGGAGTGATATGTAGACTTGAATCAAGCAAGAGCTTGAAGAGCTCACCAAGAACAAGCTTCTCTCAAGATGGATTCTAGATCTAGAAAGTGAGAGAATGGATTTCTTGTGAGGAAGAGAGCTTTAGAAATGAGAGAGAATGGCTATCTCTTTCTATCTCAATGAATCTCTTAATGGCAGCTCTAACCTAGAGAGAAATGATCTAGGTTCGTATTTATAGGGTCCCATAAAAACAAGTTAGGTCAATTCCCAACGGATAGAAATCTGAGGCAACTAGTCGGTCAAAGAACAACCACTGACCGACTAGTTCATCAACTAGTCGGTCAGTCAAACAACATGGACCGACTAAGAGAGGAACTGAGAAGAGATAGAAATTCAGACCTAGAAATCTAGTCGGTCCAAGAAGACATTCTGACCGACTAGTTTCACAACTAGTCGGTCAGTCAGTGAACGTAGACCGACTAAGAGGCAAAGTGAAATAGTCTGAATATAAATTGACTTAGTCGGTCCAAGGACAAAAGTTGACCGACTAGATTGTCAACTAGTCGGTCACCAAACGTTCTTAGACCGACTAACGATAAACAGTAGCTTAGGAGAAATTTAGCATGTACAGTAAATCACAACTAGTCGGTCAAAGAAGCATCACTGACCGACTAGTTCACAAACTAGTCGGTCGGTGAGTCAACGTAGACCGACTAACTGTAAACAGTAAGGTGCAAGAAATTAAGGAAGCAAACTAGTCGGTCCAAGAAGCTCTTCTGACCGACTAGATCACCATCTAGTCGGTCAGTACTTCTTCTTGTACCAACTAATATGCACAAACAAGTCCGAATCGAAGCGCGACGCTTCGAGGAAGTTAGAATGAACTTGTACTAAGATCCTAGAGCTACGATATGAGCGTTATGAAGATAGAATCGTAAGATATACTCAAGGCTTAACATTCTATAGATCGAAGCTAAAAGACTATAAATAAAACCTTAAAGAATGGTCTTCGAGAGCTTCGATTAATTCTTCATGACTTCCAAAACGGTCCAAGAGCTTCAACGAAGCTTTAGGCAATGAATACGTGCTTTGAGAAGTCTTGAGATGTCGCTTTGATTGTTCTCGTGAATTTGGCGACGATCTCCAATACTGCGCTCACAAATTGTTAGTTCATGAATTATTTATGTTTGCTCATCATCCAAAACCAAATCCGGGGAGTCCAATAATCAACAAGTTATCTCTCGGGGTTGTGCTATATATACCCCAAAGAAGGGTATATGTTTTTTTCCGTGCAAAATATACCCAAAATGGGAGAGAGTGTGCTAAAACAAATAATGTGACATATTTTTCATTTTTGTAAAAAAAGTATATACTCCAACTTTTTTGGAGTTGTATATAGCACAACACTGTCTCACAGGATTTTCCAACGGAACATCCATGTCACTGTCACTATGATTATCTCAACTTCAATTTCAATGCCGTTTTTGCTTCAAGTCTGTAGCCAGTCGACGAATCCCTCAAGGCTGGGAGCTGAGCCGCCTATCATTCGGCTAGCCCACAATTATTATTATAAAATCCTTTTCTATATAGATCCAAAATGATATGCTCACTCCATTTTAATTATCTTTCACATTAAATGAATGTGATTGCTAAATACATTTCAAATATTGAGGCATATTTAGGATTTTTGCCAAAAGTGACCACAAAAATCACTTCCACAAGTCACTTCACCTTTCTCTCTTTCAATTTTTTGCCACTTTTGATAAAAATCCTAAATGCATCTCCATCTTTGAGGTGTATTTAGCATCCATCTAAATGAAATGCATTCTGATAAAAGTTCGTGCATGTCTCTGCACTCAGATACAAAAACAATACATGTATTTTTTGTCCTCTTTTGCAAAATGATCTCTTTGTTGTGAGTTGAGGGAGGCTTTTGGCCTCCCTCCCCTCATTATCTCCACATTACACCCCACTACTCAGTAGTGGTGGTCCCTTCGTATTCTTAGTACCCCATTGAGGATGAATATATACAGAGACATGGCTTAGTGCCATGACTACTCAACCATTTTAGATTGATATCATCTCTTAAGTCCATAACACGTTATCAGCACGAAAGCTCTCGTTCTTGAGCTTCTCCTTTTATCCCCTCAAATCACCCTCACCGCGCGTCGGAATCATGGTTGCTGCGATCCGTTGCGGTGATTTCTGCGCGTTGAAGCTCGATCCTTAGGAATCTTTTGTTGCAGCGATCCATTGTGGCAAAGCTCTTGCAACGTCGATTTGCAGAGCGGTGATTATTTTATCTACGGATCTTTATTTTTTAATCGATCTTCCCTAGATCTTTGGATCTAGAGGTAAATTTTTCCCTAGATCATCATTTTATATGCGATAAATAAATCTGTAATTATGTTTTTCTAAGATATCTATATCCAAATTTTAAGTCAGATATACAAGAAAAAAATTTTTCAAACAAACAGATTTATTGATTAAAAAATTCAAACACACAATATTTTCCCACTTTCGGAAATTGGACACGACTTTGGGCATTCATAATTCAAGCTTTTGGACCATTGTGTTGAACTGATATAATCTAGGAACAAGTCCATACACAACAGAAACCTCTTGCGAATCAATGAATTATGAATGCACATACACAACTTCTGGGAAGTGGCATTATCGGGGAAATGGCATTATTAAAAAATTTTATAATTATCGGGGAAATGGCATTATTAAAAAATTATCGGGGGGTCTCCGGCGCTTTTTGACTTTGGAGTGCCGGAGCGCCGATGTGCCACCCCCTGTCGGGGTGGCACCGCACCTCCTCTCGAATTTGCCCTATTGGAGGGGGGCTTCTCTCGAATTCGACGGAACCCTCCCTGTCGGAGGGGTGCCTCGAAGCGCCAGAACGTGTCGTCGGAGAGAACGCAACCCCCTGCATTTGGATCGCAGCCCCCTCCCAGTCGGAGTGGGGCCCTGCCCCTTTCGAAGTCTCCGTCCCCCCTCCTGTTGAGGGGGCTGCCACCACTCCAACCCCCTTGTCGGGGGGGGGGGGGGGGGTAACGCCTTACCGCCCCCCTCCCTGACGGAGAAGAGGGACAGGCTTCGATGGTCGCCTCCTGTCGGGGGTAACGCCTGACGGAGATGGGGGATGGGCCTCCCGATCCCCCTCCCATGTCGAGAGGGGGGGGGGGGGGGGTCCTTCTCCCAGAGCGCCGTTTCGTCTAAATGAGCTCCGCCTTTCTGAAATCTTGGTGGCTGCCTACTTGTAGCTCCGCCTTAGTGTTAAAATTTTGGGTCTAAATGAGCTAATTTTGGGCCTTAACGAACGTATTGCGGCTAAATGAGCTCCGATCAAAGAGAAGCCGATTTTGGGGGCCTTTCTAAAATTTTGGAATGCCTGGCGGCTTCCCCTTACATCCTCTCCCCTTAAAGCCCTAATTAGGATAATGGGAAAAAGAGGCATGGGCATGGGAATTCCTTTGGCTAAAGGGCCTGCAGCCTGAAGCCAGCCCGCGAGCCTCTGGCCTGCAGGCCAAATTTTATTTTAAATTCAAATAAAATCCAATTAAACCCTGAAAATTCTGGAAAAATCCAGAAAATCATGGGATATCAGGCTAATGTTATTTTGCTTGATTAACTCTTTTAAGAGATTTTTTTTGCGCACATTAAAATTTTATTTAATGAATTTTATGTTCAATTCATTCATTATCGCTTTATTTTTTTAATTGGATAAAAACAAATATTAATTTACGTTTAAATCATTACATGGATCCTGAGACCGCTCTGTCATTAGGTTAGTTATCTAACCTAACGGACAATGACGTTTCCCCGTGGTCCAAGTAACTTTTTAACGTAAATTTATTATATTTATCCAATAAAATTGCATGCGATGTTGAATTATTGTATTGATTATGCATGCATGGTTGATTTTTATATTGCATGTAGCATACATAAACTGCGTGGATGTTATAAATAATTCAGTCTTGTGGTTTGGGATCGGCCATTTTGATACACCTTTTTACATTTCTCGCTTTCTTTTTCTGTTTTGAGAGGAATTGTAGTGAGGTTATAATGCTAAAAGACCGGAGCTCAGCCAAATTGAAGACGAAGATGAAATCTGCAATATGCTGGGACCTAAAATGGGTTTCCAATTTGTATTTTTCATTTCTTTTGTATTTTCATCTTCATGGACTATATTCGGACACTTTTTGGACATTTTTAATTCTAAGGGTCTCTGGCCGATCCCCACATGACTGATTATTTTTGCGTGAATTTATTTTTCACAAATATTAATTCATGCGCATTTAATTGCATAAATATATGGAAATATTGACGAGCGTTGTTTTTGATGACTGGATGAGCAGTAACGAACTATTTGAGCTGTCGGGTTGACCTGAAGTTACACCTGCGCTCAATGGCTCTTATGAGTACGAATCTGGCTCATAGTACTGTACCTGCGGCCCCAGCAGCGGCCTAGGCTACTTCAATCGTGACCCCTGAAGCGGCGCGATCATCTATCTCTGCTATAGATAATGCGAAGGCCATTATCTACATTAGGAGACACAAAAATCGGACCTTAAAAGGGGAATATCTGACAGTAAAGGATCCACTTGAGTTGTGGAGGACACTGGAGGCACGTTATAAACATCAGATTGATGTTATACTGCCCCGTGCTAGTTATGAATGGGAAGACCTCCGACTTCAGGATTTCAAGTCCGTGTCTGAGTATAACTCAGCACTCCATAATATCACCTCACGCCTGAAGCTGTGCGGTGAAGAAGTCTTGGAGCAACGCATGTTAGAAAAGACTATCACGTCTTTCCATGAAAAGGATGCAATCCTCATGCAACAGTACCGTAAAAGACATTTCACGAAATTCTCTGACTTACTGTCCTGCCTCCTAAGGGCGGAGCAGAATAGAGCCTTGTTACTAACCACTCACAACCTATGCCCTGCTGGGAATGCTCCTTTCCTTGAAGCCCATCTTGTTTCTTTCCAGAAGACGAAGAACAAGAAGAAGGCCAGAAATTACAAGGGTAAAGCTGTGATGTAAACGGCTAGAGTACCTCCACATAACAATAACTACAACCAGGGGAAGAAAAAGAATACGTGGACACGTAACAACAATGGCCAACCGTCTATTCCCAAGAAAAACTGGGTGGACAAGTGCCGTAGATGTGGCATGACTGGACATTGGTCCAGGAACTGTCACACTCCACGTAATCTCCAGGATTTTTATCAGGCGAGCCTGCAGCCTCGTCCTGAAACAAATCTGGTTGAATCTCATCCTTCAACCAAGTTGACCGCAAAAGACTTCGATCACGACGACTTGTTTAACTGAGTCTTATCTTAGTTTGCTTTTATATATGCATTTTAAATACTAGTTTACTTCATCTATATTTTCTTTTTAAACAAAAATCTTTATGAATGCACATTTACCTTTATTTTATAAAGTCTAGTCATTCAAATATATAGATGAAGTGGGCTATATTGTGGACAGTGCCTCGATGCACTGATGAAGCATTAATATTGCTCCCACATACAACGAGACTATAAGATGCAAATTTCTCTCCTTAATCATATATGAATCTCCCAAGTTTCAAGGATATTTCGTTTAAAACAAACATACCTTGGAAACTATGGATAATAATAGTGAATATATTTATATAACTCGTCAAACGGATGGCCAGAAGACCATCTGCGCACGATTCGTTGGACCCCCGTGATCAAGTCATTTGAATAGGATTGTTTGGTATAAGCTTGGGGGAAAGCGCTCTCATGCATCATTGCATGTGCATGTAGTTGCATTAGGATTTCATGTCATTCATTTCATCATTTTTCATTCACCCCCTTATTATTATCGTTGTTCCTCATATTCTTTCATTATGATCACATTGAGGACAATGTGAAGTTTAAGCTTGGGGGAGTGCATTTCCATGTCATTTAGATGCATTAGTTGCATTTTTTTACTTTATTTTAGGATTTTTAAAATTTTTCAAAATTTTTGCATCATCTTTTTGAATTTTCCATCTTATTTTCCTTTTATGTGTGTTCATGCATCATATTGTGTGCTTGTTTTTCTTTTCTTTCCTCTCTTTTATTTTTTCTTATTTCTTTATTTTCCTTTCTTTTCTTTTGCTAGATGTGTTCCTTATGATGATATCTCTTATTGCTTTAGCAACCATCACGATGCTTATTATTCCTTGCCATGCTACTCAGAGTATTCCATAGTCTTGCTATTCACATGTGCTTGCAAATCTATTTCTTTTGATGATTCCTCTACATGAATGCATGATATTAATTGAAACTGAATGTATGGATTAGTGTTTAATATGCTTTTGTTGGAAATGCACCAAGATTCACGCATCATTAGTATATCTGAAGCATCAGTTTTATTGTCTTATTCACCTTCTGTTGCATGCCTGATATGGTGGTAAACTTTACTGCTTGACTTCACTATTTATTGAAATGATTGAGAATATCCATGCTTACATATTAGTTTTAGTTGAAGTATTACTTTATTGAACCGTTCGTGCACATCTTAGAGTGAACCGAGTGTTACATTATTTCTTTCTCCACATATATCTTTTTATTCTCTACATGTCACTTGAGTTCACCTCCTAAAGCTACTTATATCGCATCTATTTCCCAAAAATCCCCACAAAAGAAAAAGTTAGCTCCAAAAAGTCCAAAAAGCCAAAAAGGAGCCAAAAACCAAAAATACAAATCAATTAGCTCCTACAAAAATCCAAAAAGAAAAGTGAGAAACAAAAAAAGATCAAAAAGAAAAAAAAGAAGAAAAAAAAATTGTTTCTCTATCTCATTATTGGAGCCACAAAATACTTGGGAAAACCAAGGCAAAAATCCCATTTTCCACTATCATATTCCTTTAGATGCGATGCCTCAAGCTAAGCTTGGGGGGTGAATTCATTTGACCATATGAGTGAGTATGACATTAGAGTGGAGACGTGCATGAATGGGGAAGTTTGATAATGCTGAAACTTAGCAAAATACCTTATGTTACGAGGTGGAACTCGCGTACAATGAATTTGTATTAATGGGAACCAAGGGCACGGTGGTTATGTGGAGAAGGGGGTTTAGGTAGGCTATTTGACAAGCGATTAGTGGGGTGAAGAAGTCGATCTCGACGCCAGTGACGGTCGCGGGGCTGAATCTCGCCGGATGCGGCTGGACAAGGTTGAACGGCGGGGGGGGGGGGGGGGGGGGTTGACGCCGACTGGTGTTGATAGGCGAGCTCTCCTGCAACACAAACAACTCGTCAGAAGGGCTGGGTTGGGGGTTCAACCCTTAGCCCCTCCGATGCCTAAGTCAGTGATAGGGCTTAAAATGGGGGGCTGGTCACGCCGGTCGGACTAACGGTGTTTCGACCGCGCGTGGCGAGCTATGGGTGGGAGAACAAAGATATGGAAGACCTTTGCACTCGTGTGTGAATAGTTGAATCAGAGAGAATTCTGCAGCATCCCCCTCTCCGTAAGAGGAGAAGGGGTATTTATACCTGACGGGTGATGACTAGGCGTGCTGAGCTGGCTCGGGTGTCGGCGGTGGATTCGGACAAGGACGCCGGGAACAGGAGTCTTCGACCTGCCTTTGTCAGGCGGCGCGACGGCCCAGGGGTGCTTTTGTCAGGATGTCAGAGCCGAAAGTGAAAGCGTTATCTGTCAGGTGGCTCTTCCGTC
Organism: Scilla litardierei; assembly: GCA_030789695.1. Taxonomy (NCBI): domain Eukaryota; kingdom Viridiplantae; phylum Streptophyta; class Magnoliopsida; order Asparagales; family Asparagaceae; genus Scilla; species Scilla litardierei. The sequence goes on from CM061135.1 coordinate 48,973,663, forward strand.
AGGGGGTGCTTTGTCGGATGGTCGGGTGACGTATGTGTCAGGTGTCCTTATCCTAAGGTTGTTTGTCGTTAGCGTCGGACTAAGAGTCGGCCAGCTGCGGTGGTCCGCCTCGGCCGGCTGCGGGGGTCCGCCTCGGCCGGCTGCGGGGGTCCGCCCCGGCCGGTTCGGGGAGCGCTGCAAGGCGCGCCTGTCTCCATGATGCCCCGGATTTCCGGGGTGGCGACCCTTTTGTGTAAAGGTGAGTTAATGGGGTATGTTAACGGATCCGGGCGGGAGTCGGGCTCATACGATCTTTAGGTCGTAACACCTTAGTTATGGAAATTTCTTATGAATCGATATAAATACGTGAATGCCATGATTTATTCCATTCTCTATTGCATGCTTGGTGTGATTCTTATATGCTTCAGTTATAACTCTTGATTGAAAAGTGCATTGCCAACATTTGTATATTAAATCCTATGAAATGCGTGACGTGGATATGAATTGATTGTATGAATTTAGAGAATCCCTTTTGTTGTTCTTAAAAGCTTGCAAGTACCATGTTTATGTAAGATATGAAATCCTTATAGCATGCGATTCGTATTTTCCAAGTTATCGTGATGTGTAGCTTATGGCTTGAGATCTGAGAGAATGATCTAGCGACCCCTTCCACCTCGTGTTCTTTCTTCTCCATTTCATTTTCTTTGTTTTCATCTCCCGAGTTCGTCTCTCTACTTTTCTTCCTCGAGGACGAGTAAGAGGCAAGCTTGGGGGATTTCAAGTCAAATGAATAAGAAAGTGAGTATTCACTTGAAAGAAAAGCTCGATGGTGGTGAGCAAAAGGATGTGGCGTATCAAAATATGGGGGGGGGGTTAATATATATAATGGGTTTGGGGTGTAAAAGTGAGGTGATATTTATTCAAGCAAATCTATACGGTCCTCTCGCTGTCGAGAGAATTCGTGTTTATTCAAAGCATAAAAATTTCTACACTACTGGATTGATATCACCTATAGCAAAAGGCGGATCCAGTATCTTTGTCGGTGCAGGCAACTGCTCCAACTGCTCTTTCCGTGGCTCCGCCAGGTGCATGCGTCCACGAACATCAACGAACTCCAGCAATGCATCCTCCAGCATTCCTACAAGAACTCCACCTGTACCCTGCAGAGAATAGGATGCATCAGTTCGCTGCAAAAATTTCACCCTCATAATAAAAGTATTCCAAAGAGGATCGTCAATAGAAATATATGAAATAAATAGTGGTGGACGATACTTCCCTGGAAATAATCCAATATCCTCACGTGCCGTGATAGCTGTCTCCACGGTGTCTTCTCTATGCTGCTCAGGTAAATCTAGATCATAGGTGTGGACCCCATCAAGATGCTCCTCATCATCGTCGGACTCATCCCAGTGCACCCCTTGATCATATTCGTATGTGTCCATGGGTGCTAACTCCTCGCTCTCCTCCACATATACGTCCCATCGTACCTCTTGATCGTATGTACATGAATCCTGCAAAAGGCACGATGAATCATAAAAAACATCATACACTGGAGGGAAATCAAAGATAAAGGGCGAGGGAGTAAAGAGATCTCCCTGAAGGGGAGCCATAAGCTCTGTGGGGTAGTCCTCTGCGTCAGTGGGAGGATGAGGTGGCTGCGGAAGCTCTAATGGAGGAGGATAGTGCTCGGGATCCTCATGAATGGCTGTGTCCTCGTCCTGATGCATGACCTCCTCGGTGATAAGCTCTGGCTCTGTGTGTAAGGCCTCCTCAAAAGCATGCTCTGGCTCGATAGTGTGCTCATTTGCCTTCTCATCAACTATCAATGTAGGCTCTCCCTGGGATGGTGATGCTGGCTGCTCAGGTGTGTCAACTTGTGGGGATGTATCATGTGGAGGGGAATGCCCGCAAGCAATCCGAAAATATAGTCTATCCCCCTCAAGACTGACATGGATGTCTTCCTCTATTGTTCCTGCAGCTGAAACACGGTTCATAACAAAATCTGCAAATCGTAGCTCAAATGCATCACCTGCTATAATGCTCTCTGAACCGGTGAACCTCACTGACTCCAAGAGACCCTCCAATAATCTCTGAAATGCGTCCTCCTCTGGCTGCGCATATGACTCAGTTTCTGCTTCCTTCACTGCCTCTTCGTCCATCCACTCTTCATATGCAATAGATGTATCGTAGGAAGTGGGATCGACGACGGCACATTCTGGCTCTGGTAGTAAGTCTGGCGATGCTTCTTGCCCATAAAATGAAGAAGCAGAACTGATATCTTTGGAAATCCCTTCAACCTTAAGCATGAGCATATTCATTTCAAGTTGCCTCTTCACCCGTTCCAATAGAAGGTTACCCTTTTCAAGCCCGGCTTGCACTTCAACCTGGTGTGCATGCATCTCATCAAAAAAGATCCTTTGTCTCTCATCAAGCTCGGGCCAGTGCATCTCCTCAAAAAGGTATTCGCCCATCTGAGCACTCTGATCAAACTAGTATTCTCCCATCTGAGCACTCTGATCATAATAGTATTCTCCCATCTGAGCACTCTGATCAAAATCTGTGGTCCACATAGTATAATCCATAACACCTGATCAACAAAGATAAATACCTGGAGAAAAGATATCAGTGGCACAAAAGAATATAGAAATGATAATAATGGTGGCGGGGGTGAAAATTTCCCTTTTATTTATTTATTTATTTTTTTTCGTAGTCTAATCAACCTAATTGTGACAAATTGGCACCAACGGAAACACCTCCCCGGCAACGGCGCCAAAAACTTGATCGCTCCGGGACGTGACCCAAAAGAACGGTTGTAGTTTTACCGCAAGCGCACGGCATAGTGGCGAGCGGGTATCGAACACGAGGAGGTGGTGTTGGCTCCAATCTATCCTAGGTTGGTTTGACTACGAATGTTTTATTGGTGGAGATGGCTATGGTATAATGTGATGGCAATGGTGATGGATGTCGGTGTCGAAGATAGAGAAATCGGTCAAATATCAATTCAAATACAATACACTAAAAGTGTCTAGGGCTAGGGAATCCCCACTACGGACCGTCATTCGTCATTGTGAATAGTGAATCTCAATATTATTAGACTTGCGTTGAGCTGAACTAGTCGTAACTGAATAGAGAACCAAGCTCACGCTCTCGCGCTATTACCGGTCTATAGCGAACCTAGGATAGGGCCCAATCTCTTGCAAACCCTAGCCTAAGCCGCTAGCATTAGGATCGACATCATTGTCCAATCGCTTCTCGAGCCCACTCTCGTGCAAACTCGAGTCACGATCTAGGTTGTGATAGTTCGTATTCGTCCAATCTCTTGCAAACGAATATTGGTATAGATTTACAATTAAAAATCCTAGCTTTGGTCCAATCTCTTGCAAACCAAATCTAGGGAAATCCAATTGTAAATCTAAATCGGATATCTAGGCCTTCCCATCGATTAGAATCCAATCTCTTGCAAATCCCAAATCGATGGAAATCCCTAGCTATCCGTAGTAAATCAATCACAACCTAACCTCCGAGCAATTCTAGCAATTTAGAAATTGATTCATCACAAATATGAAATTAGATCCATAGGGTTCATCCCCAAACCCTAGAACAACAAATCTACTCTAGCATAGCAATAAGCATATGAGAATCAATAAAAATCATTGCTTGCATATAAAAAGATAGAAAATCAAAGATTCAAATAATAAGAATAGAAATACTTAGCTTAGATGAAGAATTCCAATCCAAATACAAGCTTTTTGATCCAAGAGGGGGCCTAGGGCATGGCCTAACCTCTAAAATAATCCTCCTAAAACATCTTGGGAACTAAGAAAAGATAATGGGGATCCTCTCTAATGGTGGCTACAAACCCCTTAAATACTCTTCCAAAAACCCTAGCAAAACTGCCTAAAAAGCCCCTGAAAATCGGGCCCAAAACTGAATCTGCGCGTGCCCAGAAATCTGCGCCAGTTACGACTCGGCCGAGTGGAAATCTCACTCGGTCGAGTGGAAATCTCACTCGGTCGAGTGAACTTTCCTACAGAAACTCCAGAAAACAGCACTCTGTCAAAACTGTCAAAAACTGTCAAAAACTGGTCACTCGGCCGAGTGGAAATGTCACTCGGCCGAGTGACACTGACATGCAAATTCCAGCACTGCAGCATCGACTTGCAGAAATTTCCCAGATTTCATCCGACCTCCGATTTGCGCGTTCTTGGCGGCGTTGGAATTGTCATGAAGTCTACTATCCATAAAAAATATGAGAAAAATAATTAACCCACTGGAATGATAGCAGATTTCAAAAGAGTTGGAGGATGTCTGAAAATCTGGGCGCTTCGTGTCCTCCGCTTCACTCGGTCGAGTGGCAAATGTCACTCGGCCGAGGTGCATTTGGTACTCGGGCGGACGGCTTTCGTCACTCGGCCGAGTCGGGATTCTTGGGCAGACTGACGGATTACAGTAAGTTGGACATTTTGGCTTGCCGTCGTCTGGGTGCCACTCGGACGGACGGAGTCTCCTCACTCGGCCGAGTCGGCGTGCGATGCTCGGCCGAGTGCACGCCGATACATCTCTGTTGTGTGTCCGATCTGGCCGACCGAGCAGGGTCTCAATGCTCAGCCGAGTGACTCCTTCACTCGGCCGAGTGGCATGCTGAAAATGCCCAATCTTCATCTTTTCGCTCCCCCGTCGCTCCTACGACGTTCTTTCTTCTTCCACTCCTCTTCCATTGCAGAATAACCCTCAAAAGGGCCATGGTTGACACTCCGGAGTGGGTGCAAATCTCTAAAGCTCATTTTTGCTCACGATCGCTCCATATTTCCTGAAATCCGACAAAAACAAGAAATAGTGAAAAGTAACACAATATCATCGAATAATCGTGAAAATCGCAATATGAGCAACCGAAATGACACGCAAATATGTAGGAAAAAAGGTGTAAAATATGGACCGATCACCCCGTCGGGTCCCTATCATTATAGATATTGATCCTATATAATTCCAACTTGACTGTGCACCAGAAGTGCCTTTCATTGCCAGAGTAACTCTGGCACAGTAGACTTGGTCATCCTGGATCAGCGATGATGGACGCATCATCAAATGAATCCCTTGGAGAACCTGCAGATTCTTCAAAAGGTTGCGTTTTCTTGTCCCCCTTTGTCAAAAGGGAAAACTTATATAGAGACCTTCCCTCCTGAAAGTGGGATTAGAGTCTCCTGGCTTCATTGAGAGAAAACATGGTGACCTTTGCGGGCTTATTCACCTAGCAAGTGGCCCATTTCGATACTTCATTGTACCCATAGATGCATCTACTAGATGGTCTTATGTGTGCCTTTTTTTCCACCCGCAATCTAGCTTTCTCAAAAGCTGATAATGTGGGTAAATTCACTACGCATGTCTTTCAAGACTACTGCTAAGCAACTAGCATTGAAATTGAACATCCTGCAGTATGTTCATACTCAAAATGGGTTATCAGAGTCTCTGATAAAGAGACCCCAATGGATTTCACGTCCATTGTTAAAATCAAGTTGCCTGCGGATGTTTAGGGATACGCCATACTGCATTCTGCATCGCTTATTAAGATATTGTCCTCTCATGGCCATATCTTATACCTGATGCCGCTTTCTTATGGTCCTCCACCAAACATATCTCATTTAAGAGTGTTTGGATGTGCTAATATTTGTCCCCATAGCACCACGTCTTGATAACTGTGAGCAAAGACTCATTAAAATAGGCACACAGTTTAAAGAATCCTGAAGCTTCTGAGACCATATCATGGGACACAAAAGTCCAAACTCTCGTTATGTTCCGCATACTATTTCTGTGTGAAGATGAGGTCCAGAAGATCCTTCAAATTCAGAGTAAAATAAATCAATTGGCGGATAAATTCATGGACAACCCTGTTGAGTATTGGTGTTTCATACCAATCTTATTTTGATGATGATCACAACATTATGTTGTTGCTAATGGCTCTCATGTTTTTGTCTCTCAGTTTTATTTCAAGAATATCTTTCTTGGTGACTAATCAATTGGTGCAAGGATGGACATCAAGTGGAGAAGAGCCAAAGCTTGGACTCAAGTAGTGCCAAAGCTTGGAGATGATGGAGAGCAATCAAGGCATCAAGATTGAAGACTTAGACTCTAAGAAAAGCATTGTAATCCATGTATTTTACTTTATTGCTTTCTCTCTCTTTTGAGTCTAGGATTAATGTAATGCCTTATTAGATGGTTTACTCATTCATGGATATGCATTTAACCATCTTAGTGAGCCTTAGGATTATCATAGAATCCAACCCAATAGGCTCACTTTGTCCAAAGACTCATTTGGAGTCTCTGGCTTTCCATCAGTCGCCTACTAAAGGTAACACAGTCGACTGGTTGATTTCCAGTCGCCTGTATATCCTTCTACAGTCGCCTGATATGCACAGCTCAAGTATCATTTCAATTGACTCAAACTGGAGCTTTACGCACAGTCGACTACTGGACAGTTTACAGTCGCCTGTAGATTGGTCATCAGTCGCCTGTGTAGCGTAAGTGCAATCTCTGCATCTCTCTGTTGTTTCTCCATCTTATATAGCAGACGACTGATTAAGGTTTTACAGTCGCCTGACTAATAGCCAGTCGACTGTATTATTTACATCAGTCGCCTGTGTGCTTAACTGGAGAAAGAGTGCAGCTCTCTGTTTTATTCCATCCCCTGCAGCAGTCGCCTGCTAAAGGATTTAAAGGCGTCTGTCCTATTCTCAGTCGACTGTACTGTCTTCATCAGTTGACTGTCCTAGCTCAGATTATAACCGTTGGATATTTTCTATCCTTTGATCAGTCGACTGTCTTTTTATCAACAGTCAACTGTTCCTGTCGTTTTCGCCCAGTTTCTAGCCGTTGTAGAATTGTTTCTTTGGCTGTTTTCTTGGGTTTTAGGGATTGATATAGGGTTCCTATATATATGAGTGGGCTGCCATCACTTATACTTCTTGATGCTATTGAATATCTCAAGAGATCTATAAGCCACTCTCATACTCTCTCAATTCCCTCTCAAAGGCTCTCATTCATCTTCATGCATTGAAGTCTACCTCAAGGGAATTCATCCAAGTGCTTTCAAGCATATCTTAACACTTGGAGATCCTCTTCCATGCCTTGCAGTCATTTATGAGTAAGTACATCTCAAGGCATATGTAAGAGTATTTGTTTTACTTTGTTATTTCTTTGAAACCCTAGCTTTCTGTGTGAGAGCTAGTTACTCTCTGTGTGAGAGTATAACCTTCTGTGTGAGGGTTGGTTGAGATCTCTCTGTGTGAGAGCTTAAGTCTTTCTGTGTGAAAGTAAGGATTTCTCTATGTGAGAATCCTAAATCCTCTGTGTGATGTCTCTCTGTGTGAGAGTGAGGAGTTCTCTGTGTGAGAATCCAAATCCTCTGTGTGAGGTATCTCTGTGTGAGATTAATAGTGGATATTGGTGTGGCTGGACGTACCCATGTTTGGGGAACCAGGGTAATTCTTGTGTTTGCGTTTGGATTGATTATGTTGATTAATTCATCTTGCACTTGTTATTCCGTATTTGCAAGTTTAATTTTAATTGCACAATTTATTGCCATTACTCTATTCATCCCCCCTCTAGAGTGTTTGTTTTTAGTATTGCAAGGTAGACGGTCCTTACAATTGGTATCAGAGCGAGGTTGAAGCATACAACAACGATGGCATACAACGCTTCATCCATGTCTCATAAAGAAGGTCTATCAACCATTCGACCCCCGCTCTTCAACAGAACCAACTACCCTAGTTGGAAGATCAAGATGATGATCTACTTGGAGGGTCAAGACCTTTGGGACATCACAGAGTCGCCATTTGAGAAGCCTACTACACCAGCGGCTTCGAGAACAAAAACGGAGAAGGACTCGATCAAATTTAATGCGAGGGCTATGAATGCATTCCATTACACCCTCACTTCAAATGAGTTCAACCGCATCTCCATATGCAAAACGGCCAACGAAATTTGGCATACATTGGAGATTTCTCATGAAGGGACTTCGAAGGTAAAGAAATCTAAACAATGCGTATTTAGATCTAAATATGAGTTGTTTAAGATGCAGGAAGGTGAAAACATCTCGGAGATGTTCACAAGGTTCACAGAAATCGTGAACGCTTTGGAAGGACTTGGGAAGGTGATTTCCCAAGAGGATCGAGTGGAGAAGATCCTTGACTCGCTCACATCTCAATGGGAGTCAAAGGCCAACGGGATTTTGGAGTCAAATGACTTGTCCAAACACACTGTTGAGGAGTGCATTGGGAATCTCATGGCATATGAAGTAAAGCTTCAACATAAGAAAGAGATTCAACCAACGAAGCCCGAGAAGCAAAAGGGGGTTGCATTCCATGCCGAGAAGGAGCCAATCAAGTGGAGAAAGAAGTTCCATCGGGAAGCTCCGAGTGAAGAAGAAGAAGAAGAAGATGTTAGCGATGATGATTACATCGAGCTTGCCAAGCAATTCAAGCAAATCAAGGCTTTCCTCAAGGACAAGCAAGGTAAATCTTTGTCAAAGTTTGCCTCCAAGTCTAACAATTCTATTTGTTTCAATTGTAGAGGAAAAGGTCATCTTCTACCGAATGCCCTTCCAAGCCCGACAAAGAAAATTACAAAGGGAAAGGAAAGAAGCATTGGAAAGGCAAGTTCAAATTCAAGAATCAAAAGAAGGGACTTATCGGCACATTTGATGATTCCGATGAGGACACTTCAAGTGATGAAGAAGAGGATGACAAGGAGCGAGCTCATATGTGCTTCGCAGCTTTTGAAGATTCTTCATCAATCTCCTCGAGTTCAAGCAATGAAGAGGTGGAGGCGTGGCTCAACCCCAACAAGGAAATATGCATCATGGCAAAGGGGGAAGAGTCTTTGTCAAGCTCTAGCGAGGAGGAAAGTGACGAGGAAGTTGAGGAGGAGAAGCTATCCTACGAGGAGCTCGAATCCCGCTTCAACGTGGTCTCCAATGGGGCAAGTAAGTGCATCGACTCATATGCTAAATTGAAAGCTAAATTTAAAAATGCTATGAGTAAGTTGCATGGCTTAGAATCTACTAGTGTAAATGATAATGATGCTTTGCATGTTTGTGACACTAGTGAGAGAGACACACTTCTCTCTCAAGTTAAGGAATTGAGTTTAACTAATGAGAATCTTGTTGCTCAAAACCTTAGCTTAGAAACTCGCATTCAACAACTTACGTTGAAATGCGAAGAGGAATCCCAAAAGCTCAAAAGCTTTGTTTATTATAGGGATTCACTTCACGGTTTGCTTGAAAAACAACATCCGGTAAGCCATAGAGGAGGTTTGGGATACACTCCAAAGGTGGTTACCAAACCCATCTCTAATTCCTCTTATGGTGCAAATACAAGAAATATTGCTAAAGCACATAAGAAGAATCACTATGCTTTCTTCTACAACAATAACATCAACAAGAAGCATGTAGATCACGAGGTGACGATGAATGAAAAATCTTCATTTTTTTGCTAAGAAGCAAAATCCTTATTCTTTGCATTCCAAGAAATTCGTTTCTACACCTAAGCATGCCACATCCACCCCTCTTGCAAAGGCAAAACCCTTGCCTAGGAAATCCTTGAGATTATGGATTCCCACTAAGGTTAGTGTGCAAGAGAGGGATAGCTACATCAACTCTCTAGTTAGGGATGTGATCACCTCATGTGATTACATTAGGAAATCAAACTCCTCTTGGGTTTGGATGCCTAATGTTTAGGTTCCTCACACATATGCATATTGCATGGGTATTGTGCTTGAATGTTTATTTTTAGCATACCCATTGTTTGTGTGTGTTTCATGATTTTGAAAATATTTTCAAACTTATTTTTCATGAAAATGGGGACCTTGAGGTTTATTGACAAGCATGCATTTGTGATCCATGTATATGTCAATATGGGGAGTTAATATGTTATATGTTTAAAATATTTTAAGACATATTTTAACTCTCATTTCGGAGGTTATTTGAGATCATTATTTACATTTGGTTATTTTTGATCTCAAACCAAACCTCTTGTTTATTGCCAACTTGTTTCATGTTATATTTGTTTTGGCAATATTCTTTGTGTATCATTGAAGCTTGATTTTTCCTTATCTATTGCTTTGATACACGTTCGGCCCATGGCTCCATTAATTGTATAATTGGTATTAGATCCTAGAAGTCAAAAGTTGACCATTTCTATGATCTAGGGGGAGCATGGGATAGTGAATAGATACCCACTAAAATTTTCAATTTGGTATCATGCATCTCTTCTTTTCTTGCATATTGTCACATCTTAGTTAAGATGACAAGGGGGATATATTTGATGTCCACCTTTTTGATGATGTCAAGGTGGAGAGATATATGCATTATGTAAATATATATGTGGAGATATATTCATATGCATATGGGGAGAGATATATCTATGGGGAGAGATATACGGGATTACATAAACCTTTCATGTTTGCATGATATTGTCTATTTACAATTGGTTTATTTAATCCATGCCTATTATATATCACCATGATCTTATTTGTTAAAATGAGTATTTACTATTGTGTAGCTCATTGTTTAATTGGTGCATTTAAGTAGGAGGAGCTCATTAGCATTGTGCTTTAATACTCTGTATTTTACATAATGTGTGTCATCATCAAAAAGGGGGAGATTGTTGAGTATTGGTGTTTCATACCAATCTTATTTTGATGATGATCACAACATTATGTTGTTGCTAATGACTCTCATGTTTTAGTCTCTCAGTTTTATTTCAAAAATATCTTTCTTGGAGACTAATCACTTGGTGCAAGGATGTACATCAAGTGGAGAAGGGCCAAAGCTTGGACTCAAGGAGTGCCAAAGCTTTGAGATGATGAAGAGCAATCAAGGCATCAAGATTGAAGACTTAGACTCTAAGGAAAGCATTGTAATCCATGTATTTTACTTTATTGCTTTCTCTCTCTTTTGAGTCTAGGATTAATGTAATGCCTTGTTAGATGGTTTACTCATTCATGGATATGCATTTAACCATCTTAGTGAGCCTTGGGATTACCATAGAATCCAACCCAATAGGTTCACTTTGTCCAAAGACTCATTTGGAGTCTCTGGCTTTCCATCAGTCGCCTGCTGAAGGAAACACAGTCGACTGGGTGATTTCTAGTCGCCTGTATATCCTTCTACAGTCGCCTGATATGCACAGCTCAAGTCAACATTTCAATTGACTCAAACTGGAGCTTTACGCACAGTCGACTACTGGACAGTTTACAGTCGCCTGTATATTTACAGTCGCCTGTAGATTGGTCATCAGTCGCCTGTGTAGCGTAAGTGCAATCTCTGCATCTCTCTGTTGTTTCTCCATCTTATACAGCAGACGACTGATTAAGGTTTTACAGTCGCCTGACTAATAGCCAGTCGACTGTATTATTGACATCAGTCGCCTGTGTGCTTAACTAGAGAAAGAGTGCAGCTCTATGTTTTATTCCATCCCCTGTAGCAGTCGCCTGCTGAAGGATTTACAGGCGTCTGTCCTGTTCTCAGTCGACTGTACTGTCTTCATCAGTCGATTGTCCTGGCTCAGATTATAGCCATTGGATATTTTCTAGCCGTTGATCAGTCGACTGTCTTTTGATCAACAGTCGACTGTTCCTATCGTTTTCGCCCAGTTTCTAGCCATTGCAGAATTGATTCTTTGGCCGTTTTCTTGGGTTTTGGGGTTTGATATAGGGTTCCTATATATATGAGTGGGCTGCCATCTCTTATACTTCTTGATGCTATTGAATATCTCAAGAGATCTATAAGCCACTCTCATACTCTCTTAATTCCCTCTCAAAGGCTCTCATTCATCTTCATGCATTGAAGTCTACCTCAAGGGAATTCATCCAAGTGCTTTCAAGCATATCTCAACACTTGGAGATCCTCTTCCATGCCTTGCAGTCATTTATGAGTAAGTACATCTCAAGGCATAGGTAAGAGTATTTGTTTTACTTTGTTATTTCTTTGAAACCCTAGCTTTCTATGTGAGAGCTAGTTACTCTCTGTGTGAGAGTATAACCTTCTGTGTGAGGGTTGGTTGAGATCTCTCTGTATGAGAGCTTAAGTCTTTCTGTGTGAAAGCAAGGATTTCTCTGTGTAAGAATCCTAAATCCTCTATGTGAGGTCTCTCTGTGTGAGAGTGAGAATTTCTCTGTGTGAGAATCCAAATCCTCTGTGTGAGGTATCTCTGTGTGAGATTGTATTCACTTCTCTGTATGAGATTAATAGTGGATATTGGTGTGGCTGGACGTACCCATGTTTGGGGAACCAGGGTAATTCTTATGTTTGCGTTTGGATTGATTGTGTTGATTAATTCCTCTTGCACTTATTATTCCGCATTTGCAAGTTTAATTTTAATTGCACAATTTATTGCCATTACTCTATTCACCCCCCTCTAGAGTGTTTGTTGTTAGTATTGCAAGGTAGACGGTCCTTACAAACCCTAAGATTGTTCGTTCACACGTCCCTGCTGCCAACACGCCAGCTAGGAGTGACATCCCCAAAGATGAATATAATCCACCGACAGCAGAATTGGTTGTACCTCAATTGAAAAGCGGACGCCCGCCAGGTTCAGAATATAAAGTTTCTCGAAATAGTAAGATTCCTGGATATATTAAAATGATCACACCACAGGATGCTGAGCTCAGACCAGCGATCTCTTCCCTCCTAATTTCCACTGTAGAGGAAACAATAGGATAAACATCATTTTATTAAGTACGTACTGGAGAGGTACTGGACAGATATAGCACAATCGTCGTCGACGATTTTTCTTTTGCTATTGCCGTTCACGTCGCTGAATACGACGATGACGTTCAAACCACTTTTCTATAGCGTAAACGCAAAGATTGGCCAAAGTGGGATGAGACAATAAGAGTAGAGCTGGACTCACTCTTGAAAAGCAAAGTCTTTGGACTAGTAGTCCATACACCTGAATGTGTAAAACATGTGGAATACAAGTTAGGTTTTCATAAATAAATGAAGGAAATGTGATCATTTTCCTATTAAGCCTAACGTATCTGGAAAAGCCAAGAAATGCAGCTCATGGATGTTGTGGCTGCATATCTATACGACAAATAGATATAAAGATCTATATGAAACTTCCAGAAGGGTATACTCTACCGCCAGAGATGAAAGAGAGACGTAAAAACGTCTTCTCTATAATGGCTTCAAAGATCAGTATATGATTCTAATAGGTTCTCCTGCAGAGACCATTGAGATATCAAATACCAAGTCAAAACAGGGTATTGTATCGGCTTACAGATTAAAACACTTTTTGTGGTGGAATCCTTTTATATTCTTCATACAACAAGAGTTTATGAAGAAAGATGCCCATTTGCAATCTATTAAAAATGGATGCTTATTTATGACCCCTTCCCGTCGCTGGAAGAGGGGGAGGACATCCTAGGTCCTGAAGAGCCTAGCTCTAGTGTACTAGTTACACCCCTTTATCTGGCCAACTGCACGTGTCTCTATTAAATCGTCTGCAGTAAAGCTGTTAGCCAGGTACAGTGCTACCCTGGAGAGCACCATTGGACCAAGGATAAGCTGTTTCTGCGCAACTTCTAAGGGTCAAGGAATATATATCGCATATGCAGGTTTACTGATCATCGCGATAAATAAGCACAAATGGCCAGCCACCTCCTAAAGATCTTCACATCATCCTCCAAAGTCAACATCTTCTGAGAAGCTCATCATCCAAGAATCAAGTCTAGAATACACTCAGCCAGGTCCAGCAGTACCTTGCAGACACAATGAAGACTGAGTAATACAAACGTGGAGTCTTCTACCAACTTCGAAGAGCGTACCACTCCAAAGCGCCACTGTTTTCCAGTAGCCGCCAGATATGAGTGAAACTTGTATAGATGAGTAATGATTGTATTTGCTTTCAGAGCATAAGGGATGTATGGACGAATATGAAATGATTGTATAGATACATAGGAGATCTGCAAGCCTGAAGCTTGTCCAGATCAGAGGGAGTTGATATTAGTGTTGTACTCTTTTTCCTTAGCTATGGGTTTTTCCACTGGGTTTTCCATAGCCAAAAGTTTTAATGAGGCAACCTCATTTAACTCTGGACCCTAAAGTGTCCACCCTTAATGAAAACTAAATGACCTACAAGTATAAGTCTTGTATGGATCAGGGGAAGTCACCAGTTGGTTGTACTCTTTTCCCTTAAGCTGCTGGTTTTTTTCCCATTGGGTTTTCACAGCTAAGGTTTTAACGAGGCAACCACAGTAGCTCTGGATCCAGAAGTATCTATCTCATTAGCATATTGATTCCTGAAGTATTCATATACTTAACCCAAGGTAATGGAGAGATAAGGGGGAGTGTTATGAGTTGATATCTCCCCATTACACCCCATTACTTAGTAGTGGGGTCCCTTGGTATTCTTAGTACCCCACTGAGGATGAATATATAGAGAGACATGGCTTAGTGCCATGACTACTTAACCATTTTAGATTGATATCATCCCTTGAGTCCATAACACTCTTCATATTGTGAAGAGATACTATTTTGCAAAGTCCAGTGAGTAAGCATGATTATGTAAGTGGGTTTCTTTCCTTTCTTTTTGATTTGTTAAGTAGAAAAGACAACAACGTGGGTTGCAAACTATATGAATTTTAATTTTTTTTGCCTTGTATCTATATTATTTTAATGCAAAGGTCAGGTGTGAGCATTGTGGCTGAATGATGACAGTCCGTCTTTGTTTTGAAAAAAACTATTTTTTTCAGTTCTATTTCTATTTTAGAGTGCTGTTAATTTCACAGCAGGATCCGAAAAATTCACTGCACATATGAATTTATCGCATTAATATTTTTGTCTTTCTTTAAAACCATTCTTATTTCCAATTTTAACCACACCTCTCTCCATCACTCCTCTCCCCTCCCCTCCCTACCTCCTCCTCCCCCTCCTCGCTGCCTCCTTCACCTCAAGCTTGGCGGCAAGCTCACCGGCAGAGGACTTAAGTTTCGACAACCAAAGGAAGGATCAATTCATCAAAGAGGAAGGTATTCTAAAGATGAAGATTGCTCCAAATGAATCCCAAGGCGGTGCAATTTCCCATTGTTCTTGCTTTTCATCATCCTTTCCACCGTCTTCTTCGTTATTTTGTAGGGGCGCGAGCAGAGCGCAAAAGCACCAAATTATAAAAAGCATAAATATCGTTAACAAAAACCATAATACCAGAGAATAAAAGGCTACAAATTAATTAAGCAATTCAACAGATCAGAGTGAACCCAAGTTATTTGACAGTGCAGGCAACAACATGAGCCCAAGACTTGAGGTGCCCCTTCATGACCACTTCATCGCTCAATGCAGGCACCATGTAGTAATGGGAGACAGGGTGGTCCTTCACATGCATAGATATCATGCAGACCAACTTCTTGGCCTCCTTAATCTCCTCCTCACAAATCTTGCCCGATCTTTTTCTTCTCTGATCCTTGCTAGGAACTTCAAGGCCTTATGGTTTGTGCATCTACTGCTCTGATTCTGCGTCATCAACCAAAATCTCTGGAGAAACTACATGATTTGAGTTGAGGGGCACCTGAATATTCTTGGGCCTTGGGTCACTGGACTGAGGCGGAGGAGAAGATTGTGAGAGGACATTTAAATTATCAAATAGCATCTTCTCATGATCCATAGGAAGATGTGAATGAGTGGTGAAAGCTGTAGAAAATGGATGAAGGTTTAACTCTTGGTGGCTAGGGGTTGCGACCAGGTGGGGCGGCGCCATGAAACGGCTCGGTGGCTAGGGGTTGCGGCCGCGGGGGGGGGGGGGGGGGGGGGGGGACGGGTGTTTTTTCCATTCTATTATTTATGTGGTGAACCCATATAACCGATGGGTTAAAAAGTAATTTTGTTTATGCATTTAAGTAATGTCAAACTTGTAAATAAAAGTGTGGTGAAAACATAATAGTCTGCGGTGCAACTAACAACACTCTCTACTTTAAGGAATGATAGCATGCACTCTGTTAGGTCATTCGTTTATGGCTATGTTGTCATTAGTGGCACAATGTGTTCATATGACAGTTCTCAGCGTGTAGTATGGAGAATGTTGAATAAAGTGTTGAACATTATGTTCAACATAATGTCCAACATACTACATCAGGCTTTGGTGATGTAGTTCCAGCCTGGGCATATTAAAGATGGAAGGTTTTTTCCTGGTTGCTGGTTATTGCCTTCTACGACTTGGTTGTTTTTCCGTCAACTGAAGAATCGTTGCAGATTCTGTTGGGATCGAGTATCTCTCGTTTTGATTAAGACAATTGTATAGAGAGGGTGCTTTTCGCCCACTTATGGTTATTGCTGTTCTTTTAGAAGTTTGGGCGAAACCAATTTCCTAGCTGGCCTTCGTTAATTGCGAAAGGCCAATCTTCCCAGATTCATTTGCGTTTACTTCCTTTAACGGCTCCATAATTGAGGGGGAGAGTTCATTTAAAAGGGGGATGAAGATTGGCGGCTAGGTTTTACGACTTGATTAACAGCTTCTGCGAAAGCTGCAAAGATCTCTGGGAGGAGGCTAACATCTACAAAGGTAGGGGATCAAGGGAGTTGATCGTTGTCAGTTTAGCAAGGGGATCTTGCATGCAAGGGGAGCCTGCGCAAATTACTCCACGGGGTTGATTGGGATCACCCCTAACGGTTGAGGGGAAGATTGTTTCCCTTAGTAATACATGGTATTGGTGATTGTAATCATTAATATTTAGTGGAGTTATTTGATTTTCTGGGCGAGGCCCCGCAGATGTAGGTGTGCACACCGAACAGCGTTACCAATTTCCTTGTGTCACCTTGGTTGCTCTATTTTACCTATATGTTTTATTGGTTGTGCTTGCATACTAAACTTCAATTGGTATCAGAGCAGGTCATCCGTGCTACTTTGTGTTGTCAAAGTGGGTGTGATCCTGTGTTTTAGTACGCTATCCATGAATACGAAGGAAGGTGCATCCGTGACACGGCCTCCGCTGCTCCCGGGTACTAACTATACTTACTAGAAGTCTCGGATGTGCACATTTATCAAATCTCTCGATGAGAAGTCTTGGGTGGCCACAATAGAAGGATGGACTCCTCCAGTTCAAGATTACAAAGAAGGAAAGGAACACTTCAAACCGGCTAAAGACTGGAGTCCCAAAGAAGATCAAGCGACGCTGGGAAACTCATAGGACGTGAATGCTATCTTTACTGCAGTGGATGCAGAGCAGTTCAAGTTAATCTCTACATGTGAGTATGCAAAGGAAGCGTGGGATATTCTTCAGAATATTCATGAAGGGACTAGTACAGTAAGAGCCTCTAAACTCCAAATGCTTGCCTCTCAATTTGAAAATCTCAGAATGAATGATGATGAAACTGTAGCTGAGTTCAATGGAAGACTGCGTGATATATCAAATCAGGCTTTCCAATTGGGGAAGAAGTACTCTCAAAAGAAGTTGGTTGAGAAAACTTTGAGATCTCTACCTGACAAGTTCTCTGCAAAGATTGCGGTTATTGAAGAAGTGAGGAATGCATCTACTATGAGATTGGATGAACTAATAGGGTCTCTTCAGACCTATGAAATGAATCTGAAGCAAAACAAAAGAGACAAAGGAGTGGCTCTAAAGGTGGAAACTAGTGAAGCACCAAAGTCGGAGAATGAGTCGGAACTTGAAGATGACATCGCACTGTTAACTAAGAACTTTAGCAGGATGATGAGGAAGATCAGCAACAGGAGCCAGAATTTCAGATCTGTCAACGGGGAAACACGGCCGAATCTCCCACCTACAGGAAAGGCTATCAGTCGTCCCGCACAGAAGTATGAACCACAGAGCAAAGGTAAAAGGGATACAATGCAGGGAGTGTGAGGGATTTGGTCATATACAAGCCGAATGTGCAAATACTCTCAAGAAACAGAAAGGAAAATCATTAGCCAGTACCTGGAGTGATGAGGATTCTAAAGGAAGTGCTGGAGATGAGGACATCATCAGCAATTATGTTGCATTTACAGCTATTCTGGATGATCAATCCAATTGTGACACATCTAGTTATGTTGAACCTAGTCTTGTCACAACAAGTACAACATTGGAGATTAAACTTGGGAATGTCAGAAAGAATGTTACAACATATAGTGCAACATCTGATAGTGACTCCAGCTCTGAAGCAGGTAGTGATGAGGAGCTTGGTGAAGATGACATTTGGTCAGCCCATCAAACTAAGTTCACAAATTGGATGAAGATTTGTGAGATCAACAAATACTTAAAGAAAGAAAATGTCAGACTGAAAGGTGAAAAGGACGAGGTTATGGCTAAACTGGTGAAGACTGAGCTCAATCTCAGGAACCTTGAGAGCCAACTCAGGAGAATGCTTCTCAGAGCCAAGAAGGTAAAGAACGTCCTCAACAGGTGGAACTCCGGAAAGGCAAGGCTCGACGACATTCTGAACATGGGGAAAGTTTCAAGAGATCGTACAGGTGTAAGGTACAACAGAGGAGGCTATCTTCATGCTCCCAAGGAAAGATGGGTTCTTGTTTCTGAAGATCGAAAAAAGACGAGGCACTTCAAGCAAGGTGATCAGAAGTTGAAGCAGAAGAGGAGTGTAACATACATGCATCCCATGTGTGACTACTGCCAGCTTATAGGGCACACAAATATGAATTGTTTTAGTCGCATAAGGCATCAACATGAAGGAAGAAACAATGGACATCCTGGCAAAAGGTTCATGAAAAAGTGGGTAAGGAAATCTGAACTGTTCAGTATGGTTGCTTACACCTCTATGATTGCTTTTTCACAAAACATGTGGTACTTCGACAGTGGATGCTCCCGGCACATGACTGATAATCAGAGTCTCCTTACTGAGTATACAGCTTGGCAACAAAGGTCATGTTATTTTTGGTGACGGTCAAAGTAGCAAAGTCTTTGGGAAGGGAGATCTAAAGATGACGGGATCCATTACTCTAAAAGATGTGATGCATGTGGAAGACTTGAAGGCAAATCTTATTATCATAAACCAATTGTGCGACCAAGGTCTCTTCATTCAGTTTACTAAAAATAAGTGTGTGGTTTTCAATGAAGCCGGAGCTTGCATTCTGACTGGAAAAAGATCTACAGACAATTACTATTTTCTTCAGGAAACTAACAATTGCTTCAGTGTTACTGTGGATGTCTCTGAGCAGTGGCACCAACAGCTAGGGCATCTCAACTACAAGACCTTGATGAAGATATCCAAAGTGGGAGTTGTTCGTGGGATACCAACCATAAACAAGAGAAGAGAAGGTGTATGTGGTCCTTGTCAACTAGGAAAACAAAAGAAGATTAGCCATAGACAACTTCAGACAATTACCACGTCCAAGAACTTGGAGCTGCTCCACATGGATCTGATCGGATCCACAACAGAAGTCAGCATGGAAGGTAAGAAATACCTCTATGTTTGTGTGGGCGATTTCTCACGATTCACTTGGGTAGATTTTCTCAAGGAGAAGTCAGACACATTTGACACCTTCAAGAAGCTATGCACCCGTCTTCAGACTGAGAAAGGAGATATCATTGGGAAGATTGTCAGGATTCAAAGTAACCATGGCAAGGAGTTTGAGAATCACTCTTTTGCTGACTTTTGTGAAGCACAAGGAATTGCTCATGAATTTTCAGCACCGAAGACCCCTCAATAGAATGGAATGGTTGAAAGGAAAAATCGTACCCTACAAGAAATGGCACGCGTGATGCTGAATGCCAGGGAGGTCAGTGCTAGATGGTGGGCAGAGGCTGTCAACACTGCATGCTACACTATAAATAGAGTGTATCTCAGACCCAGAATAGATAAAACTCCCGATGAGATCTGGAAAGGTAAAAACCCTGATGTATCTTACTTTCATATCTTCGGAAGCAAATGTTACATTTTGCAGGATCGGACCCCTAGGGGATGTTTGATGCTAAGAGTGACAGAGGGATATTTCTTGGATATTCGACAACTAGCCGTGCTTTCAGGGTGCTGAACCATCGTACAAATGTCATGATGGAGTCAATTAATGTTGTTGTAGACGATTTTGATCAAGGAGAAGTAGCAATTAGTGAAGGGACAACTCCTCCGGAGGAAGGCGCTGAAGAAGAAGAATGTGTTGCACAAAATGTTACGACATGCGATACAACACAAGGTAATGTTGAACAAACTGTTATAACACAGGGTTCAACATCCGTAGAGGAACCATTGTCTGAGGGAAATGATGCTCACTCCTCTAGAGGGATCACTAAAATCATACGGAACCATCCTATTGAACTTGTTATTGGTGATGTTCAAGATGGTCTTCGTACAAGAGGTACTAGCCAAGTCAACTATCGTGATCTTGCTGGGTACGTGTGTTTTCTTTCAATTGTTGAACCGAAAAATGTGAGGGAAGCACTTCTTGATGATTTCTGGGTGTTAGCTATGCAAGAAGAGCTGAATCAATTTCAGCGTAATGATGTCTGGTGTCTAGTTGAGAGACTGAAAGGGTTGAATGTCATTGGGACAAAGTGGATTTTTAAGAATAAAACCGATGAGAAGGGCAATGTCACTCGTAACAAGGCTTGTCTGGTGGCTCAAGGCTACACTCAGATTGAGGGCATTAATTTTGATGAGACGTTTGCGCATGGAATCTATCAGACTTCTTTTGGCAGTGGCCTGCAGTTTCAATTTCAAGCTTCATCAGATAGATGTGAAGAGCCCGTTTCTGACTGGGATATTGAATGAAGAGGTGTATGTAGAACATCCGAACGGGTTTGAAGATCCATTTCTTCCAAACCATGTCTACCGATTGAAGAAGGCTCTCTATAGTCTGAAACAAGCGCCAAGGGCTTGGTACGAGAGGTTGACCAAATATCTTCTCCAAAAAGGCTATGAACGAGGGGGAGATGACAAGAAATTATTTGTTCAAAGAACCAGGTCAGTTGTTATTGTTGCTCAGATCTATGTGGATGATATAGTATTCGGCTCCACTTCACAACAGCTGGTGCATGAATTCATTGTCCTCATGTAGAAAGAGTTCGAGATGAGCATGGTTGGTGAATTAAACATGTTTCTTAGACTTCAGATAACGCAATCTAGTGAGGGGTTGTTCATCTCTTAAAGTAAATATGCTAAAAATCTTGTTAAGAGGTTTGGCCTGGAAAATGCTGGGCAAGTTCGCACCCCTATGTCCACAAGTGAAAAGCTTTCTAAGGATGATGGTTGGAAATCAGTGGAGGTCACATTATACAGAAGTATGATAGGGAGTTTACAGTATCTGACAGCTAGCAGGCCAGATATCAGTTTCAGTGTTGGGGTATATGCACGCTACCAAGCTTGTCCTAAAGAATCTCATATTACTGCAGTGAAACATATAATAAGATATGTCAGTAGGACAGCCAATTATGGTATTTGGTATAATAAGGACACTAATACCTTACTCTCAGGCTACAGTGATGCTGATTGGGCAGGAAATGCAGATGACAGAAAAAGTACCATAGGAGGATGCTTCTACGTGGGAAATAATCTTGTTTCTTGGTACAGTAAGAAGCAGAACTCTATCTCCATATCCACTGTCGAGGCCGAATATATTGCTGCAGGAAGTTGTTGTACACAACTCCTATTGATGAAACAGATGCTGACAGATTATGGTGTGGAGCAAGATGTCTTGACTATTTTGTGTGATAACCAGAGCGCCATCAATATATCCAAGAATCCCGTCCAACATTCCAGGACTAAGCATATAGACATTCGACATCATTTCATCAGAGAACTGGTTGAGAAGAAGGTTCTAGCCATGGAGTATGTTGTAACTACCCATCAATTAGCTGACATCTTTACTAAACCACTGGACTCCAGCAGATTTGAAGAATTGCGACAAGCTCTTGGGCCGTGTCGTATTTAATGTTGCACATTATGTTGTATATAATGTTGCACGTTATGTTGCAACATAAAGGGGGTACTTAGTATGCTCTTGTGGTAGGTTCTATTTTTTACTTGCCCAACCGTTATTTGTTTTGGTTTTTCCTCTCTCGGCGTTCATCGCTTCTCTAGTTTATTTCAAAAGTTCCGAAGTGGACTTAGGGCTCTTGATTTCTTTCTGGTGGAGAAATTATATGTCTCCTTTCATCTAATGGGTCGCAATCAGAGTCAGAAATCCCCTCCGAACCCTCGCCGTTCTTCTCGTCAGGCCGCATCATCTCAGAGACCTACATCTTTGTCTTCGTCATCTCGGGTTAAACGAAAGTGGACGGTTCCTCGCGTCTCTAGGGTCTCACCGGTTGGTACTTCATCCCCAATGTCTCGTGATTAGATGCACTCTGGCTCCTCATCGAATTTGGCAATAATAGTTTTTCCCCCATTTCTTGATTTTCCTCTTCCATCGGTCAAACCCTCTTCATCGGAGTTTGAAGAAGATGAACAGTTGCCTCATCTTGTCACTGTTTAAGATTGGTTTTGGCACCTTTGAAGGACGGGGCGCAAATTGGACCTCTCGTGATGGGATCTTTCTGAATTTTGTGTTGGCCCGCTTAAATTAAAGAATGTGTGTGGCAAGTTGATTAGTGTGGAAGTGCCTAAAGATAACAAGATCATTCTTAAAACCTAGAATCCAAGAAGATCGTCTGTGAAAATTTCAGAAATAGTAGTAATGGAGATCTCTGACTCTGAGTCCTCCGTGTCTACAGAAAAGCCCCGTCCGGTTGTTAATGATGGTGTTGATTCTAGTTTTGTGGAGGGTGTTGCTGAAGGTTGTGATGCCCGTGTTGATCCTACAGGTAGTGTAGTATTCAATAAGGATCATAATGGTCATGACAGTGGTGTCTGTCTTGACAGGGATCAACCTCAAGTGTCTGCAGCAATGCTTGTTGATCCTATTACCCCCGTTGTGACTGAGGAATCTGATATGGTAGATTTGCCTGCTGAAACAGTAGAGAACGTCATGACTGATGTGGATGTAGAGGCTGAGGTACCTGATGACATGATAGATGGTACTCATGTTGGAGGAAACCCAATGATGGCAGAATCAGGTTGTCCATCTGACTGTATCACATATGTCTCCTGTTAATGAAGAAGCTGCCCTAGTTGATGTTCCAAGTACGATCCAAGGAGATGGCTCTGTAGCTATGCCTGAGTGTTGTCCAAGTGTCAATGTTGGACCCAGTGACAATGTTGCATCTAATGTTGGACCAGATCTGTTGCTGAAGAGAAGACTGCTGGGCCAGTAGAAGTAGACTAAGTAGCTGCCTCTCCTGCTCTGGATCTGATTCCCCCTTACACATGCAAATCAAGATCTGGCTCTCGTAAGCGTGCAGCTCCATCCAGATTGAATACTCCATCTCCATCTAAGAAGTCCAAGGTGGATGGCTCTTCAGGTTCTCCTTACCCATCTCAATTTTCTGCATCTGATGCTTTGTCCAAGTCATTCTTTGACATGTCCTGCAAAAAGAGAAGGTCCTCATACTTTGAGAGATCCATTCTTGGTGAAAATTCTCTAGCCCTATCCTCTTTTACAAAGACACAATTCGTATCTATCCTCAAGGAGATCAATCTACTTCATGCAGCTAGTTGCTTCAAGACTTTCTATCCTGTCTTGGTCCGGGAATTTTATTGCAATCTGTCTAAATCCTCCGAGGATTCTGTTTCTAAATGGGCATTCAGGGCCTATATTCAGGGAAAAGTAGTCTCTTTCTCCCCATCCTTGTTGAACAAATTCCTGTAGTGGCCTTGCTCTCAGACTCTGCCTGCTTTTGGGATCTCTGTTGGTGATGACTATGATCTATTTGTGAAGACTGTCACAGGGGGACAGTACAAGAGTTGGCCCAAGTATTTTTCCTTTCCATCGTCTATTCTGACAGCTAAATATTTCTTGTTTTATCGGATTGCTACTAGGAACTGGCTTCCCACCACTAATATGTCTGTAGTCACTAAGACCATGTGCAAGCTGATCTATGCTGTTGGGACCAAGAAGCCCTTCAATCTTGGACGTATCATCTTCGACTTCATTCTATCTCTTTCAGAGTCCTCGGCACCTTCATCTTCACTTCCTCATGCCTCTCTTATCTCCATGGTGCTCTTCTTCCAGCAGATTATTCCTGCTCCTACTGAGCTTGCATCAGCTTGTGAGGGGATCAGTTTTACTGCCAAGTCTGTGGCAGGGAAACTAGATGATATATATGTTATCTCCTCATCTCCTCAGAAGTCTGTCCCTACTTCTCCTATTTCTCCTCCATCTGCATCTACTTCTGCTGTCAAAGTGCCTCTATCTGCATCTGGCTCAGTGGACGGACAGTCTCTTATCATGGAGGACATTCTAGTGCTCAGAAAGGCTGTGCAGAATATGGATGATCAGCTTCTCCTTTTTCAAAGTCAGAAAGTATTACTCGAATCTCACAAGCTTCTGCTTCAGGACAGACTTTCACAGCTTAAATCCAAACTATCTTCAGGGAGTGGTACCCAGTAAGGTACGTTCTTTGTGCTTTTTGTGGCCCAAAGGGGGAGTATATGGGGTTGGTTGTTGTAAGATTGCTGTAATGCTTTGAAATTTTGTGGTGCTGTAGTGTGCTGGGTTGTTGTCTTGCGGGTGTATGCTGTCTCTCTGCTATATCATCTGTATGGTATCTTCATCATCTTCTATCTGTGCTATTCTCCAGTTTGTCATTCATCTTGTTCTCGACTGTGTTTATTCTTTTTTGTTCCACTAAAAGCCAAAGGGGGAGATTGTTAGGTCATTCGTTTATGGCTATGTTGTCATTAGTGACACAATGGGTTCATATGGCAGTTCTCAGTGTGTAGTATGGAGAATGTTGAATAAAGTGTTGAACATTATGTTCAACATAATGTCCAACATACTACATCAGGCTTTGGTGATGTAGTTCCAGCCTGGGCGTATTAAAGATGGGAGGTTTTTTTTCCTGGTGGCTGGTTATTGCCTTCTACGACTTGGATGTTCAAATGAAGAATCGTTGCAGATTCTGTTGGGATAGATCATTTCTCGTTTTGATTAAGACGGTTGTAGAGAGAGGATGCTTTTCGCCCACTTATGGTTATTGATGTTCTTTTAGAAGTTTGGGCGAAACCAATTTCCTAGCTGGACTTCGTTAATTGCGGAAGGCCAATCTTCCCAGATTCGTTTGCGTTTACTTCCTTTAACGGCTCCATAATTGAGGGGAGAGTTCGTTTAGAAGGGGGATGAAGATTGGCAGCTAGGTTTTACGACTTGATTAACAGCTTTCGCGAAAGCTACAAAGAGCTCCGGGAGGAGGCTGACATCTACAAAGGTAGGGGATCAAGGGAGTTGATCGTTGTCAGTTTTGCAAGGGGATCTTGCACGCAAGGGGAGCTTGCGAAA
Source organism: Scilla litardierei (assembly GCA_030789695.1). NCBI lineage: Eukaryota > Viridiplantae > Streptophyta > Magnoliopsida > Asparagales > Asparagaceae > Scilla > Scilla litardierei. Next base: position 48,998,952 of record CM061135.1, read on the forward strand.
ATTACTCCACGGGGTTGATTGAGATCACCCCTAACGGTGTGTATTGAGGGGGAGATTGTTCCCCTTAGTAATACGTGGTATTGGTGATTGTAATCATTAATATTTAGTGGAGTTATTTGATTTTCTAGGCGAGGCCCCGCAGATGTAGATGTACACACCGAACTGCATTACCAATTTCCTTGTGTCACCTTGGTTGCTCTATTTTACCTGTGTGTTTTATTGGTTGTGCTTGCGTACTAAAACTTCACACTCTCAGCTTGTTAAGCTAGGATGTACACCAATTTGATTGGTCCATGTGACCAGCATTACATATACCTAATACTGTACGATCAGACATCTGATGGAAATTTAAAGGACACTGCTATATACACCACATGGATGCTGTGTATGCTGGAGTTTTTGTCAAAATGGCTAATAAGTCACATCAGAAGTCCCATCCATTCTCTCTGATGTGATTGATTTGCCATTTTTGGAAAAAAAATCCTAAATACACTGCATCTCTGCGATGTATGTAGCAAGCCTCAATTTAAAACTTGAAAAAGGAATAAGAACATATTTCATACCTCTGAGCATGTTTAAAATAGAAATTTTGGCCAAAGACTACAAAAATTGCGATAATTGATAATTGTGAAGACATGGTATCATTGTTAGGTACTTGGATGTTAATTTTTTTGTGGGGATGGGGGTGGGGGTACTGGATTATTCTCTATCTTTTCTTCTTTTTCATTAAAATTGGCGTTCTTCTTTGCCAAACTTTTATATGGCGTGGTTTGCAAGAAAAAGTTTTATTGGGCAAATATATGAATCCATTATGAATGTATTATGTAGGCCCATATAAAGGCCTGTGTAGGACTGTTCCTATCCTATAGCAGATTAGGAGTTTGTATCCTACATGAATACAATATCCTACCATTGTATGAACTCTTCCATATTCACATATAAATAAAGGCATAGGGTCTCCACCAGAAAGCACTTCACAACACGTTATCAGTACGCTCTTCCTGTGAGAGAGGGCCTGGACGTAGCGAAAGCTTTGAAGGACGATAGAGGATTGCCCACGCGGGGACGACAAATCTAAATCACGTGTACGTCTTCTTCGATCTTAAGGTATACCTAAAAACCTAGAACCTATGTAGGGCTGTATATATCATATAACAGATTAGGAGTTTGTATCCTACATGAATATTGTATCCTACTATTGTATGAACTCTTCCATATTCTCATATAAATAAAGGCATGTGGTCTCCCCCAGAAATCACTTCACAACACGTTATTAGCACTCTTCCTGTGTGTGTGAGCCCGGACATTGCGAAAGCTTTGAAGGACGACGGAGGATTGCCTACGCACGAATGACAAATCAAACCCCTACGTCCATCTTCTTCGATCTTGAGGTATACCTTAAAAACCCAGAAATTTTTATTCATAATCATGATATTTATGGTGTACAATACTCAAGATCAAACACTATGAAAAAAAAGGAATTTTTTAAGTGGAAGGGTGGCGGCCTCTAGCCGCTGACCCTAGGGCAGTGGACACCCGCCGCTAGCCCATCCCCCAGGTGAAAGGGTGGCGGCCTCTGGCCGCCACCCCTGTCGGCCAAATCAATTAATAAAAAACCAACATGTAAGATCGACCGATCGGCGGCCCCTATGCCGCAGGCTACCCCCTGTCGCTCAGTAGCGGAGCCACGAAATTTTCATTTAGGGGGAAAATTATAAGCTAATATAAAATAATTTATACGTACAATAAAGACCAATAAGCAAAAGTACCATATTCTTAGAACTTTAATAAAAACCACTTACCTAAGAACTCTAATACAATAAAAACTTCTTAAACTAGAAACTTAATTCATATTTAAAATCTCAACATAGTAAGAAGCGTACTATATTCTATAGATACATGTGTTTATGTGTTAGAGAAAGAAATATAATTATAATTCCGATGTCGCCTCAGTAGCGACAGTACACCGTCTGTTAGGGTTTCTATTATGCGTCATAAGTTTATACACAGCGAAAAAATAGAAACCTACCAAGATCTATGCGTTTCAAATTGATTCGATGAGATTACTAACCTTTGTTGACGATTCGAATGTATCGGACTATATGTGTTGCTCAAAGAACGACCACTCTCTACCAGTATCCACACGTGAACGTCACGAACGGGAATTGCAAGGGTGCTAGCTCCTTCTCCGCAACTAAGGTTTCTCTCTCGCTCTTTGCTTTTCTCAAAATGGGAGAGATAGATTGAATGTGTAACTAACTGAAAATCCTCTCTATATCATATGTATATATAGTCCCACGTTAACTCTTTAACGTGTTTCAGTTACGCAGAGATATCTTAGGGATAATATCTTATCTGCTAACTCTTTAACATGTTTTAGTTACGCAGAGATATCTTAGGGATAATATCTTATCAAGATACAATATCTGACAGTAAGATACATCCTTATTTCGAATTTAATCGGATTCAAAATCTCGTTTAAAACCTTATCACATCCATTACACTCTTTGTGTGTGACCCAATAGGCTCATATCAAATTGGCAGTGGGCATAATCCCATTAGAAGCCCACAAGTCATAATTGGTCTCTAGCAAGACATTATGACTACCCAATTAATATGAATATCGTTAGTCTGATATTAACTTAAATAATAGAACATGTCATAATCTTTTTGTCACATGATATCTTATTTGAACATAAGTCACGGATAGTGTCATACTTATATTGTTCAAACATTCAATTTCTCGATTACTAAGTAGCTAGACTGATAAAATCAAATGACATTCATTTGAGCACGGCCATGCATTTCTCAGTCCTACTTATCGAGGGGCCCATTAGATATCTCTCTCATAAGAGAGGGAAAAATTCAATCGTGTTCATTCACTTTCCTCTGCATAATTCTCATCATGTTCAATCATAACCTTTATGCTTATCTATTTAAAGATAATGTTTGGTTATGTCAAAACATTATATTCCTTATGTAAGAAATGATGATGATCTCAGGTCTAAGGATACTATAACATAACTATTATGAGATCATTTATGAGACTGATCCACGCAATGATCTCATAGCGAGTCTATCCGGTACCTTGTTCTCCAACAAGTATCTACAAGTTTGCTTTGCATCAACATACATATAATTATCTCAGAATTATCAACCAAACTCATACGAGTCTTAATTTATCATTAAACGTTTAGTGATAATGACGAGGGATATTTATAAAAACATTAAACAGCTATTCAAACATTATCATAATGAAACATGCAAGCAATATAATAATAACATTAAGAGAACCATTTTATAAATGAAAAAAAATGATATGACACAAAGGTCCAAATATTTGGCTTAGGGCATAACAACTAAAACCACTGGCAACAGCGGCGGCGACCACCATAACCCTAGCCCTTATGGTTCTTAAAAAATATAAAACCCACTCGCTGATGTCCCCAAGCCACCGGCAATCCACCGTCGCTTAGTGGGGGTGCGTCGCCACCATAGGCGGTAGCGCCACCTAACCCTTGCTGTGCAGCCACCTATAAGAGCGACGGCTGCAACCGCCCCTGCCCTGACGGGCTTTGGCCCAAAACAAAAAAAGGATTTCCCTTTGGGCCGAAGCCAGCAGCTCTGATGTGAGCCTCGGCCCACAAAGAAGCTCAAAAAAGGGAAAATTTGGTTGCGGGTCAAAGCTCGCAGCAGCAACTCGCGGGCTTTGGCCTGCGGGCCAAGAAAAAGAAAAAGGGGTCCAGCCTAGCAGGCTGAAGCCTGCATCTCTGATGTGGGCCTCAGCCCCAAAAGGATAACCGGGAGAGCAAGTCGAAGCCCGCTGCTTTTGCTGCGGGCCTCGGCCCCAATAACCGAAAAAAGTAAAAAAGAAGAGGAGTAAATAAAAGGGGGAAAAGAAAAAAGATCGGGGAGGAAATAGAAGATTTTCTTAAAATAAATAATATAAGTGTGTAGCTCAGTTTTTAAATTTTTCCTGAACTAGACCCAATTACATATGTTCATATTCATGTTTTAGCATATTATTCATCTATGATACCTATTTTAGAATCATTTGAATATGCCTCATATCACATATTATCTGACAGTTGCCTGAGATATTTCTCTACTTATAATTGTAATCAATTGTTTAATAATTATAAGAATCATGCGACCGCTCTGTTGTTAGTTACCTAACCTAACAATGTATGATGTCGGCATGTGGTCCAATTAATTATTAACCATAAAATATTTAAAATATTTAAAATATATATCATGTGAATCTGTGATATCTGTGATATGATTGTGAAATGTGATTAAAATGTTTTGAGTACAAATTTGCATGAATGGCTATATTGTGGTTTTGGATTGGCCTTTTTTTATGTCTCACATTTATTTTTCCCGCACTGTTGTTTTCTTTTTGAGAGAAATTATAGTGATGAATATTATGTAATGCCCAAGACTGACGACCATTTCCTTGGAGGCGAAGGCCACCCATGAAGAAGAATTTTTATGTGACCTATGTGGTTTCCAAAGTTGTATTTCCTTGTTTATGTATGTAAAAAGGGACTGTATAATTTTGGACTCTGGACATTATTCTTTTGTGTTGACTGGCCGATCCACATAATTAGCTTATTCATTTTAAATTGCATCTGCATGATATAATTTTCAGTATTATTAATTCATGCAAATTTTGCTTTTCTAGATAAATGGTAAAATTGCACGTATTGATTTCGAAATCCTGGAAGTATATGGGAAGAACTAATTTAGTTGGCAGTTGGATGTCAAATTCCATATGCGAATACAGTCCCTAAGTGCCACTATTACAAAAGAAAGCTCTGCGACAGACATAGACAAAGCAAAACCTATAATATATATTCGTCGCCATGTGGACATGACCTTAAAGGATGAATACCTTATGGTCGAAGATCCACTAAAGCTGTGGACTACCCTTGAGGATAGTTATAAACATCAAAAAGATGTTAAACTCTTAAGGGCTCGTTATGAGTGGTAGAACATGAGACTATTTGACTTTAAGTCTATAGTTGAGTACAACTCAGCATCACCTCACGCTTAAAGCTGTGTGGTGAAAAGGTCTCAGAAGAACACATGCTAGAAATGACTTAGACGTATTTTCATGAAAAAGATGCAATATTAATGTAGCAATATCGTGAACGAAAGTTCACTAAGTATTCTGAGCTCCTTGCATGCTTATTAATGGCTGAAAAAAATATAGAGCTTCTCCTCGCCACTCATAACATGCACCATTCAGGCACGACCACACTACCAAAAGCTCACAATACATCTTCTTCCAAACAGAAGAATAAAAGAAAAGGGAAATTTCAGAAGGGGATCCAAATAAAAAGCATGCCAGAGGACAAAACCAACAGAAAAATAAAAATGCAGGGAATAAAGGTTCACATGGTGGAGAAACGAAAATAATATAGAAATCAAGGACCTCACCAAAGAAGCATTCGGTAGACCACTGCTGTTACGCCTATTTGACCGAGACCCATAAAGCACGAGCCCAAGAGCCCGACTACTGGCCAAAAGCCCATCTGCGTCCTCAAAGCCCATTCGACAAAGGCCCTACAAGGGACCTCCTCGAACGTTGATCCGACCCAGCCCCAATAACCCGTTGGTCGCTCGCCCACTCCTGTGAAAACCACTCCCCCGGACGCGCGACCACTAAATAGCGATAATGGGGAGGTGCTGGCATGGCGGAGAGAGCGGCGGCGAGGGGGGACTGATGGGGCACGATCAATGGCGGGCGTGGGACGTGGGCCGGAGGCAATCAAGCGGGAGCTCTATAAAAGGGCCAGGAAGACGACGAAGAAAGGGACCGCATCTCAGGTAACAAAACCTAAGGTACTCCATCAACGACCTCGTTCCCCCAATTCATCTCCTTCCTCCCCCGCTCACGCCGAGAGACGCCGTTACGATCTCCTCACGAGTCGGACCGTCTCCGCCGGGCCTCCCTTCTCAGATCTCTATCTGACTTAGGCATCGGAGGGGATTTGGCTGGAACCAAGGTCCGGCCCCCCTGACGAGCGTTCTCGTCTGCGCAGGTGGACAACAAATCAACGGGCCGAGGCTACCCCTCGCCCCTCTCCGACCACTCGATCAACCGGACAGTAAGGCTTCCCCTTATTGTCAGCCTGCCGTGGCCGAGCATGTCCACCAGAGGCCGAGCGTCCTAATCGGGTCCGAGACTCTCCCTCGCTACCCGTCGACCGTGCACCTACCCGGGCGACTGAGGCTACCCCTCGTCCCCCTACCAGCCGAGGCCGAGCACACCTGTCTGAGGCCGAGCGTCTTAACCAGGGCCGAGGCTACCCCTCGCCCCTTCTGCACCGATTCGAAGCCCCCCGAGGGACCCAAAGCGGGCCCCTTGACCACGTTGACCAGGCTCTCCATGGTCAACGCTTTGTAGTGAGAAAACACTCTGAAACATATGGCGCCGTCTGTGGGAACCAAGATCATCCCACGAAGCAGAAAACCACACCAACAATGGCACGAGCCAGCAATGGAAGGAAGTGCATGACCCCCATCCCGGAGGAGGGGAATGGCGCATCTAATGGCAACCCCGAGGACACGCACGTCGACGGCCACCCCGCCCACTCAACCGAAGAGACCGGCGGCTCAGAACTAGCCACACAGGGACAGCTCCGTGCCCTGGCTCAGGAGACCAACGCGAGCCTCCAGACGTTGGTCGCGACAGTACATCAGCTTGTCGGCCCCGCGCCGTCCGACAGGGGCGCGTTGAACGATAGCCATCGATGGGCGGGGGGTCCACCGCACTTACGGTCCGCGGTGGTCGACGACCACGGGACCCGGAAACCGAACGCAGAGCGTCGGTTCACGCGGTCCGGCTCCCGTCAGGCGAGGTCACGTGCCTCCTCGCCCTATCGTGAAAGGAGCCGGAGAGAGACCGAAGGGACGAACGGCGAATCGATGACGGCATCGTCTCGTCGATCACGGTCGTCCCACCGCAGGAGAAGCGAACGACACCACTCAAGAGACCGATCACGGCGGAGCAGGAGCTCCTGCAGGAGGAGTCGGGAGCGTCGGGTCAGCCCGACCCCCAGCATGGCGAAGGCTACGGAGCCAGCCCCACCGGCGCAGGTGCTACCTCCACCCCCGCTCGAGCCGGAAACAGGCGAATACCGCATCCCCGGAGGCATCCACGGGGACCGGTGTCCCTTATCGCGGAGAATAACCGACGCCCGGGTCCCCTCTCGATTCAGGATCCCGGTGCTGGGAAAGTACGACGGAATAGGAGACCCGGCACACCACGTGATGGATTACGAGGGGGACATGGCCTTCCAGGGAGCTGACGATGACCTGCTTTGTCGGGGCTTCTATTCAACTCTCAGGGGAGCGGCGAGGAACTGGTACCACAGCCTGCCCGGCCGCTCCATCGACAGTTTCGAGCAACTCGCCCAGTTGTTCTGCAAACAGTTCATGGTGGGGAGGCTGATCAAACCTGGTGCTGAACATCTGTTCAACATAGTGCAAGGCCCGGCCGAGCCACTCCGACAGTTCATGCGCCGCTTCAATGTGGAAAGGCTGAACGTGAACAACCCACCCGACCTGGTGGTCCAGACGGCTCTTAAGAAAGGGCTTCGCCACAGGGGCCTCAAGAAGTCCCTACACACCGACCCCCCAAAGGACCTCCCCGGGATCATGGCGAGGGCCGAACGCTTCATGCTGACCGAGGAGGCCTTGGCCGAGGATGCGGGAAAAACCGCTCGAGGGACCAAGCGTGGCGACGGCGGACGAGCTAGCCCCGAAGGGTACCGGACCGAGAAGAGGCAGAGGAACAGGCAGCGGGGAGAAAGCACGAGGGACACCACCCCAGACGCCATTCTCGCCCAAGTACAGAAGGAAGAGCGAGCTGATCGCCCCCCACCGAAGGCTAAAAGAGGCGGGAAGAACCGGGAGAAGTACTGTAAGTACCATAAGGACGATGGTCATGACACGGAAGATTGCTGGCATTTGAAGAAGGACATTGAGAAGCTGATGAGCCGAGGGCACGCCAGGAATCAGGCCGACGAGCCGGCCCACGGAGAAGGGACCTCCACGCAGCCGGACAAGGGGAAGAAGATCAACACCATCCAAGGCCCCCTCCGCATCATAGAGTGAGCAGGCAACGTCTCTCCCCCCCCGGTGGCAGCCTAGTATGAGGGAGTTATCTAGTTTTACATCCCTCTGTTTAGCTTCATTTCCTTTTTTCCGTTTCCTCCAAATGTACCGGTCCGACAGGACTCATGAGAGTACAAACGCATTCTTTTTATTGTCTTCACTTAAAATCCCGACGGAGTTGACATGTCGCCAATAACGCAAAAGGCCAGGGACCGTCGCCTCACTGGAGGAGGAAGAGGAGCTTTGCCCTCGCCGACCGTCTCCGGCACTCATAAGTCTGGGGGCAATTCCCCCAGCAGACGCGGATGCTGACCGGTCCTTGTTGGATATGGAAGACGTTTGTACACCCTTGTGGGGGATGTACGAGGGAATACGGACCTCGAACGTCGCGCACACGAAGTCATGTGCAAAGGGAATCTGTTCCCTTGCGGAGAGGATTTCTGTATGAGCGGGAAAGTCGCATTATATATGCATAAGTGCATGCGACATATGGCTAATAAAGGGGGAATATCTTAAGCTTATGTTGTACCATGCATATGGTACAACTTAAGCTTATAATGTGCCATGTATCATGGTACACCTTAATTAAGTTGTTCCAAAGGAACAACTTACCCTAAAATAACTACCTTGGGGGCTATAAATAAGACCCAAGGGTAGCCATTTTCCTCACACATTTTGCATGAAATTCATGCATGCATCTTCTTCATAGCGAAGCTCTGCAGAAATATTTCCTCTCCCTCCTTCCAAGTTCTTAATCTAAAATAGAGATTTAGATTGTGGATTAGTAGCCTTACTCCGTTCGTGAGAAGACTCGATCCGTCGTGGCGAATCCGAAGGCAAAGTTCCGAGACTATCGTTCCGCATACGCAAGCGTAAGTCTCCACTTTAATTATCGATCCTAACTTTGTTTTGGACAGGATCCTTCATTGGTATTAGAGCCATATGGGTTCGCCCCGGTCAATCCACCGCCCCGTCGAAACTACGAACGAGTCGTTGTCTTTTTCACGAATGGGTCTCCTACTATTACGGATATAGTAGGAACGCTTCGTGACGAAGAGAACGCAGCGGTTGTTCTTTTCACGTTAGGGTCTTCTATCATTACGGATATGGTAGGAACTCTCTGTGACGGGAAGAACCGACCGTTCACGTAGTACGTTATTCATTTTTGGCACACGGCCATTAAGAAATAACTAATTTCTTCGACGAACGGGTGCTTCATCGAGGAAGGTGATGGAAGTTATTTCCATCGGGTAAGAGGAAAATTTGGTGCATGTGCACCATGGCCAAATGGGCCATGAAGGCCATGCACCCCCTCTCCTCATGCGGAGGGGGTTGGCTACGACCAATAACCACCGGCGACCACCCCATCAAGGGGGAGGAATGAGTGCGGCAACCCCATTCAAAGGGGGTGGCCGGCCATGGCCCCATGACTTGGCCATGGCCGGCCATGGCCAAGCCATGACCGGCCATGGCCAGGCCGGCAGTGGCCGGCCTTGGCCAAGGGCCTGCCGGCCAGGCCGGCCCTGGCAGTGGCCAGGGCCGGCCCTGGCAGAGGCCAGGGCCGGTGCCCTGGCCACTGCCAGGGCCAGGCCGGCCCTGGCAGAGGCCAGGGCCGGTGCCCTGGCCTCAGGCCAGGGCCTGGCCGAGGCCAGGGCAGGAGCCCTGGCCCCGGCCAGCGGCCTGCCGGCCCTGGCAGAGGCCAGGGCCGGCGCCCTGGCCTCAGGCCAGGGCCTGGCCGAGGCCAGGGCAGGAGCCCTGGCCCCGGCCAGTGGCCTGGCCGGCAGGCCCTGGCAGAGGCCAGGGCCTGGCCGGCCCTGGCAGAGGCCAGGGCCTGGCCGGCCCTGGCCGAGGGGGCCAGGCCCCCTGGCCGGCCAGGGCAGAGGCCCTGGCCGGCCTTTGGCCAAGCCCGGGTCAGGGCAGAGGCCCTGACCGGGAAGAAGTTGAATTCGAAAATTGGTCGACCAATTTTGTGTTTTTGGTCGACCAATCCGACAAATGGACTGGGTCGATTGCAAACTTGCCAGATGACCCATACGGGGTAACAAATGGCCTTGGTCAAACTCGAATGTGTCGAGTAGTCCATACGGGGCTAACCACAGTGCCGACTAGTTCATACGGAACTAACGTTTTAATGAAGTTTTCATTGGGCTCTACTCCTTGAAGATTAGCCATAGTGCTCTACTTCATGCGAGATTAGCCATGTCATTGTGCTCTACTCTACGGAGATTAGCCAATGTACTTGTGACGTTGTGCTCTACTCTACGGAGACTGGCCAACGTGCTTTCAAATTTTTGAAAAAGATGTTTTTCAAATAGGTTATGTCCCGTCCTTAAATCGGGATAGCGCAATTTGGAATTCCAAGTCCTACCACGATCCGGCCATGGTTATCTAACCCATGGGTGTGTAGAACAGGTCTCGTGGCTTGGCAATTGTTGCGTTAAAATTCTTTGCGCTAATTCTCACCTATTCTATTTTGAAAGATAAGTTTTTCAAAGTGATTTTCCGCTGCTAATACCATACGGGTATTATTTCTGATTTCTTTTTACTTAAGATAAGTAAGAGGGATACTTTGAAAGTTACTTCTAGATGGTAGTTGGGAACGTAGTGAACTTCTCGATTCTAGAGTAACATTTCAACGCATCCAAGGAACTTATCAAGTGTTTAAAGAATCGAAACTTTATGCATGGAATTTTGATCGTGTTTTTCATTCTCTTTGCAGTTTTTTGAATCGAAAATGTCTACCGCTTCTAAGAATATTGTCGCAGAGCTTAACAAAGGTGAAAAGCTCAACGGCGACAATTATAAACTTTGGTCAATAAAAATCCAATATGTTTTGGAGGAGCAAGATGTGCTCGAAACACTCCAAAACATAATGGTAGAACCTGAGTTGGGCAATACGGCCCAACACAAGAGGGACCGGGAAGCTTATGACACTTGGACTCGAAAGAACAAAATAGCACGTATTACGTTACTGTCCGCGATGGACAATGACATAATGCGCCTATTTCGGGAATTCGACCTAGCTAAAGACATATGGTCTGAGCTAGAGATAAAGTTTGGTGGAACTTCGGTTACCAAACTCCGCTCCTTGAATATTCAATTTGATTCGTACAAGATGCGGCGAGATCATTCTATGAAAAAGCATCTCCGCCACATGGCGAATCTTATATCTGAATTAAAGGATGCGGGTGTTACGCTGTCTGACGAACAGCAGATCCAAGCGGTCATTCGTTCACTCCCAGATAGCTGGGATAACATGAAAATGCATCTCACTCATAATGAGTGCATTAAAACTTTAAGCGATGTTTCGAAACACCTCGAACTCGAGGAAGAGCGGATTCAAGCCGCAAAACCAAGTGCAGAAGTGCACGTGGCCGCTAGTTCCTCACATAGGGGAAATAAGCGGAAGAATAAACGCTTAAGGTTTGTGAACGAACGTAAGCAAGAACCGGAGACCTCAAAGAAGACAAAGAACAAAAAGTGGCAAAAGAATGTGCACTCAAAGAAGAAAAACTTGAAGAAGATCAAGTGCTTTAAGTGCAACAAGTACGGTCACTTCGCCCGTACATGTACGGATGGAAGTGATAAGGTAACTTGTAGGACTAGTTACATATGTGTTTCTAGTTCCATGTTTCTTGCTGAATCTAACTATTTTTGGTTGATTGATTCAGGGGCCACAGACCACGTAGCGAAGGACAGAAGGTTCTTCGTAGAGTATCGAAAGATAACTCAAGGAACAAAGTGGATATACGTCGGCAACAACACACGTGTTGAAGTCAAAGGCGTCGGAACATGCAAGCTAGTTCTCGACAACGGCCGGACTTTGTTATTGCACGACGTCCTCTTTACTCCAGATATTAGAAGGAATATCGTTTCCGTGGTCATGTTAATGTCTTTAGATTATGAGTGGAGGTTCTATAAACAATATGTTGACCTTGTTTGTAATAATTCTTTGATTGGTTCTGGTAATGTTTGTAATGGATTAATTGTTTTAAATACAATGAATGATGTTGCTTCTTCCATTAATGAAAGTTTTCATTTGACAAATGCTTCTAACTCTGAGTCTGAAATCATTTGTTGGCATGCAAGACTTGGTCATATTGGACCAACTAGAATGGATAGACTTGCCAAAAGTGGCTTGCTATCTAATGTTTCAAAAGTTGAAATGTCAACTTGCGAACATTGTCTTGTAGGGAAAACTTGTCGCAAGCCGTTTGGAACTGGCACAAGGGCCGAAGTTCCATTACAGCTTATCCATTCGGACATTTGCGGTCCAATGAATGTTAAGACAAGACACGGGAAGTCCTATTTCATCACATTCATTGATGACTTCACCCGTTTCGGACATATCTATTTGATATCCCACAAAAGTGAAGCTTTGGCTTGCTTTAAAAACAATATGAGTTTAGTGGAGAATCAATTAGATCGCAAGATTAAGGTTTTGCGAACCGATAGGGGCGGTGAATATCAATCAATAAGTTTTAAGGAACTTTGTGATGAAAAAGGCATAGTACATCAGGTAACTATGCCTTACACTCCGCAACAAAACGGTGTTGCGGAAAGAAGAAATAGGACATTGATGGAAATGGTCCGTTCAATGATGTCTCAGGCAAATTTGCCTATCACCTTTTGGGGTGACGCATTATTAACGGCGGCATTCATCTTAAACCGTGTACCCTCGAAGTCGGTAAGTTCTACTCCTTATGAGTTGTGGAACAATAGAACTCCAGACTTAAGCATTCTAAAACCTTGGGGTTGTGCATCTTACGCACATTTATCCTCTCACAAATATGGCAAACTTGGGCCACGTGGGAGGAAGTGTATCTTCATCCGATACGCTGAAAACTCCAAAGGATATGTTTTCGTCGGTCAAGAGGACAATGGAGGTCTTATAGAATTCGAATCGAGGGATGTTGTCTTCTTGGAAAATGAGTTTCCAAGACAGGGTGAGATAAGTCAAGACTTATCCTTGTTTGAGACTTGGGATCAAAAAGGATCGGAACGTTCGAGTGGGAGAATTCTTGGTGAAGAAGAAAATACGTTTCAAACTTCACCAATGAATGATACGAACGATACCAATCCTATTCCGAGTGGGAGTGATATTATTCCAAGTGGGAGTGATGTCATTCCAAGTGGGAGTGATCAAACTCAAACAAGACGTAGTAATCGGACGAGGCTAACACCTCTGAGATTTGAGGATGAATTTCCTCAAACATTCATGACATTACTACAAGATGATGACGAACCTGCAAATTTCAAACAGGCCGTCACATGCCCTGCTAAAGATAAATGGATAGCGGCAATGGAAGAAGAACTTCAATCCATGAAAACAAACCAAGTCTGGGACTTGGTTAATTTACCTAAGGGACGTAGAGCCATTGGGAACAAGTGGGTTCTCAAAATCAAGCATAAGGCTGATGGCTCCATCGAGAAATATAAAGCTCGCCTTGTTGCGAAAGGTTTCACGCAACAGGAAGGAATAGACTACGAAGAGACTTTCTCTCCTGTCGTGCGTTTTACCTCGATTCGCTTAATTCTGGCAATGGTGGCTTGTTTGGACCTCGAATTACATCAGATGGATGTAAAGACTGCCTTTCTTAACGGAGAACTAGATGAGGAGATCTACATGGAACAACCAAACAGGTTCGTACAAGAAGAAAACAAACATAAGGTTTGTAAACTTCGTAAATCCATATATGGTCTTAAACAATCCTCAAGGCAGTGGTATATGCGTTTTCAAGAAGTTGTTTTGTCGTATGGATTCTCCATGCTCGACGAAGACAATTGCGTATATATTAAGAGGATTAAAAACAAGTATATAATTATGTCTCTTTATGTAGATGACATACTTATAGCCGGAAATGATAAGCGTCTTATATTGGATATCAAAGCTTGGCTTTCATCCGTCTTTGAGATGAAAGACATGGGTGAAGCTGCATATATCCTTGGGGTTAAGATCTCAAGGAATCGTTCCAAGAAACTTCTTTCTCTCTCTCAAGAGACGTATATAAAGAAAGTTTTAGAACGGTTTAATATGCAGGACTGCAAGCCAATTGATACTCCAATAAGCAAAGGCGAGGGTCTATGTTTGGAGATGTGTCCCAAAGATCCAAAAGAAAAGAAAGCTATGGAAAAAGTTCCATACTCCAGTGCTGTCGGGAGTCTGATGTACGCCATGATGTGTACTAGACCCGACATTTGCTATGCTGTTGGTATGGTAAGCCGTTACCAATCCAACCCAGGGCAGGCACACTGGAAAGCGGTGAAGAGGATATTAAGATACCTCAAAGGGACTGCGGACTATGCGTTATGCTATCAAGGCAATACCTTGAGACTCGAAGGCTATACCGATGCTGATTGGGCGGGTGATCTCGACGAGCGAAGATCTACCTCGGGCTTTGTTTTCTTACTCGGGAATGGTGCAATATCCTGGAGCAGCAAGAAACAAACCTGCATCGCTCTATCAACCATGGAAGCCGAGTTCGTAGCATTCAGCATGGCGGTCCAAGAAGCTGTTTGGCTTAGGAAATTCTTAGACAGGCTGACGAATGCCTCTGACTCGAGCACTGTTCCTATATACAGTGATAGTCAAGCTTCGATTGCCTATGTCAAAGATCCTAAATTTCATTGTAAGACCAAACACATTGACATTCGATTCAAGTTTGCGAAGGATTATGATAAACGGAAGGAAGTAGACATAGGATACATATCCACGCATGAGATGATAGCGGATCCCCTTACTAAGGCGATCCCCAGAGATGTGTTTTTCAAACACTTATCATCTATGGGAATGCGTAGGTGCTGAGCTGTATCATGTAATATTTCCCATGTCTATAGAAGATCAAAATTTAATTTGCATACAAGTTTCTTACAAATGATTTTATATACATTTGTGTTTAAGTCTCAGCTATTTTTTTTTTGTGTATGTCGGACAGATTAAGGTTGGCTCTCTCACATGAGCAACCGCCTTATCTTATCAGATGGATAAGATAGAGATGAGACTAGTTTAAAGTCAAAATCATTAGACAAATGATTTAGAGTCATGACTTAAACAAGATAGTCGAATAAAAGATCTGCATCATACAGATGCTTACAAAAGATCTGAGATCTGTATCACAAGGATATAAAGATCTCATTGGATTTTTTTAATCCTGTCTGTCTTATGCAGGATGAGAGTCCGTGAATATTTCACGAGTAGTAAGGGGACTCAAAAAGATAGGCACTGTGGTGTCTGATCTTTTCATCCGTACAACATCATTAAGACATACTCTCCCTGGGAAAGGAGTGATGTTGTAATACGTGTTCATACCACGTATGCATTTCGACCACTGAGTTAGTAGCAATAGTGTTTGCTATTATGTGAGACTCAAAGGCCATATGGGTCTTAACTCTTACCCTCAAGGACTCCAATTGGTTCCTTTAGATTTGACGAGATGATCGCTATCTTAGCGTGTTACTAATGGGCTATGGTAATTCGGCTCGGCGGGGCACGTTAGAAAAGCGAATCAAGTCAAGATCAGAAGGTTCACAAGAAGAGGAAGATTGATTTCATATTCACATTTGGACTTTAATGATTCAAAGCTGGCCAGCCAATTGTAATCCAGATGGGATTCAATTGTTGAATATAAAGTATAAGAAATGTGAAGAAATAATCTAGGGTAAAGCATGCGTTGAACTACTCAACTTTGCACCTTCGAGGTCGTTGTGTATCTCTAACAAGTGCACAACAACAGACTCTACGCGCATGACGGTCGCACGGTCTATTTCTCGGTATGATAGATGAAAGAACTAAGGGAAAGACGTTCTCTTACAATCCCCTCAAGTGTGAGTGGGAGATGTTGGATATGGAAGACGTTTGTACACCCTTGTGGGGGATGTACGAGGGAATACGGACCTCGAACGTCGCGCACACGAAGTCATGTGCAAAGGGAATCTGTTCCCTTGCGGAGAGGATTTCTGTATGAGCGGGAAAGTCGCATTATATATGCATAAGTGCATGCGACATATGGCTAATAAAGGGGGAATATCTTAAGCTTATGTTGTACCATGCATATGGTACAACTTAAGCTTATAATGTGCCATGTATCATGGTACACCTTAATTAAGTTGTTCCAAAGGAACAACTTACCCTAAAATAACTACCTTGGGGGCTATAAATAAGACCCAAGGGTAGCCATTTTCCTCACACATTTTGCATGAAATTCATGCATGCATCTTCTTCATAGCGAAGCTCTGCAGAAATATTTCCTCTCCCTCCTTCCAAGTTCTTAATCTAAAATAGAGATTTAGATTGTGGATTAGTAGCCTTACTCCGTTCGTGAGAAGACTCGATCCGTCGTGGCGAATCCGAAGGCAAAGTTCCGAGACTATCATTCCGCATACGCAAGCGTAAGTCTCCACTTTAATTATCGATCCTAACTTTGTTTTGGACAGGATCCTTCAGTCCTAAGCCGAGGAGCTTTGCCCTCGCCGACCGACTCCAGTGCTCATAAGTCTGGGGGCGATTCCCCCAGCAGGCACGGACGCCGACCGGTCCTAAGCCGAGGAGCTTTGCCCTCGCCGACCGACTCCAGAGCTCATAAGTCTGGGGGCGATTCCCCCAGCAGGCACGAACGCCGACCGGTCCTAAGCCGAGGAGCTTTGCCTTCGCCGACCGAATCTAGCGCTCATAAGTCTGGGGGCAATTCCCCCAGCAGGCACGGACGCCGACCGGTCCTAAGCCGAGGAGCTCTGCCATCGCTGACCGACCCCTGCGCTCATAAGTCGGGGGAGAATCCCCAACGCCAGTTTCGTCCATTCCCAAGCCAAGAACAAGGCGACAACGCAAAGCACACAAGAAATCCAAGTAACTCGATTTCGTTTATAATAGTTAACCCGAGTACAAAAATGCGTCTTATTTACAGGGGATCAAGGCGAAGGGAACACCCTACAAACAATCTACTCACAACAAATGACAGAGTACATCACCAACAAAAGCTAGATCGACACCGACAAAGCAAAATTGGTTGACAAAAGACCCAGAGTAGGTGACCCAAGCTAACGGCCATGCAACCAGCAATTGTTGGCCGCGGGGCTGAAGGAGATGGCCATGGATCCATTTCAAGTAGACTGGCCCAAAGCGAAGCGGATGCTTAAAAATTTTGAGGATAAGGCCAGGAGGGACGGCTTAGGGGGCCCGGGCTCGAGAGGACACATCCTCGGGCACTTCGCCCTGCTCAGAGCAAGGGGACTCGACTGGCGGAGGGGCTTCCCGAACGCGCTCCGCACATTCCCGGAAGGAAGACTGGACGACTTCGACGATCCGGGGGGCGATGATGTCTACATACTTACCGAAGGCCTCCCGGAGAACCTCGAAGATCTTCTTCCCCAGGGTCTCGACGACGCCTTTCTCCACCTCCTCCGCGAGCCGCGCCACCTGGCACCGATCAGACAACTCCCTCTGAAGTTCCTCCCTCTCCAGGCGGAACGACTCCGCCGCTTCCTCAGCCGACTGATGAGCATCCCCCAGCTTTCCCTCGAGGTCACCCACTTGTCCCTCCAACGCAGCCACACGGAGGGTGAGGCACCGAGACTCCATCTGGGCCTCCATCATGGCCACCTCGGCCGCCCCGGCCCGCTCCTGAGCCCTCATGGAGGACTCCTCCAGCTCCCTCAAGCGGACGGCTCGACACTGCAACTCCACAACGAGCGCTGAACCCTGAAAAGACGAGACATGGGCTAAGAAGAGGATAAAGAGAAAGAGAGGATAGCAAGATAACCGAACCTGTTGAAGGATCCAGACCAAGGAATCCGACATCTTGTCGGCCGGGATCTTCTTGAGGAGGCTGCGGTCCCGGGGAGGGACGGAGACCTCGGCAACCTGCTGGGCCAGGGCTCAGTCAGCAAACATCGAACTCCCAGGGACGACGATCAAAGCCAAGTTTCTCGCCAACAAGGCCCCGACCCCTGGTGATACGGGCGAAGACGCTGCGAGGGGGGTGGCTGGCAAAGCTATCGAAGGATCTCCGGCGGTCGCCACGGGAAGCGCCGAACCTGCCGGACCGGAGGGATCCACGTCCTCCTTCCTCTTCTTTCCACAATGGGGCTCCGAAGGCACCGGAGGGGAACGCTTCCGCCTCGCACCGTCCTCGCCCCCGGAAGGGGATCGCCAGAAGAAGAGGCGGGAGGCGCGGCCACCACCTTACCCACGGAAGGCTCGGCTCGGCGCACTTCCTCCTCGACGGTCCTCCGAGGCGCCCTTCCTGAGGTACTACCTCGGCTCCGAGCGGCTCCACGACGGATCAGCTCGTCGACGTCACGGACGAATTCGCGGCCGGCCATCCCTGCAAAGGAGACCGAAATCAGGATGAGTCATAGGGCGGTCCGGGGATGAAAAAGCGACCTACCCGGAGACCACAAGACGGCCTTTAGGAATAGATCGTCCAGCAAAGACCAGATGGACTTCATTTCCAAAGGAAGAGCCAACAGAAGCACAGCGGCTGCCCGGTCGGCATCTGAGAGAACTAACGACGGGCGAGGATGGACAGAACTGCCCCAGCTTGTTAGAATCTGGGCCTCACCCAAGAAGACCACGAAAACATAATCCAAGTTCCAATCCCCTGACCAGCGGGGTAACCCGATCAGGCATTCCCTCCTCGAACGAGCTCGGAGTAGCAGCCATGACCCTGGACCGACCGTCTGGACCTGGTAAAAGTGGAGGAGAAGGGGAAGAGTCGGCTCCAGACCACGGGTATAGCAGAGCGTTACGAAGCCCGTCAGTACCGCGATCGAACACGGGGCGAACTGACACAGGGACACTGTGAAATGTTCCATGACCTGGATGAAGAAGGGATGAAGCGGGAAGCGAAGACCCAGGCGGAACATCTCGACGTAGACGCCGACCTCATTGCCCCTCGGAAGGCAAACCCGCTCGTCGACAAATGGAACCCGAACCTCGTATGGGAAGCAAAGATATCTTTCCCGGATCTCCGCGGCCACCGAAGGAGGGGTCCTCGACGGCGTACGGAGGACAACCGGGGGCACATTAAGCCGTACGGCAGCCGACGCCACGTCATCACGGGCGTAGTCTGGAAAAAGTTTCTCCTTCCCCTTATCCTGAAGAGAACGACTCCCGGCGGGGGAACCTGATCCCCCTAGCCGGGGCTCACCCCGCCTGGACTCCGAAGGATCCCTTGCCCTTTGACCAGAACCGCCTATCCTAAGGGCAGCCATAAGGTGAAAGCGAGAGAGGAATTACCTTTTTTCGACTAGTCTGGAGAAGGCAAGGAAGCGAAGGCGACAGGAAACTCCGAGTTGTGGAAAGCTTTGAATACCGGGAGAAGCAAGAGAGAAGTGGAGATCAACGCGGCTGAGGATTTTATATACCGGGCGCAGGGGTGAATTCGAAGCGGCTGACAAGAACGCGCGGCGGGCTTCGAATAACTGGCGGCGTTTCGAAACCAGCGCCAGTCGAAGTCCAATCGATCCGCCTCATCATGACCCGCATTTATGGCCTCGCCTCGATTGAAGCGCCGCTCGGAATCCCAGGAGACACAACGGGCGATCTGAGCAAGCCGAGGCTGATCGACCCCACCAATGGCGGCTCACGAACCCTTCGGCTTCTCGAATTTAAGGCGACTCCGCGAGCGGCGGGGATAGGCTTGCCGCTACACGTGGCAGCATCCGAAGGCCGACGGCGCTTCGGGACCCGTGCCTTAAAAGTAACGAACGGGCCAACTCATGATGACGACTAATAAATGAGTCGGCATCGACTGGCGAGCTCGTCAAAAACGGCAGAGGTCACATCGGCCGAGCCGAACCGGCCGAGGCCGATCAACCCGACCGATGGGGGCAATTATTACGCCTATTTGACCGAGACCCATAAAGCACGAGCCCAAGAGCCCGACTACTGGCCAAAAGCCCATCTGCGTCCTCAAAGCCCATTCGACAAAGGCCCTACAAGGGACCTCCTCGAACGTTGATCCGACCCAGCCCCAATAACCCGTTGGTCGCTCGCCCACTCCTGCGAAAACCACTCCCCCGGACGCGCGACCACTAAATAGCGATAATGGGGAGGTGCTGGCATGGCGGAGAGAGCGGCAGTGAGGGGGGACTGATGGGGCACGATCAATGGCGGGCGTGGGACGTGGGCCGGAGGCAATCAAGCGGGAGCTCTATAAAAGGGCCAGGAAGACGACGAAGAAAGGGACCGCATCTCAGGTAACAAAACCTAAGGTACTCCATCAACGACCTCGTTCCCCCAATTCATCTCCTTCCTCCCCCGCTCGCACCGAGAGACGCCGTTACGATCTCCTCACGAGTCGGACCGTCTCCGCCGGGTCTCCCTTCTCAGATCTCTATCTGACTTAGGCATCGGAGGGGATTTGGCTGGAACCAAGGTCCGGCCCCCCTGACGAGCGTTCTCGTCTGCGTAGGTGGACAACAGATCAACGGGCCGAGGCTACCCCTCGCCCCTCTCCGACCACTCGATCAACCGGACAGTGAGGCTTCCCCTCACCGTCAGCCTGCCGTGGCCGAGCATGTCCACCAGAGGCCGAGCGTCCTAATCGGGTCCGAGACTCTCCCTCGCTACCCGTCGACCGTGCACCTACCCGGGCGACTGAGGCTACCCCTCGTCCCCCTACCAGCCGAGGCCGAGCACACCTGTCCGAGGCCGAGCGTCTCAACCAGGGCCGAGGCTACCCCTCGCCCCTTCTGCACCGATTCGAAGCCCCCCGAGGGACCCAAAGCGGGCCCCTTGACCACGTTGACCAGGCTCTCCATGGTCAACGCTTTGTAGTGAGAAAACACTCTGAAACAACTGCCATCGTTGTGGCATGACAGGACATTGGTCCAAAGTGTCTAGAACTCCATGACACCTACAAAATTTGTAACGGTTGGATCTCATGGCATACCAAATACACTAGAGGGGGTGAATATTGTATATCACGAAGAAATTAGAAAATTAAAAATTACTAAAATTTTGCAATAAGAGTACAGAAGTAAATAATCACAATTCGAAGAATGAGCAAATGCAAACACCAAGATTTATCCTGGTTTGGATCCTTGTGATTCTACATCCAGTCTTCTACTCCCCGTAGATATTTTCAATCTACTATAACCACTTGCTCCCCGCAAGTAAACAACATACAAAGATGCCAACACTCCCCGTGTTGCGAACTTGTACAATCTCTTCAATAAGAGATTCACCAAATAAAGAAAAATTAAGAAACAATATCATCTATAGTCTTGATGATGTAGGAATTGAATCGCAAGGAATGTGATTGAATCTTCACGGTTTCTTGATGTGAAATATGGTAGAAACACTCTTGGAAATGGACTTTCTACTGAGCCAAAATTTCTGCAAATGTTGCCCAAAGAAAATATGAAAACCACTTTGTTTTAGAGTGGGAAAGAGAACTTAAGAATGAAAGAGAGATAGTAAATTATTTCGTATAGAAATACTGAGGGTTTGGGGTCTATTTATAGGCCAAAGCAACCCCAAATAATCGTTTGACAACTGCCTAAAACAGTTTTTAAAACTGAACTGTTTTCCCCAAAATTAGTCAACTAGGCCAAAGTATTTGTCGACCAGGAGCCGAAAATGAACTACAATTTGACCGTTGAAATTGAAGCTAGTCGACTAGACATAAATTGGTCGACTACAACTGCCAAAAACAGTCATATTTATCACCGTTAGAGGGAGTTATAACTATCATTGGTCAAATACAAAGGTTGTTGGTCGACTAGACAAATGATAACTACCAAACTGTAAGAATTATAACCTTTGGAATAATGAACTAGTCGAATAGGTAAAACTATTAGTCGACTATGATCGAAAACTTAGGAAAATGTAAAAACATGATCCTTATGACTAAATTAAGCGTGTGACCAAAAATTGTAATTTTTGAAAAATAAGTGAAAATAAATTAGTCGACTAGGAGAATGTGTTGGTCGACTAATTTGGTCTATGATTTGGTCATTTGAAGAAAGACCCTAAATGACTAAGATAGATCATCATCAAGGCTTTCACATGCTAAGTATAAGCAAGATTAAAAATAAAAATTACATCACGTTCTGTAAGATACAAATATCAAATGTTGAGCTTTGTCTTACTTTTTGATGCTTCTTGCAATATATATGTTGACTTGATGATTAGCTTATCTGAATATGAGAATATTGAGCTTTATAATCTGCATAGATAGAGTTTGTGTACACAAATAATAATATGTATGTGTTTGTAACATCAAAACTTTCTGGAGATAGAAAATCAAATGTTATTTTCCAACATTCTCCCCCCTTTTGATGATTACAAACAATTAATGAACAAATGAATTTAAATATTTAGGCTCCCCCTAAATATATGATTTATATGAATATGTGACATGGAAATAAACTTGCATATATAAAGAAGTGAAACTTTAATTATGTTAGGTAAACTTGCAAATTATGTTAGGTGAACTTGCAAATAATTTGAGGAACTTGCAAATAAATAATAAATTTTATGTTTCTTTTTAGGTAGATTATTATTTAGCTTCCTCCCCTATCATAAGGTTATTAGAGTTTAGTTTCCTTCATTTATCTCCCCCTTTGAAATTATCAAAAACAATGCGGTGGAATTAAACATTCTGCTATTTAATGGATTAGTCGACTAAAGGAAACTGTTAGTTGACTATAACATGGCGCTGAACAAAAATGTAAATTGAAAAGTACAATAGATTTCATTAAAACAAGTTCGAATACAAACTAAGTTCTGAAAGAAAATACATAATTTTACAAGTAGATAACCGAGTAAACACACTGTACAACATAATGTGTGAAAATCAAAACACAACCTAACAAATTAGTCAACTAATTGATTGGCTTTGTTGACCAATTTCCTACAAAAAGTGACAGAACTTGTCTAAAAGTTTGGGGTGGCTGAGGAGGATATCATGAAGTCGATGGAGCATACAGATCCCAATGTTCCAGAATACTCAAGATCTGAGCTTGGGTTCCTTGCATATTCTCTATTGTTTCATGCATGCAATCAAAACGACTCTCAAAGCCGCTTAGATGAGTTTTAACACCCTCAAATCCAGTGTTCATATCTTCACGAAGTCTATATATTCGTGTTTGTAGAGATTCGCATGTAGGTGAAGGAGGAGTATTAGGATTAACTCCAACCCGGCGATGATGAAGTGGTGGTTCGATTGGTTACTCTTCTTCTTCGGCGGGTGGAGGTAGTTGAATATCATGCAGGTGAGCATCGAGTGATCGAAATGGGTAGGATTAAAAACTGAAAAGTCGCATTCATGATCAACTTCGAAGTGTTGAAGGATCAGAGTTATGGTGCAAGTAAGATAGATGTGGAAAGAGATTGGTTTGGTCAAAACTAATGATAGCATATGCCCAATTAACCTTTAAACCACTCATGATGGCATAACAACAACGTTCGAGTGTCTCATTAACATAGTTGAGAGAATCAAACATGGGTATAAGATTATAGGTGAGGATTTTAAGAAGAAGACGTGGGGTTCGATTCAAGTGAACTATGCACATTCCAACACGAAAGTTGGGACTCAAACGAATAAGAACATTTTGGTTGTCCATAGTAAAACCTAAATCGGAAACATGAGAATGTGGCATTCCTAGACTTTAAGCAAGGAAGGCATAAGTGAGATGTATGTCAATACCTTTAACGGCGGTATCAAGATACACATTGCCTCCTTCTTGGACAACAACCCTATTTGCATAGAACTCTTTAACCAAACTAGGATAATAAGGAACTTTATCACTCCAAAGATGAAGGAAAACGGGTTCAGGAAGAGGAAGGAGTCCAAAGTTATGGAGCATATCATTACTAAAGTCTATGAACCTTTCAGGATAGAATGGAACGGAAGCCATATCATTAAATTTTGTATGGGCTTCGGATGTGTTGAAGATGACCGGCTAGCGGTCTGCAGGATGTCATTGTCGTTGGTGGCTTGGTTTGGAGGAGGAAGCTATGAGATACCTTGGTTTGAAGAGAGAGAAATGTTAATTTAGAGTAGAGAGACTTGGGTTTTCGAATAATAGAGGAAGTATGAGAACCCATGGATTTACAAAAAGAAAATAAAGAGGAAAATTGGAATTTAAACTTTCAAAATTGAATTAAAACGTATTAAAAACTGATCTTAACTTAGCTAGGCCATTCGGGAAACGAACTGGTGAGAAAATCTGGGAAGAAAATGGTCAAAAGTTGCAGTTTTTTTGGAAAACTGTATCGTCTGGTCGACCAGTCAAATTGTCTAGTCGGCTAGTCAGTGTCTGAGCTTTTCCGTGTTGAGAAGACGCTTAAACAATGATTTTAAAATATTATTCGGTCAAAAAAATTGTGACATTGAAATAGTACCCTAGGTGTACTTATGATAGGAAAAGATTGGATGTTGACTTGAATATTCTACTTACAATGTACCATGTACCATGTACTTTGTACCTTTTAAGAGGGAATTTTCAAATTGGGTTTGGTTTTTAGTGATTTGAATTGACCGATCAGAATTTAATAGTACATGGTGAATAAAAAATATTTTATAAAAGACAATGCTCTGTTTAAACATATATTAATCTATCTGGTGTATTGGTCGACAAGCCCATATTGTTAGTCGGCTAATAAAAAAATAAAATAATTCAGAAAAATCCATAAAAATAATATTAGAATAATCATATAATTTTAGATAGTTTTATAATATTAAAACTCTGATTCACTAATTATACATAATTCTCTTCTAAGTCTTATAAATGTTTCTTCATTTAAATGCTTAGTTAATATATCAGCGATTTGATCTTTAGTTGCTATATACAGAATAATATCACCTTTTGGACATGATCATCTAAAAAGTGATGGCGTATATCCATGTGTTTTGTGCGTGCATGATGAACTGGATTTTTTAGATAAGTTAATTGCACTAGTGTTGTCACATATAATAGGACATGTGGTACACTTAATGCCATAATCCAGTATTGTTTGTTTCATCCATAGTATTTGTGCATATGCCAATCTTGCAGCAATATATTCTGCTTCAGTGTTTGACATAAAAACAGGATTTTGTTTCTTACTAAATCAATAAAATAAGGCTTGACCTAAAAAGTGACAAATTCCACTTGTACTTTTATGATTAGATTTCTAACCAGCAAAATATGAATCATTATATGATATTAGAACAAATGTGTTAGATTTTGGATAGTATAAACCAAAGTCAGAAGTATGTTTTATATACCTAATTATTCTTTTTACTGCAGTTAACTGTGATATCTTAGGGTCTGACTAATACCTAAAACATAAACATACTGAGAACATAGTATCTGGTCTACTTGCTGTGAGATAAAGTAATGATCCAATCACACATCGATATAAGCGTTGATCAACACTTTTACCATTAATATCTTTATCAAGAGTTGAAGACGTACCCATTGGAGTACGTTTCTCTGCAGAATTTTCCAATCCAAATCGTTTGATGAGTTCCTTTGTATATTTATTTTGGTGAATGAATATACATTCCTTCATTTGTTTGATTTGTAGTCCAAGGAAGTTGGTAAGTTCACTTATGTGACTCATCTCAAATTCATTTTCATTTCCTTAGAAAATTCTTGACATACAGAACCATTAGTAGATCCAAATATTATATCATCAACATATATTTGTATAATTATAACATCATAATCTATATGCTTAGTAAATAGAGTGGAGTCTATCTTGTTGAAACTAAAGAGATCTAGAACATATCTACGAACACCATTATAGAACAGATCTAGATCCAAAAGACATGCGGAATCTTAAAACTTTACATCCTCTGATTATCATACCTGAGTCCATGATGATCCGGATGACACAGCAGATGATCTTCCAGATCCACACGAATCCACCGATTGAGAAATCCTTTGGCTTTCTCCCGGTTTCTCCTCTTGCGACGGGATGTAGAAAAGACGGCTACTTTGTTAGTGTGTTTCGGGGATAACAACCACTGATATAAATAGGCTAGTCTCCTTAGCCCTAGGGTTTCCAATTCGGTCCATTAACGAATCAAAGCCCGCCTGTCTCTACACATAAAGGCCCACAACCTAATCGACTCATTTAAGCCCACTTAACCAAAATAATGAGATCACTTACAATGGGCTTGATTAATGACAATGTAGCATATATATATATATATATATATATATATATATATATATATATATATATATATATATATATATATATATAAAATATATATATAGAGGGTAAAGTGTTCCTAGGGTGACTCCTTAGATTGAATCTAAGGAGTCGCCCCCATTTTCTCACATCTCCCACATTTTTGTTGAAGTTTTTTTTCTTAGGATTGTTGTTCACCTCATGTATGATCAACATACCAAAAATCAAGTCATTCCAATACTTTTAGAGCTCCCATCTACCCCTTGCAACTTTAGGGGGTTTTCAGCACGTTTTTATACCGTTGAAGTTGCAAGGGGTAGATGGGGGCTTTTAAAGAATTGGAATGACTTGATTTTTGGTATGTTGATCATCCGTAACGTGACCAACAATCCTATGAAAAATAAAATCCAAAAAATTTGTGGGAGATGGGAGAAAATGGGAGCGACTCCTTAGATTTAATCTAAGGAGTCACCATAGGAACACTTTACCCATATATATATATATATATATATATATATATATATATATATATATATATATATATAAATAATTATTTTCACATATTAGCCCAACGTTGGATTAAGATCCAACTATGTTGGATAAGTTCTAACAATCTCCCACTTGGGCTATATGCTAAACTTTATAATTACATTTCATTATGCATACCAAATAAGATCTTAACTTTCTGTCATATCTGTAGTGTGTCTAAACCAATCCGGTCCATTAATTAGATTAGCATAGGATCAAAGAGATCTGCGCCGCATTGATCGCGGCTCGACCCATCAGTGGTCACTGTGCTAATATAAAGGAATGATATGGATGATGATGTGGATGTGTAGCATGGAAATTACATGTGATGTGATCTAACATGTCTATTTCCAACTGATCCTCCTCAACCTTAGTGAGATCATAAACATAAACATATATTTTCATATACATTTATAAACATAGAACTGGAATACAAGGCCAACCAAAAGATGTACTTTATTTCTGCAGAAATAAACCAAAATGCATATATTGGAGAGTGAAATGTTGTCTAAAAAGAAGAGCACTACAAAATTACAAACTCGCACTAAAACTGAGCATCTTTAGATGACATGACACCCATACGAGCAACATGCCCATGAAGTCCCTTAGTAAGCGGATCCGCAATGCTTGAGTTTGTACCAATGTGCTCTATAGACAACTGCTTATTTCCAACTCTTTCATTAACAACAGGAACTTGATATCAATATGCTTTGATTTCACTGAGCTCCTGTTGTTATTTGCAAATGCAACTGCAGACATATTGTCATAAAATATCTTGAGTGGCCTTTCAATGCCATCTACAATGCACAGCCCTGTGACAAAATTTCGTAGCCATAAACCATGATTAAATGCCTCATGAAAAGTAATGAATTCTACAGCCGTAGTGGAAGAGGCTATAATAGACTATTTAGCACTCTTCCAAGAAATGGCACCTTTTGCTAATGTGTAAACATAGACCGTAGTAGATTTTGTGCTATCTTGACATCCAGTAAAATCAGAGTCAGTATATCCTACGATCTCAAGCTTTTTCGACCTCTGATATGCGAGCATGTGTCCTTTTGTCCTCTGTAAGTACCGCAAGACCCTTTTGGCGGCTTTCCAATGGTCCATCCATGGATTGCTCAAGTATCTGCCAAGCATTCCTGTAATGTATGCTAAGTCTGGACGCGTACATACTTGAGCATACATATACTCCCAATTGCTGAAGAATAAGGAACATCCTTCATTTCTGTTTTCTCAATATTACTTTTAGAGGATTGACTGAGGCTAAAATTGTCTCCTTTAGATACAGTGGTATCTCCTGGTTTACAATTTTCCATGCCAAATCTTTGCAGAACCTTTTCAATGTAGGCCTTTTGTGATAACCCAAGTATACCTCGAGAACGATCTCGATGTATTTGGATCTCTAATACAAAAGATGCATCACTAAGATCTTTCATCTCAAATTTCTTAGCTAGAAATTTCTTGGTTTCATGCAATAAGCCTTCGTTGTTACTGGCAATTAAAATGTCATCGACATACAAAACCAGAAAAGCAAATTTACTCCCACAGAACTTGTAGTATATACATTCATCAACCAAATTCATCTCGAAGACAAATGAGATGATAACTTAATGAAACTTAAAATACTATTGTCGAGACGCCTGTTTGAGTCTATAGATGGATTTCTTAAACCATATTCTTTGGGTCTCCCGACACAAAGTTTTCTGGCAACTATATAAATTACCTGATCAATGTCCCCGTTAAGGAACGTTGTTTTCACATCCATCTGATCTAACTCAAGATTGAAATGTTCCACAAATGCCATTATTATCCTGAATGAGTCTTTCATGAAAACCGGAGAGAAAGTCTCATTATAATCAATGCCTTTCTTTTGAGTAAAGCCCTTTGCAACAAAACGTGCCTTATATCTTTCTACATCACCTTTTGAATTCCTCTTGGTTTTAAATATCCATTTGCAACTAATAGGTTTCACATCTTTAAGTAATGTGACAAGATCCCAAACGTCATTGTCCTTCATTGTATTTATTTCCTCATTCATGGCAGCTATCCATTTTATAGAGTTAGGACCATTAATGGCTTGACGGAAGTTGATAGGATCATCTTCCATCACTCCATTGTCAACCTCATGTTCTTGGAGATATGCAATGTAATCACTTGATTTTGCACTTCTCATCTCTCTGGTGGATCTCCTTAATGGCAATATTTCTTGAGGTGCAAGAGTTTGTTCTTCTGGCATAGTTCCCTAAATAGGAGGAGCAACAACATTGTCTTGAATATTTGTGTCTTGTTCTTGGACAAGAATGGTATCCTGATCAAGAACAAGATCACCTGTGGGAATATTTACATATTCCTCTTCGAAAACAATGTCTCTTCCTAAATCTCTCCCCCTCTCCCCGCAAATCCGGCATCCTCAAGAAATCTGGCATTTCCAGTCTCAAAAATATTCTTATTACTTATTAGTGGGATCATAAAATTTGTAACCCCTCGATCTTTTAGCATACCCAATGAAATAGCAACTAATTGTCCGTGTGTCCAATTTCTTTTCATTAGGCCTATTGGGCTTTGCCTCAGCTGGACATCCCCATATATGCTTATGCTTTAGACTAGGTGTTTTGCCTGTCCAAAGCTCATATGGTGTTTTATTAGTTGCTTTTGTTGGGACCCTGTTGAGGATATAAGTTGCAGTCTTAATTGCTTCTCCCCAAAGTCTTTCTAGTAAGGAAGAATTACTAATCATACTTCTTACCATGTCTTTAAGCATTTTGTTTCGTCTTTCAACAACACCATTCATAGTGGGCAAACCCGGCATGGTGTACTGTGGGACAATACCACATTCTTCTAAGAATTTAGCAAACGGTCCTGAACATTGTTCACCTGAACCATCATATCTACCGTAGTATTCACCACTACGGTCAGATCTGATAGTTTTGATCCTTTGCCGAGTTGGAGTTCAACTTCAGCCTTAAAATTTTTGAACGTATCCAAGGACTGAGATTTTTCATGTATGAGATAAATGTAGCCATATCTTGAATAGTTGTCTATGAACGTTATGAAATATTACTGACATTCCAACCAACCGAAGGGAATGGTCCGCAAATATCTGCATGAATAAGTTCTAAGACGCCATTTGTCCTTTTGGCTTCAAATCTCCTTTAATTAGTTTGTTTACCCTTTATGCAATTAGCACATACATCAAAATCTGAAAAAACTAAAGGGTTGAGAATATCGTTTGACACAAGTCTCTCAATTCTCCTTTTGGAGATGTGACCCAATCTCGTGTGCCGTAACGAAGCCGAATTCTCATCGGTTAATTTTCTCTTTAAAACCTGTGTACCCAAATGCAAGGATTCATTTATTGTAGCAATTATATCTAGCATATACAGATTATCAAAACCACATTTAAAACTAGAACCAATTAACTTGGAATTAAGAGACAAGCTGAACTTTCCATTCGCAAAGCTGAAAAGGAAATCAAGTTTCGTCGAAACGACGGTACAATAAATGTCTAAAATAAGTCCAAATAGTTCACGGTTTTTAAAGATAATCTAAAATTCCCAATTACTGCAACCTCAACCTTCTTGCCATCGCCAACAAAGATGTATCTTTCAGCATCACTTGGCTTTCGGCAGTTCAGTCAGCCCTTCATAGACACACGGATGTTAGTAGTTGCACCAAAGTCTAACCACCATATGTCTATAGGTACAGAAGTTAAATTAACTTCTGTACAAACCAAATTAAGAAGAGTACATTTTTTGAGCACGACAGGTGTGATAATTAGTGCACTGCTTCTTCACATGCCCTTCAGCTCAATAAAAGAAACAACTATCTTTCTTAATTGTCTTCTTTTGTTGTTTCTTAGGTGGTGCTGTAATTGCAGCTTCTTTACCCAGTTTTCTTTTGTTGTCATTAGGAGTAGTGGCAATATTAGCACTTTCAGTCTTATCTTGCTTCAGTCTATCCTCTTCCTGAACATAGTACGAGATGAGCTCAATCAGATACCAAGTCTCTTTCTGACAGTTATAGCTCACCTTGAACTCGTTGAACTGAGTATGAAGGGATATTAGAACCAAATGCACAAGCAGGTCCTCTGAGAGGTCAAGCTTAAGTGATTTCAACTTTGAAGCAATGTAGGACTGTTCCAGAGTGTATTCCCTTATATTGCCTTTCCTCTTATACTTCACTGAGATAAGACTTGTCAGAAGCATACCAATTTCTGCCTTTTCGTTTCTAACAAATCTTTTCTCAATATCCGCAAGAAAACATTTTGTTGTAGTTATTGAATCGAACATAGAGCCCCAAAAAGCTTCTGGGATGGATCTCTTCATGATCATGACACACATCCGATTAGACTTTTCCCACTTTTAAACTCCCTCTTTTCCTCAGAGGTACTCTTTTCCGTAATATGTGGGGGACAATCAATTCTAATCGCAAGGTCAAGATCTAGTAAACCAAGAACTATCAATAAGTTCTCTTTCCAGGATTTAAAATTAGAGCTATTCAGCACCGGAATTGATTTCAAGCTAGCAGTTATGTTTGCAGGAGTAGCAGCTGAAAAATAGGACAATAAATATAGACAAGCATACTCACATAAATATTAATATTGAAGCAAAATTCTAAATTTAAAATTGTATGTTCCCATCTCAAGATATCCTTTACTAGCTTAATAATTATCTTTGGATAATCTATTAACTAGTGAATGACATCTTGTCGCAGCAATCAAACAAAGACAATAATAAGCATGCCAAAAATTAAATCTTCCTTTGGGCCGAATTAAAGTTTGCATACATAGAACTCACTAATCATCACTTATCTATTGCCATAGCTGCGCATAAAGTAATATAGAATACTAATCTTCCTTTGGGCCGATTCATACTCATACGAAATTAAGCACATAAAAATTCCTTTTATATTTATGAAATAAATTAATACAAAGCAACAGAGCCCACTTTGGCGAGATAATGATTACATCAAGTCATTTCAAATATATATAGAGCAAAATTTGAATTTAATTTTAGCACAATTAATACGAAATTTAACCTTGAGGAGAAATATACATAAAAGCCTTTTATTTTCTCCTTCAATCCTCATTTAAATTCATAATTCAGGCAACTAATCATACAACGTGTGTCTATAACCGTTTACATTTCGAAATAACAATAATCTGTTCATTAGAGCCCATTTTGGTGGGATTTCGTATTAATTAAAATCATTTCGAAACGTATAAATAAACGTGCCTAAGAGAATGTAAAGTAAATAACTAAAATTTAATACACAAAATAAAATGTTTGAGGAAACATATATACGATGGCCATTTGTATCCTCTTATTATTTGTGTATTAATTCAACCAAAGAGGGTTTAGAAAGAATTTAAATAGCCCTAAAGTAGGGTTCAAAATGTCCAAATAACTTAAAATAAGCCCAAATTGTGCAGATAGCCAAAAGAGGCCCAAATTAGAATCGGCCCATATACTTTTTTAAATTTTTTAAAAAAAACTGGTTGGGCCTGATTTTGGGCCAAGGCCTGCTAGGGTTTCAAAAACCCTTGCAGCCTGCAACCCTGGGGGTGTGGCCGCTGCCGCCCCTTCTTCCGACGAGGGCGGTGAGGCTGCCCCTTGTGAACCGCGACAGGTGCCAGCAGTGCCTGCTCTGTCGATGGGTCTGGCAGGGCGTGGCCCCCTGTGTTTTTTCGACGAGGATGGCAGGGCGCCACCCCTTTTAACCGCATCAGGCCTGAAGGCGACTGCGTTATCCGACGGGGGCGGTAGGGTGCCGCCCTCTCTTAACCGCAGCAGGCACCTGAAGGTGCCTGTTTTATCCTAACGGGGGCAGCAGTGCCACTCCCTCCGACCCACGGTAGGTGCCGATGGCGCCTGCTCTTCCTGCGGGGCGGCATGGCCGCCCCCTTTCCCAACTGCGTCAGACGCCGGCGTATGGCCGGTGCCGATCTTCCTGACGGGGGCAGCAGAGCCGCCCCCTTGGTTTGCATCGGGCGACGGGCGGCAGGCCGCCCTGATATAGGGTTTGTGATTTTTAAACAAGAAAAAAATTGATTAAAACCCCATAAAAATCCAGATCTGTGTCCATATAGATTAAAAATCATATTTTTATCAGATCTACGCATGAGCAGGCAAAATCTTAAGGTCCACAACATGTAGGCTCTGATACCACTTATTGAAACTAAAGAGATCTAGAACATAGCTACGAACACCATCATAGAACAGATCTAGATCTAAAAGACATGCAGAACCTTAAAACTTTACCTCCACTGATTAGGATTCATACCTGAGTCCATGACGATCCGGATGACGCAGCGGATGATCTTCCAGATCCATATGAATCCACCGATTGAGAAATCCTTTGGCTTTCTCCCGGTTTCTCCTCTAGCAACGTGATGTAGAAAAGACGGCTACTTTGTTCGTGTGTTCTGGGGATCACGACCACTGATATAAATAGGCTAGTCTCCTTAGCCCCAGGGTTTCCAATTCGGCCCATCAACGAATTGAAGCCCACCTGTCTCTACACATAAAGGCCCACAACCTAATCGACTCATTTAAGCCCACTTAACCAAAATAATGAGATCACTTACAATGGGCTTTATTAATGACAGTGTAGCATATATATAATTATTTTCGCATATTAGCCCAACGTTAGATTAAGATCCAACTATGTTGGATAAGTTCCAACATATCTTACCAATATAAAAACCTCATTTCAGAAGAAATTCTTTGAGACTTTCATACCAAGTATGTGGTGCTTATTTTAGACCATATAATGCTTTCTTTAACTTGAAATCATGATTTTCCAAAGTTTCATGTTGAAATCCAGGTGGTTGTTCTACATATACTTCTTGTTTAATAATACCATTCAAGAAGGTGCTTTTATATCAAAATCTTTGTAGCAAGTATAAGCTAATAACATTTTAATAGGCTCTAAACGTGCAACTGGTGCATAAGTCTCACCATAATCTATTCCTTCTTCTTAATTATATCCTTGTGAAACTAAACTAACCTTATTCCTAAAATACATGTCTTGATTCATCTAACTTATTTTTAAATACCAATTTTGTTCCTATAACAGGATGATCGGAAGGTCGTGGAACTAATTCATATACATCATTCCTTTTGAATTGATTAAGTTAAAAATCGTGGAACTAATTCATATACATCATTCCTTTTGAATTGATTAAGTTCTTCCTGCATTGCTATTATCCATGAACTATCTTTACATGCTTTATTAACATTCTTTGGTTCAATGGAAAATATAAACACACAATGATATTCTATTTAAGACCTAGTTCTCATACCATCTGAAATATCTCCAATAACTAATTCATGTAGATGGTTAGGAACTTCTACAAATGCCTTAGGAAGGCTTGTATTTTCTGAAATTGTTTCAGTAGTGGGATTAGTAGAATTATTATTCTCATCATTGTCATCTAATTTAATATTTTCTAGTGGATTAAATAAAAGTATTAATTCTTCTTCTTCTATAAGTGGGTCAGTTGAGTAATTTTCATCAAAACTCACATGAAGTGATTCTTCAATACATAAAGTTCTTTTATTATATACTTTATAGGCTTTGCTACGTGTAGAATAACATACAAATATATCTTCATCAAATTTAGAATCAAATTTATCTAATGCATCCCTAGTGTTAAGAATAAAACACTTACATCCAAATACTCGAAAATATGATACACGTGGAATACGACGATAAAATAATTCAAAATAAGTTTTATTTAATATAGATCATATTAAAATTCTATTTAAAATATAACATGTAGTAGCAACAGCTTCTGCCCAAAAATATTTTGGTAGATTGCTATCACATAACATGGTTCTAGCACATTTTTGTAAAGTTCTGATTTCCTTTCAACTACACCATTTTGTCGTGCGGCTCTAGGAAAAGAAAATTTATGTGTTATTCCATGTTATTACAAAAATTTGTAAATAATTCATTTTCAAATTCTCCTCCATGATCAATGCGAATAGTGATAATGGTAGAAAATTTTAATTTCTGAATTTTTCTACCAAAGATTGTAAATTCTTCAAATGCATCATTTTTATGTTTCAAGAATAAGACCCATGTATATCTTGAATAATTATCTACAATAACAAATGCATATCTACTTCCATTTAAAGAGGCTATTCTAGATGGACCAAATAAATCCAAGTGTAAGAGTTCAAGTGGTCGTTTTGTTAAAACAGCCTCTTTTAATTTAAACGAAAATTTATGCATTTTACCTTGTTGACATGCATCACAAAATTTTGTATGGTTAAAAGATATATTTGGCATTCCTGAAACTAACTTGTGTTTTGAAATACGTGCCAAGTGTTTGAAATTAGTGTGACCAAAATGTTTGTGCCATAATAGTGTATTATCTGTAAGTGCTAATAAACAATGATTTAGTGAATTTATTTTCATGCATAATATTTATATATTATTTTTATTAGTACCTTGAAATAATATATTAGTCATATAAAAGATCATATATAATGCCTGCAATCTTTTCAAAAACTATTTTAAAATCTTTATCGGATAATTGAGATATGGATAGATGATTATGTTTCAAACCGTCGACGAGTAGCACGTTTTCGATGATTGGCTTATCTTTATCACCAACAGTTCCAATGCCAGTAACTTTTCCTTTATTATTGTCTCCAAATTTAACTGTGCCACCATCTTTGAATTGAACGGTTGATAGAAGTTTGATGTTTCCTGTCATGTGTTTGGAACATCCACTATCTAGAATCCATCTTTCTTTTACAGGTACCTGAAAAATAAACAATGTATATTGGGACACTTTTATTTTGGGTCCTTGAGATTAGTTTTTAGAAAGCCAAACCCAAGTACAATTTGGCTTTCTAAAATAATTTACTGAATATATAACATCGTTCATAAAATTTGAAATGTACAAGTCTTTATCATATAAGCATAAATTCTTTGAAATCCAAATAGAATATGTAATGGATTTCCTAGAAGATGTTACACAGTTTGTCTGCTTTTGATTAGAAATATTATTCTTTTGTTGCAAAGAAGTAGAAGAATCTATTTTCTTTGTATCTACAAATATATGCATCTTCTTTTTAGGATCAACAACATTTACAAATCCAATAAATTTGGGTGAATTTTTATAACCTAAACATTGTTGATGATTTATTGGATGTTGTACCTTAAGTAACTCATTGAGATTATTCTTTCCTTTATTAAATTTATTTACATTAATAGCCATTTCATCATATTTCAATTTTAAAGATGAAATACTATTATCTTAATCAGATATACATGAAGTCAGATCATGATTCTCAGATTTGAGAATCTCATTATCTTGTACTAATTTTAAATTTTGAGAGATTAGAGTTTCATTCTTATTTTTAAAATTATCTAATGATTGTAATGAAGAGATTAATTCTTGATTATTAACACTTAATTCCATATGTTGTGAATTAAGCTTTTTAAATATTATCAATAATTCATTAAAAATATCTAATAATTCCTCATTATCCAAATTACTTACCTCATCATCATTGTGTTTCTTCATTTATTTGTTCATCATTATCTTCATCATCAGAGGATGGAGAATCCCAAGTGGCTGTGAGTGCTTTCTTCTTTTTGTCAAACTTTCTTACCTAGTTAAAATTATGGAAGTTTCTATCTTTAGGCTTTAAAAGTAGACAATCCTTTTTCATATGTCCAGGCCTGTTACAATTAAAACATAAATAGGCATCAGTATTTTTTGATTTCAAATTCTTATACTTACCTCGTCATAGAAACTTTTTGAAGTTTCTGATGATTAATGCATCATCGTCGTCATCCATATTTGAATCATCTGTGTCTGACGATGCATTGAAAGCAAGTGCTTCCTTATTAGAGTCTGATTGTTCTTTGCGGTCTTGTAGTTGGACCACATAAGCCATTAAGTTGCCAACTAAACTTTCAACGGTGAGAGTTGACAAATCATTTGCTTCTTCTATGGCGGTTTTCTTCTTCTTCCATTCTGGTGTTAACGCAAAAAGGATCTTCCTGGCTTGTTCTGTTTGGGTATATTCCTTACCAAGAGCAATTAGAGAGTTGGTGTCGATAAATCTAGTGACCATTTCTCCAATTGTCTCGGTATCCTTCATCTAAAATAACTCAAAACTATGAACAAGGACATAGATTTTAGTTTCCTTAACTTTACTAGTTCTTCATGTGTTATCTCGAGTGTATGCCAGATTTCATTTGCTGATTTGGCCTGGGAGATACGGTTGAATTCATTCTTGTCCATTGTGCAAAATAATGCATTCATGGCCTTAAAGTTGTGGGTTGGAGCGGCTTTGTCAACTGCGGTCCATTGAGCGTAGGGAGTTGTAGGCTTCTCGTATTGGGTCTCCAACTTGTTCCAAAATTCATAATCAATGCTTTGAAGATAGAGTGTCATCCTCTTCTTCCATTATGAGTATTTGGAACCATTGAAAGTAGAGACCTTGTAATAGAGTGTCCTTCTGGAAATTTTGATGAAGAAGTTGAGTTGTTCGTCGGATAGGTGTAGGCCATCTAAACCATGCTCTGATACCAAATGTTGGATCTCCTGGCACGCCAAATATACTAGAGAGGGGTGAATAGTGTATATCATGACGAAATTGCAAAATTAAAAGTTATTAAAAATTTGCAATAAGAGTGC
Organism: Scilla litardierei; assembly: GCA_030789695.1. Classification (NCBI taxonomy): domain Eukaryota; kingdom Viridiplantae; phylum Streptophyta; class Magnoliopsida; order Asparagales; family Asparagaceae; genus Scilla; species Scilla litardierei. The sequence goes on from CM061135.1 coordinate 49,036,400, forward strand.
GAAAGTAAATAATCATAATCCAGAGAATGAGTAAACGCAAACACCAAGCTTTATACTGGTTCGGATACTTGTGATCATACGTCCAGTCATCTACTCCATATAGAGATTTTCAATCCATTATAACCACGTGCTCCCCTCAAGCAAACAACATAAAATGATACCAACACTTTCCGTGTTGCAAACTTGTACAATCTCTTCAAAAAGAGATTCACCAAATAGAGAAAATTATGAAACAGTATCACATATAGCCTTGATGATGTAGGAATTGAATCGCAAGGAAGGTGATTGAATATCCAAAGTTTTTTGATGTGAAATGTAGTAGAAACACTCCTGAAAATGGACTTTCTATTGAGGCAAAGTTTCTGCAGAGATTCCCCAAAGAAAATCTGAAAATCACTCTCCTTTAGAGTGAGAAAGAGAACTTAAGAATGAGAGAGTGTGAATTACTTCGTATAAAAATGATGAGGGTTTGGGGTCTATTTATAGTTCAAAGTAGCCCTAAATAACTGTAATGATCGTCTTACCCTTGCAATACTAACAACAACACACTAGAGGGGAGGTGAATAGTGTAATGGCACAAATTGTATATTTAAAAATTAAACTTGCAAATGCGGAATTATAAATGCAAGAGAAATTTAAACACCACAAAAATCCAAACGCAAACACAAGATGTTACACTGGTTCCCCAAACTTGGGTACGTCTAGCCACACCAATATCCACTATAATTCTCACACAAAGAAGTGAATACAATGTCACACAGAGATAGAGGATTTGGATTCTCACATAGAGAAATCCTTGCTCTCACACAGAAAGACTATTGCTCTCACACATAGAGACTCAAACTCTCACACAGAGAGATCATAACCAAACTCACACAGAAGGTTATACTCACACACAGAGAGTAACTAGCTCTTACACAGAAAGCTAGGGTTTTACTGAAAACACAAAGTAAAACAAATACTCTTACCTATGCCTTGATGATGAACTTACTCATTAATGAATACAAGGCATGGAAGAGGATCTTCAAGTGATGAGATTTACTTGAAAGCACTTGGATGATTTCCTTTGAGCTTGACTTCAATGCGTGAAGAGGAATAATAGCTCTAGGAGGGAAATGAGAGTATTTAAGAGTGGCTTAAACAATCTCTAATGATTTGCAATGGTGACCAAAAAGCTCTAATGAACTCAACCCTATGCTAAATATAGGAAGTCCAAAGGAACCCTCAAACCCAAAGAAAAACACCAAAATAATAAATCTGCAACGGCTAGATTTTGGTAGTTTACGGCATCGATAGGCGACTGATGAACAATTGACAATCGACTGGTTAACGGATATAAAAATCCTAACGGTTATAATCTGAGCTAGGACAGGTGACTGTAGAAGACTACACATGCACCTGTACAATGGAATGGCGCTTGTACAGTGGGCATGCGCCTGAATATCCTTCGTCAGTCGCATCCTGCAGGGGATGGAAATGACGTCGAGAAATGCAACTTTTGCACTAGCGCCTTCATTCGATAGATGACCATTTCACAGGCGCCTATAATTAGACAGGTGACTATAAATACTTCATCAGTCGACTGACTTGCAAAGTGGGATGAAACCCATCAAATGCAAGTTACGCACTTTGGCAAACAGACAACTGGAGAACAAATCCCAGGTGCTTGATGGAACATAAGAGACTATAAAATGAATGTCAGTCATCTATCTCTAATTGCTAAAGATAGAATCAATAAAATATGACTTGAGCTAGGACACAACAGCTGACTGTAGAAGGCTCGACAGGTGCCTGGAATCACCCAGTCGCCTGTAAGACCTTCATCAGTTGCCTGTTGGAGAACAAAAAACTCCAGTAAGAGTTTAAGGCAAGGTAAACCAATTATGTTGGTTTCTATGATAATCCTAAGGCTCACTTATGATGGAAAATGCATAAGCATGAATGAGTTAGTCCATCTATCAAGGCATTACATATAATCCTAGACTCAAAGAGAGGAAAAGAAATTAAATGAAATTACATGGATTACATTGCTTCCCTTAGAGTCTATGGCTCCAACCTTGATGCTCTCCATCTTCTCTAGGCTTTGGCACCCCTTTGGCATTGCTCCTCTTGATGTCCATTGATCGGGCCCCAAAGGGTCGATGCTAATAAAACCGTAGCGCACGGGTCGTGTGTAGTTGATTACGGGTCGAACACGAGGAGGTGGTCACTGAGTATCGGTTTTATGGGTCTTTGAATGAAAGCTACGCAATAGTGTTGGTGATTGGTTGGTGAATGGTAGAAAGAGTGTGGATCAAAGGATAAAAGCTCTAGGGCGTGGGCAATCCCTGCCATTTGACTAAGGTTAGGGTTAAACTAGTAATCAACCGGTTGCTGGGTTCATTGGGACTCGGGAGAGGTCGTGTGACCTAAGGGCATTCGCCTATCCCCCACTGTCGTGATGCATGATAGGTTATTCCCTTATGTCATGTCCTATCCCCGCTGTCGCGATGCAATGATAGGCCAACCCAACCTACACCGATGTCAGGGGTCTCCGATGCATCGGTGTACGTTGGGCGCATTACGATCGACGAATATCCCCAATCTTCCTCCCGCCAACAGTGGCGTTTGGGGATTAGACCTACATTGGGAGAGCTCTTAATCGATGTCGGTTGGTGGTAAATCACACCGATAGTATGGATCGTTGTAGGGATCGAATTCCCGAATTGGTCCTGACTTTTGATCGGCGACCAATCCGATCATCCCGAAGGGAGGGCGTCGAATCTATGACGATAATACTCGTCCCAATGTACCCCTAATCTCAACTAGCCCAGCAATTAAATCAATTGGTTAGTTCAACCATGGTCCTAATCCAATGGGTTTATCCCATTGCCCTAGAAGAAAACTACCTACTACCCATTGCAATAGAAGAGGTTTCTAGCAATGGGTAGGCATCTAAAGCCATATATTCAGATTAGAATAGTAATAGATGATAAAACAAGACAGTAGTAATACAGGAAGAAAATTTCTATTAAGCAAAGATAAAGTATTACACTAATAAGCAATTAGAACAATGAAAATAACAAAATAAAAGAGTTAGAATCCTTACAAACTTGTCCAAAACCCTAGGAAATAACAGAAAATGGCTAAAAGAAGCATTCCTCTCGCAGGAGGATGAAGGGGAGCTTATATCCGCACGCCTAAAGACCAAAATAGCCCCCAGTTTCTGCCCTAGCTGCCTCAGGAAACTGGTTCGACGCGACCGCGTCAGGAATGACGTAGTCGCATCGTTCCTTCATGCAAGTGGGATTTGGGGCTTCAGCGACGCGGTCGCGTCAAAGAGACGCGGCCACGTCGAAAATGGTTACGCGGCCGCATTGTCTTTTACCGCGGCTGCGTCCATCTGCTCTTGTCGTCGTGAATTCGCATCCGCGTCAACTTCGTCCGTGTGGACCGCGAAAGTATCTGATTTTCAATATTTATCTTCAATCTTTACATCCTCTGACACGGCCGTTTGGTGGAATTTGACGCGGCCACGTAGATGTTGTCTTCTGGGCAGTTTGACGCGGCCGTGTAAGATATGGTGACGTGGCCGCGTGGGTCTCAGTTCTTCACAAGAGTCTCAGTTCTTCACAAAATTCTTTTTTTGCACCAATTGACTCTCCGGCTTCGCTCCTTTCGCCTCTTTGTGTTAAAATCTCGCCATATGGTCCCTAATCTGCACATATTTCCTGCAAAGCACGTGAGAGACCACAAAAGCCAAAGAAGAGACAAAACAGGGAAAATGAAGAGGTATGGAGAATGAAACAATGTAAAACATGCATGAAAAAGAGGGGAAAACTATATACAATAAACACTCATCAAAATCCCCCAAGCTAAACTCTTCCTTGTCCTCAAGGAAGATAAGAGAGAGCGTAGATTGGAGGAATGCGGTCAACATACAAATGATGCGATGAAAAAAATCGAGAATATATACGTGAGTGAAATGAAAACTCGAATTCAGGAAACCAAAATGCTCAGAAATCTTTCCGTCGACGAGAATATGTTCCTAGAACGGCATCCCTACTCAAATCGCCAAGCAATACACTAGACGATGGCTATACTCACATTCTTAGACATTTCCTCTAAACCGACCTTAGATTGAGCGTGTATGAACCTAAGCTATACAATGGTCGAAGAGGGGATATATGTAGGATAATGGTATATTGGTCGATCGAGGAAGTGGCGCTCACGACACGACACGGTTCCGTGATTCAAGAAATTGCCAAGTTTATACATGATTTCATATATACATATGTACATACAAAAAGGAACTCTATATACATATTTTTTATTTTCTCTTTTTTTTTGGATTTTCAGTTGGGTTGTGGATCGTTGGGTCGGTGACTCCCAGATCAGACGAACTTAGGGCACCGGGCCAAGAAGGACCCCTCGGACCTACTAACTCAACCTAATGGAATCCTTATTCATATGCACTCCCCAATCTAGGACTTTTTACACGAGGCCCCGACGGTTACTATCGTGGGGATCTGGTTACTCAGCTTTGCTGGGGGAACGGTGCATATTATTTTTTTCTATTCACAATTTTTTTCTATTTGTTTTTTTTAAAAGCATGGGGTAAACTAAGCAGATTCAATACTTAGTACTAGGTGAAGTGTGGTTATCCAAGTCTCGAGGGACTATAAACCATTATACATGACTATCGGCTCTAGGGTCTATGCATAGAATGGGTTCCTAGGTGTCAATCTAGGTTGGTTTGAGCTAAGGTTACGAACTATTCATATATTCAAATCGACATCATGGAAATCGAGCAATAAAGTTCAGAAAATGAATTTCAAATCATGATTCAGCGCATATAAAAACTCGTTTTCGAAAAATTCTCAAGGCGAATGCAAGTATATATAAATGTATGCATGAAGGTGCAATGATGCGAGTGCGAATGTTTTTGGAGTTTTTGATTTTTTTCATTTTTTGTCTTTTTGAATGAATATATTGAATTTAAAAATGATGCATATGGAAAAGAAAGAAAGATGAAAAAATAATAAAGAAAAAGTGAAATGAAAATGAAAATAACGACAAAAATCGGAAAAAAGATGGAAAAAGAGAAAATTAGAGCGAAAAGCTCCCCCCAAGCTAAACTAAGCGTTGTCCTCAACGCAAATAAAACACAGAAAATGATGTGAGGACAAATAAAATAAGGGGAAGGAGACCCAGGTGCATCTCCCCCAAGCTATATAAAACCATGCCCAAAAAATGATGCAAGTGTGTGATGCATCGGCTAAATGATGAGGGGGTGCCAAAACTGTGTGGTGCTCCAATCAGGTTAAGCCACCATCAGGTGGTGGTTGGGTGGGTGTGGTGGGTGGAGTAGATGGGACGACGAAATCAGCTGAATGCTCAGCTGTTGTGTCAACGTATGGTGGGGATGAAGTGGTGTGGACGAGCTCAAATTTTATAGGTGGAGGTTGACGTGGAGATGGGGTGGTCCAATCGTCGTCGAAGGACGAGGAGAGAAGGATGATGGTGCCACCACGTGGTGGGGGAAGTGGGAGGAGGTGAGGGGGAATGTGAAGGGGAAGGAATGGGAATGGACTCTGTGATGGGTTGTGGAGAAGTGTGTGGAATCACGAGGTCGGGGTGGGGTGATGGTGGAGGTGTGGAAGTGTGCCCAATCCCTGGATCAGCTGTGGGAGGGTGGTGGTGTGGTGATGTGTGGTGTGACGGCGGAGGTCTCCTCGGGCACCAGAGATGGATGGGGCGGGATGGAAACGTGTAATGAGGTGGAGGGTATATTTACAAGAGGGGTGGAAATGGAAGTGGAGGCTGGGGTTTGAGCCATCTTAGGGGGGTGAGATGGGTGAGGAGGGATGCGGACAGATAGGATGTGCAGTGCAGCAGCTGGATAATGGCCTTGACTATAATGATAATGATAGACCTGGTCGAACTGGGACTGAAGCATCACGATAGCAAGAGCCAGGCCATCAAAAGACGTCCTAAAATCAGAGAGGGTATCTTCGACCTCATTCAGGGTGCTGACAGTGGAATCTCTAATAGTCCGAAACTCCTCCTCCAAGTGAGCTAGGTGCTCGGTATGGAAATGTGGTTGGGGAGGAGCGCTGCTGGTACCCTCAATGTGGGGTCGAGATCTCCTATACTGACGGAGTGCTGGGATGACTATGGGGCCAGGGATAGATGTGGAAGAACCAGAAGTATCAATATGGTCCCAGGGCTGGAGCTGGGACTAACGTGGGTCAAGCTGCTGGACTGGTGCCTGGACACCTGAAGCTAAATCGGTGTCGGGTGAGAAAAACCACCTCATAGTGTGCCAGGTCCAAAAAGTCTGGGGTTATGCTGCCTGGTGTAAGGAGTATAGGCAGGACCATAAAGCCAGAAATATCTCTCTCGGTCAATGGCTCGGATCATACACATGTTAGTGAGCACCGAGAGGTCTAGAGGTAGGTCCAGGAAATGGGGTCATGGAATCAGAGATCTTGAGGTATAGAGGAGCAAGAGAGGCAATGATGGTGATGAATCCCCCACAACAGATAGGGGATCTAAGATCGGCTATGGTGTGAAGAAATCTCTGCATGAGCCAAGACCCAGCGTGAAGGATATGTGGGGGACAGTGGAGCTGCCCTCACGAAGGACACGGCTCTGTAAAGCACACCACAAGAAGAATAGCTCATCCTGAGAGACTTGGCATGTCTCGTAACGACAAAATAATGTGTTCGTGATAATGCGATGGACGATGCGAAGCCAATGTGAATGATGTTAGATGATTTCGCTCGAGTCTTGGGGAAGACATCGAGCTTAGTGATCTGAAACCAAAAATGATTTGCATCAAACTCTCTGGGGTATGGATGGTTGTTGTGGATGGCTATAGGCTCAAGAGCTCTAGCCCACTTGAAGAGCGGGTTCAAGGAGTCTTTGAATAGACCATACTCCTTGTTCATGATGCAAAAAGAAAAACCCGCGGGGTAAACTCTAATAGTGGAGTCCTAGCCTCACATTCTAACCTCACATTCTAACCTCACATTCTAAGAATTCCTCCCATCCGAAATTTCGAAGGAGGGTGCTGACAATGTCCAGGAGGCCTAGGGATGAGAGAGTAGGGACGCTCGGGAATTTGGTGGAAACGATTGAACGAGAGTTTAGTGATATAAACTTCGTGCGCTCATCCTCACTTAAGAAGTTAATGCCAAGCATGTCGAACTGATGGGCAGGAAGTGGTTCACCCGCCTCTCACTAATGGCATGTACCCGGGCAATTTCGAATTCAAGAGCCTTCGTCTTTCGATGCTGGGCCTAGCCCTGGGAGGGGCCAGTGGTGGTGGCCTTCTTTTTGCGCTCTCTGGGAGGCATCGTGTGAAGGCGTGAGTGATGCAAGATGTGTGCAATGGGGTGTGTGCGGACTCACTCAAAAATCGTCGATTTCAGCGATAAAAATTTGAAATTTAATGAGTAGAGGAGCGAAGTTACCCAAGCTAATGCTCCTTGCTGAGATTGATGCTCCCAAAGCTTGTAGACAACTCCCCCAAGCTGTTCCAAAGCCAAGCACACGGACTATCGTTAGCCGCGTCGTTTAGATGCTCAAAAACCCTAAAAATTGGCTGACCTAGGGTTATGTCGAAGTGGCCGCGGGGTGTAGGGGGTGATGTAGAGGGGAGCTGGTGGAGAGAGAGGTTTTGGAAGTTGATTGGAAGAATTGGAGAGGGTTTGGGAAGAGATTTGGAAGAGATCGAGTTGGAGGAGTGTCACGCCCCGCTTCCCAAAAATATGGAGGCGAAGCGTGAGAAGGCCTGCTCAGACTTGAAGCTGCAAAGCTGCAAGTCCGATAAGCGTCAATCAAATTTAAAACGGCAGGTCCTTGCAACGCGAACGAAACAAAGATAATAATAATGAAATGAGACAAAGGAGATATCTCAGAAAATCCATAAAATAAGTTTCAACATCACAGAAGAAGCCACCAGGCTAAAAGAAAAAGAGTCTAAAGGCCCAAACATGGCCAACAAAAGTACAACGTACAAGTAAAGGTGCCAAGCACCGACAGCTAACAGAAATCCTAAAACAAAAGGAATCTCAGCAAGGTTCACCGATGTCCGCAAAAACTCCTCCTGGGCAGACATGGACTCAGGCTCAGCGTCAGCAACTACCACGTACTCAGCAGCGGTCTCTGTCTCATGGTCTAACATGTGACACCCAAAAGAGCAAGGGGCATATGTCAGCAAGTCTACAAGAGACTTGTGCAAGGAAACTGAAAGTAGGTAAGCAACCTAGCAGTTCTAGCATGAATGCAATGACATGGCAGTTTAAAGTATGAGTGCAACAAGTAAAGTAAAGTAAAGTACGAGCATGGCATTCAAACATGGCATGGATGACAAGTTATACAAGTAACACTCACTAGTACAAGACAAGTAAAGTAAGCACCTCGTGCACAGAGAGTCCGCCTTCTGGCTAGAATGGCTGATCGGGCCACTCCTAAGCTCAGGTGACCGTTTATCCCTACCCCTCCACGTGTATCGAGCCAGGGCCTTACCCCCGAACATGGAATGCTCGCTTCTGGATCACGAGCCAGGAAGTGTTTTTAACCAGTATGGCATATGGGTGCACCTAGCCGGAAACACGGAAACACGGATTGTACAAGTATTTTGTAGCGTGTGCTACGATGCAATAATCAATTTGGATGACATGTAAGATGCAATGCATGGCAGTTAAAAGTGCGTACAGATAAGGAAAGTAAACGTGACAGTTTAGTATGCATGATTAACAAGTTTAAAGAGTTGGATCTAGCTTCGTTGTCAAGCTAGATCAATTTAAGAAACGGATCTAGTTTCATTGTCAAACTAGACCAAGTAGGCGTCTAGCCAGCTATCATTTCACTGACTAGTCTCTTTTACGCTAAAAGCAATGAAGTGGCCTAAAAACATGGCCCTACACAAGAGTTGGCAAGTTTCACTTGCCTGAAATCAAACGTCCAGCAAATATCGTCCAACCAGTCCAGTCTACCTATGTTCTCGGATCCTCCAGCCTCAACAGGACGCGAAGCTACACTGGCATCGGTTAGCGTCGCCAGAGGGTGGAATAAAAGATCGCGCCCTTAGTCCAGATTCCAAACAAAATTCCGCGCTTGCCAATCCTCAGGCTTTATAAAGAGAATCTGAAAGCGTCAACTAATAAGTACCATACAGGACCAAGTAGCATACACTGTTTACATATCTAACATGCATATATATAAGAATGCCAATAATTATAACTAACCTATATCACAAATGACGTATGCATCATAACTGCACATATATATATAGCTATGGGTGGGACTGTTCCGTATTCACACAAGCAGTGCATAGGGAACTTATAAAATATATATATAAGGTTATATAATGATATATATTTTCATGCCAAGACTATAGCTCATGTATTAATGTACTGGCATTACAACTTTCACATATATACCAATCCATTATCGTAATATAATTAATGTCCTAACACTTACGTGTGTTGTTGGCTTGCTGCTCTCGTCATTTGCAGGGGAAGGTCAGACGGCTAGCTGACGGGGACACGGTGACGACATCCGGTGATGATGGGTGCAGGTAGAGGTGTTGCGACCTCGGACACGGTAAAGGCGAGGGGAGGTTCAGAAACTGGAAGACGGCGGGCTGGAACGTGGTCGGAGAGAGGGATTCGACGACATGGGGAGGTCGCCGGAGCGACCGTTGCACGAGGAGCAGTGGCAGGCGCTGCTAGCCGCGCTGGACGGTGCTGCTGTTCCCTAGGCACAGCGGTGCATGCCTGGAGGTTGCTGCAGTGGGCCTGTGGATCTCTGGCAGCGCTGCAAACAGATCTCCGGCAAGGCGGAGCCGGACGGTAGGAAGAAGCGGCGGATGGAAGGCGCCGTGAGGGGAGAAGATGGCCGCTGCGAGTTGGGGATAGGCGGGGGTTGGTCGGAGCGAGGCCGGACGGCGGGGCAAGGTCGGTGATGGGCGGAGAGCAGAGCAATGGCCGACGGTTCATGGAGTTGTCGGCGGGCTAGGAGCTTGGTGCATGCGAAAAGAATAGGGTGCGGCGCCGGAGAGTGTGGGGTCGCCGGGCTGAAATCGGTCGGAGCAGGCGGTGACTGGGGTCAAGGGCGGAAGGCGAAGGATGGCAGTCAACGATATGGGCGACGAAGGCGGGGGTTTTCGGCTGCCTTCGAGGGTGTCGGAGAAGGGTAGACGAACGGTAAAGGGCTTCGGGTTGATGGCAAGCGAGGAGTCTATGGACCTGGGCAGAGGGTCGGTGTTGCCAATGGACTCGGTTTCGACAGAGGAGGGGCTGGGTCCGGCTGTCGGCGGTTGTCGAGAGAATAGGGCAGCGATCTTAGGACGGAGAGAAAAGAAAGGCGTCGGAGAGAAAAGGGCGTGTGGAGTAGATCGCCTGGGATTTGTTTCGGGGGTGTTGTGTTTGGGGAGAGGAGGAGTTCTGTTGAAAAGGAAGGCCTTGGGAAAGACGTGTAGCTCCCAGGTTGTTTTGTTTTGATTTTTAAAAAGAAGAGTATAGGCCTGGGGTTGATATATATGTATATTAGAATAGGAGAGGCATCACGTGGGAAGATCAGTTTGGGGAGTGGGGCTCAGACGTGGGGGAGTGGGTAAAGGGATAGGGTAGTTAAGATTTTATTGGTTAGGATAAGAAAAATTTTTGATTTCTTTTCATAACACACCCAGATTTGAAATCATTTGATTTTTGTTTCAGAAATTTATTAAAGGTTTTAATTATTAATAAGTTTGTTTTCAAAAAATTAATGCACAGAATTTCAAAACTTAAATTATATCTATATATAAATATTTATAATTTTGGTAATGAGGTGAGCAGATGGATACTCTACATCCAAAAATTACAAAGAAAATACCGGGGCGATCACGCCTTCGAGGGGATCGTGACTACGGGGTTTGGTCGCGCGTCTGAACTACGGAAAGCAATAATAAAATCAAATACACAAGAAGCACACAAAACATAGCTACTCGCTAAACTACGTACGGTCGGAAAGCGGCCGTTACATTCTACCCACCTTAGAATAAAGTCCGTCCTCGGACTTTCTTACTATAAATATATCTAGTCACTCTAGTAACCACCCCAATCACATCACACTATAATTCGGACCATGCGTAGTCATCACCAGTGCTTATATATGCACTAGGTAGTCAATCATTAACACTACTAACATGTATTTATTCACGCACATTATACTCTTATACCTATCATAGCCAGTCAAATTCATACACATATTTCATTCATTCATATAGTCACATACATCCTTATATAACCATTAAACACTTATTACATACCATGGTGTACATACTCACAACCAATCAAATAACTCACACCAGCAATTATCATCGTAATACTCCTCGTTTAGATAACTACCTATGAACAAAGTAATAAGGATACACTACTCCCTATATCTCCTAGTGTACATCCAATAACAACACATCAACACATGTAGTCACACCCCACCATTATTAAATCAAGTTTACTATATTTAATATACATTCACCACTACTATAATTTTCACAATTATATAGTCATTCAAACGCATGCAAATATTTCACCATATATTCCCATCACATATGGTCCTATAGCTGTTTTTACGGCACGCCACATATACCATAGTCACCAATACCTATAACTAAGCACATACTTATCCGTGCATGGTGCACACCCATACACGCTAACATTTCATTCATATATATATACCAATCACTCCACCATTAATCCAGTTCATCTACACACCTAGTTTAGCTAGCACACATACGTTCACACGAGCAAGTCCTTAGTAATTAACTATACCACAAGGCCAACACCTATAACTATATACTTGGTGTAGCGACCTACAATCATGTGCGTAGCACAACCAGGCACCAACACTCCTATCACTATACATACATCAATCATCGCTATATTCAAACTACAGACATACATAACAATATACTTAGAGTATACCCACTCAAGCTTGAGTAAGACTCAAAACACATATCAGAATATTCTATATACGTAACACGGCATTCATACATATACCAATACCACTCCAATATTTATACGTCTACCAATACAACCATATACATACCGTAAGTCAATCACACTTAATATTTAGTCAGGCAATACTCACATAGTTCAATCACTCTATATACCATAATAATAATACAGACCTCCGCATACGTATAACTATAATACACTCCTTAATACGTACGCATTCATCGTTTAGTCACACACACGTAACATATATATTCACACCATAGCCTACTACCTATAATTAGTACACCAACACCTATTCTTACATAGTTAAGATGTGCATTAGTCGTGTATACCTCACGGTATGCACGCATGCAACATCCCGCAAAAGCAAGCAATACCAATCAAAATTATAATCCTACTACCATATGTATATCACCTATATACTCATGCAACAAAACATAACTACTTACGTCTAAACACTATTTATATCTACCTATGAACACATACTCACACGTACTAGTATATAGGTCATATAATAGGCCTACCCGCTTATCTATACGTACACCTATTATTATTACACCCATCATACACATGCTTTACCAACATATTATTTCAACCATTATAAGTATCTCCAACTACCTACACCCCATTAGATATTTCAACACTGATTCTTATACACACAGACGCCCAAAGATTGGTATAGCTACCCTCACACATATCTATAAATACTAACACACGAACAACTTCATAACATCAGGAATTAGTCTGAGCATATATATCACACAATAGGCAAACATTAATATACTATGGGGGAGTATACTCATTCAAGCCCACATACTCAACTTAGGTACATGCACCACGACAATATCACAAAGGTCCAAGGGCCCACTACTAAACTGGTGTGACATAAACAACGGCAAGCACTAGTGGGATGACTAAGCAGGAAGAAGGAAACCAAGATTAGATAGCGTAACGAAACGAGATCGGAAGAATGGGTTCAGGTAGGGCGAGGATAAGGAGGTAATTTGATCAAGTGAAACTGGGATATAATTGTGGATGTTTAGGTGGGGAAGAAAGATGTAAATATTACCCTTATAAGTTACCGGAAATAGGACGTAAATGGTATAAGTTAAAACACTAAAAGTATAAAACGGTCATACTTGAAAAGTTGGAGTTCTCCTATATATAGAAAAATTATTGGTGGTCGATAAAATGAGTCGCTCGAAATAAGTTTGAGTCGTATATACATAACAAGAAGAATGGTTTATCGGCTTATTGAAAAAGAATAAAACATTCACACGAACATTACGGACGTAGATTAGAAAATATTATACGGCAGTAATTTAATATAATTTCGGCAAAATTTTGAAATTCAAAGAATGAAATCAGATCAACTATAGTGTAAAGAACTTAAGCTCATGTTAAATGTTTTCAAAGTCTTAAAACTGAAGAGAAATTTCAAATAAATAATATTTAAAATACTTTTTAGAGAGACCCGGATTTGCCAAACAACTGGTGTATACAAAGACCTTAAAGTACGAGTACCACGAACCTAGAACTGATAAAATAATTGAAATTCTAATTAGCTTGGAAAATATTCTAAAGTATGTATGGTGAGCGGTGAAAATGAATCTCATAGTTTAGAAAAGATGGTATATCGAATTTTCAAGATAGTAATAGAGTTTTTAAACCGAATGCGAAAAATGTAGATTAGAAAATAATTACGAGTTAGTGATTTAAAATTACAACCATTGGACTTCAAGGTCTATAAGAAATTTTGACTCATTCGAAAAGTGAAAAATTTAAATATATACGTAGAGGGTTTAAAATAGAATTTAAACTTAGCGAAAACTTTTAATAAGGGAAATCGAAAAATAACTTTAAAAGAATCAAGCTTTGCGAAGGAGGACATTCGAAAGTTCAACGATTATCGAAATGTGGTGGTCATATAAATCGAGACAAGGAATTGGTCGCTTGATCGAAACATAAACACGCCTAGGGTATGACTCAGGAAAATCTACGGGAAACTCCTACGTTTGACCAACTAAAGATTAAGAAACTAAGCTCTAAGACTTTCTAAGGAGCTAGACGGTAATGAAATGCGTTCAGCTTGGTCCGAAATCGATGAACCCAAGCGAACGACTAAAGGAAATTCTAGAAGTCTAATATGGTCAGAGGTAGACAAGAACCACTACGGTAACTCCTAGGACGATTAAATCAATTGCTGACAGGGAGTCTAACTAACAATCAGAGGCCTCTAACTAGCAAGTACAGACGTCTAACTAAGTCTCCTTACCACCTAGTGACATAGGAAAACGACTAGACTCAGGGCTTATGACTCGGATATTGCAATTTATTTGATGGACATTCCATAGTTATTATCGTTGTTCCGATAATTCACAGTTGCAAGATGAACCTACATGGGCCACCAACAAAACCTGTCACGCCCCGCTTCCCAAAAATATGGAGGTGAAGCGTGAGAAGGCCCGCTCAGACTTGAAGCTGCAAAGCTGCAAGTCCGATAAGCGTCAATCAAATTTAAAACGGCAGGTCCTTGCAACGCGAACGAAACAAAGATAATAATAATGAAATGAGACAAAGGAGATATCTCAGAAAATCCATAAAATAAGTTTCAACATCACAGAAGAAGCCACCAGGCTAAAAGAAAAAGAGTCTAAAGGCCCAAACATGGCCAACAAAAGTACAACGTACAAGTAAAGGTGCCAAGCACCGACAGCTAACAGAAATCCTAAAACAAAAGGAATCTCAGCAAGGTTCACCGATGTCCGCAAAAACTCCTCCTGGGCAGACATGGACTCAGGCTCAGCGTCGGCAACTACCACGTACTCAGCAGCGGTCTCTGTCTCATGGTCTAACATGTGACACCCAAAAGAGCAAGGGGCACATGTCAGCAAGTCTACAAGAGACTTGTGCAAGGAAACTGAAAGTAGGTAAGCAACCTAGCAGTTCTAGCATGAATGCAATGACATGGCAGTTTAAAGTATGAGTGCAACAAGTAAAGTAAAGTAAAGTACGAGCATGGCATTCAAACATGGCATGGATGACAAGTTATACAAGTAACACTCACTAGTACAAGACAAGTAAAGTAAGCACCTCGTGCACAGAGAGTCCGCCTTCTGGCTAGAATGGCTGATCGGGCCACTCCTAAGCTCAGGTGACCGTTTATCCCAACCCCTCCACGTGTATCGAGCTAGGGCCTTACCCCCGAACATGGAATGCTCGCTTCTGGATCACGAGCCAGGAAGTGTTTTTAACAAGTATGGCATATGGGTGCACCTAGCCAGAAACACGGAAACACGGATTGTACAAGTATTTTGTAGCGTGTGCTACGATGCAACAATCAATTTGGATGACATGTAAGATGCAATGCATGGCAGTTAAAAGTGCGTACAGATAAGGAAAGTAAATGTGACAGTTTAGTATGCATGATTAACAAGTTTAAAGAGTTGGATCTAGCTTCGTTGTTAAGCTAGATCAATTTAAGTGACGGATCTAGTTTCATTGTCAAACTAGACCAAGTAGGCGTCTAGCCAGCTATCATTTCACGACTAGTCTCTTTTACGCTAAAAGCAAGGAAGTGGCCTAAAAACATGGCCCTACACAAGAGTTGGCAAGTTTCACTTGCCTGAAATCAAACGTCCAGCAAATATCGTCCAACCAGTCCAGTCTACTTATGTTCTCGGATCCTCCAGCCTCAACAGGACGCGAAGCTACACTGGCATCGGTTAGCGTTGCCAGAGGGTGGAATAAAAGATCGCGCCCTTAGTCCAGATTCCAAACAAAATTCCGCGCTTGCCAATCCTCAGGCTTTATAAAGAGAATCTGAAAGCGTCAACTAATAAGTACCATACAGGACCAAGTAGCATACACTGTTTACATATCTAACATGCATATATATAAGAATGCCAATAATTATAACTAACCTATATCACAAATGACGTATGCATCATAACTGCACATATATATATAGCTATGGGTGGGACTGTTCCGTATTCACACAAGCAGTGCATATGGAACTTATAATATATATATATATATATAAGGTTATATACTGATATATATTTTCATGCCAAGACTATAGCTCATGTATTAATGTACTGGCATTACAACTTTCACATATATACCAATCCATTATCGTAATATAATTAATGTCCTAACACTTACGTGTGTTGTTGGCTTGCTGCTCTCGTCATTTGCAGGGGAAGGTCAGACGGCTAGCTGACGGGGACACGGCGACGGCATCCGGTGATGATGGGTGCAGGTAGAGGTGTTGCGACCTCGGATGCGGCAAAGGCGAGGGGAGGTTCGGAAACTGGAAGACGGCGGGCTGGAACGTGGTCGGAGAGAGGGATTCGACGGCATGGGGAGGTCGCCGGAGCGACCGTTGCACGAGGAGCAGTGGCAGGCGCTGCTAGCCGTGCTGGGCGGTGCTGCTGTTTCCTAGGCACGACGGTGCATGCCTGGAGGTTGCTGCAGCGGGCCTGGGGATTTCTGGCAGCGCTGCAAACAGATCTCCGGCAAGGCGGAGCCGGACGGTAGGAAGAAGCGGCGGATGGAAGGCGCCGTGAGGGGAGAAGATGGCCGCTGCGAGTTGGGGATAGGCGGGGGTTGGTCGGAGCGAGGCCGGACGGCGGGGCAAGGTCGGTGATGGGCGGAGAGCAGAGCAATGGCCGACGGTTCATGGAGTTGTTGGCGGGCTAGGAGCTTGGTGCATGCGAAAAGAATAGGGTGCGGCGCCGGAGAGTGTGGGGTCGCCGGGCTGAAATCGGTCGGAGCAGGCGGTGACTGGGGTCAAGGGCGGAAGGCGAAGGATTACAGTCAACGATATGGGCGACGGAGGCGGGGGTTTTCGGCTGCCTTTGAGGGTGTCGGAGAAGGGTAGACGAACGGTAAAGGGCTTCGGGTTGATGGCAAGCGAGGAGTCTATGGACCTGGGCGGAGGGTCGGTGTTGCCAATGGACTCGGTTTCGATAGAGGAGGGGCTGGGTCCGGCTGTCGGCGGTTGTCGAGAGAATAGGGCAGCGATCTTAGGACGGAGGGAAAAGAAAGGCGCCGGAGAGAAAAGGGCGTGTGGAGTATATCGCCTGGGATTTGTTTCGGGGGTGTTGTGTTTGGGGAGAGGAGGAGTTCTGTTGAAAAGGAAGGCCTTGGGAAAGACGTGTAGCTCCCAGGTTGTTTTGTTTTGATTTTTAAAAAGAAGAGTATGGGCCTGGGGTTGATATATATGTATATTAGAATAGGAGAGGCATCACGTGGGAAGATCAGTTTGGGGAGTGGGGCTCAGACGTGGGGGAGTGGGTAAAGGGATAGGGTAGTTAAGATTTTATTGGTTAGGATAAGAAAATTTTTTGATTTCTTTTCATAACACACCCAGATTTGAAATCATTTGATTTTTGTTTCAGAAATTTATTAAAGGTTTTAATTATTAATAAGTTTGTTTTCAAAAAATTAATGCACAGAATTTCAAAACTTAAATTATATCTATATATAAATATTTATAATTTTGGTAATGAGGTGAGCAGATGGATACTCTACATCCAAAAATTACAAAGAAAATACCGGGGCGATCGCGCCTTCGAGGGGATCGTGACTACGGGGTTTGGTCGCGCGTCTGAACTACGGAAAGCAATAATAAAATCAAATACACAAGAAGCACACAAAACACAGCTACTCGCTAAACTACGTACGGTCGGAAAGTGGCCGTTACAAGGAGAGAGCGGGAAGTCGAACAGTTTCGAGAAAAATAACTTGATCAGGCCATTTGAGGGTTTGGGAACCTTGTATAGGCATTTGACATGGGCCGCGTAAAGAATTGAAACGTCCACATGAAAACTTTCTGAAAATGGGGGTTGACGCGGTCGCATCGTTTGAACGACGCGGCAGCAAAAGTCGTATTGCATTTTGAGGAATTTGGGCCTTGGGATATAGAAAGATTCGTGATCGTGTCGTTTAAATTAACACGGCCGCGTCGATTCATCCAAGAAGGGAGATCAACACGGCCGCATCATTTAAATAGACGCGGTCGCAAAAATCCTCTGAGAATGTGGGATTGGCTTAAATTTTCAGTAACTTTCGCGGCCCGTTTGAAAATGAGTTAAACGGCCGTGTGGATTTGGTTAGGAAGGAGGATTTTCGCAGTCGTGTCGAATGATACGATGCGGTCGTGAAAACCTTCTGAGAGGTGTGATTTTGGCTCGACCTTACAGTAAGTTACACGACCGCGTAGATTAAAATGTGCGGCCGTGTAAAATGGGAATTGTTAGGGTTATAGGTTACCCAGATTGACGCAGCCGTTTGCATCTAGATGCGCAGGTGCATCGATTGTCCCTCCTTTTGTCTTCCACGTGGCCGTGCGAGTTTGGATGACGCAGCCGTGTGGGTTCCTCTCCTCCATATTTCTTCGTCTTCTTCCTGCAAGTGATCACTTGGTTAAATTCTTGGGTTTTAGGGTTTATTGAAGAATAAAAATCTAGACTAACCTAGTCTAATATGAAGATGAAAATTTTTAATAAAAAATCTAAATAAAAAACACTTGGGTTGCCTCCCAAGAAGCACTTGTTTTAAGTCGTGAGCTCGACTCTCTATTTTGATGTCATCATGGGGGTTTGAGGGTGGAGAGGTCCCGAATGTGGCCATCTACACACTCCTTCTTATTGTTCAGCTCATGGTGGCCCTCTTCTTGCCTCTTCTTTTCTCCGGGGTCTAGTGGATGCAGTCGTGGTGGCTTGTCCTTCAGATTTCTCTCGGAGGTTTCCTCATGATCCTCCTTCGTCGCAAACTCCTTTAGCTTGGCCTCTCACCCAATGGGAGGTTCCATGTTGTCACTCAGAAATAGCTCCTCCAAATTTGTCTCCTTGATTGCTTCTTCGAGGAGATCCACTTGGCCAAGACGGCTGACTTCCGTGAAGTTCCTTATTGACTTCTTAAGGTCGAACTCGACCTTCTCTCTTCCAATATTAAGGGAGAGTCTCTCTCCTTTTACGTCAATAAGGACCCCTGCCATGGCTAGAAAGGGTCGACCCAGAATAATTGGGATGCATGCATCTTCGGACATGTCTATGATGATGAAGTCGTATGGAACCAATATCTTCCCAATCTTCACCAGCACATCCTCGATCACTCCAAGGGGATACTTCACTGAGCGATCCGCGAACTGGAGCGACATGTTTGTGGGTTGAAGCTCCCCAAGATTCAGCTTCTCGCATATCCCAATGAGCATCAAGCTAACGCTCACCCCCAAGTCGCATAGTGCACTCTTGATATCCAAATCTCCTATAGCACATGGGATGGAGAAGCTCTCGGGATCCTCCAGCTTTTCTACCATCTTTCTCTGAATAATGGCAATACACTTCGTAGAGAGCACCACCTTCTCCCTCCTACCGCCCTTCGTAATTAGTTCCTTAAGGAATTTGGCGTAGGTAGGAATTTCAGAAATTGCATCGAGAAAGGGGATGGAGATGTTCAGTTACTTCAAGAGCTCGAAGAACTTCCTATATTTTTCGTCCAACTTGGCCTTCGCCAGTCTTGACGGGAATGGAATTGTCACGCCCCGCTTCCCAAAAATGTGGAGGCGAGACGTGAGAAGGTCCGTTCAGACTTGAAGCTGTGAAACTCCAAGTCTGATAAGCGTATAAATTATCATATGGCAGGTCCTTGCAACACAAACGAAACAACAATAATAATAAAGGAAAGAGACAAAAGAGAAATCTCTGAATATCCATTGAATGGATTACAATATCACAGAAAAGCCACCAGGCTAAAGAAAAAAAAGAGTCTAAGGCCCAACATGGCCTACAAAGTATAACATACAAAACAAAGGTGTCACGCACCGACAACTAACAGGAAGCCTAAAACATAAAGGGAAACTCAACAAAGTCACAGGTGTCCACAAGACTCCTCCTCAGCAAACACAACGTCCTCTGCAACAAGCTCTGGCTCTGAGTCTAACATGTGACACCCAAAAGAGAGAGGGGCACATGTCAGCAAGTCTAAAAAGACTTGTGCAAGGAAACTGAAAGAAAGGTAACTAACATCCTAGCAGTTATAGTATGCATGACATGGCAGTTATGGTGTGAGTGCACAAGCAAGACATGGTGAAACAATAAGTACAAGATAACGATTATCGGGACAAGTCAAGAGTAGCCAAGCTACTAACAATCTCAATCATTTCACTAGTCATGTTTCAAGTTGTTTGTAGATGTTTACGCCTTACAGCTGAACGGTTTGACATTCACGCTGAGTGGCCGCTTAACAACTACCCCCAAAACCCAGAGTTTACGCCTTACAACTGCAGTTGCTGATCAGGCAGACTCCCAGTTGAATGACCGCTTAACTCTTACCCTCAATACCCACATGTAGACAAGCCAGGGTCCCTGCACATGAGCCCAGTAAATGAGCCAGGGTTGCCCCGCACGGGAGCTTGTTTTCTATATCACGAATCAGGAAGTGTTTGGCGTAGGGGACACCTAGCCTCAATATCGAGCGTTGGGGTTAGCAACTCATTATGCTCGCTTCTGGTCACGAGCCAGGAACTATCAGTTTTGTAGCGTGAGCTACACATTCACGATGAACAATCAATGTATGCAATGTCCTGAACAGATATTCGCGTACAGTTAATTGTATTTAAACGTGACAGGCAAAATACAATGACATGAACAATATTCGCGTACCGTTAATTGTATTTAAACGTGACAGGCAAAATGCAATGACATGAACAATATTCGCGTACCGTTAATTGTATTTAAACGTGACTGGCAAAATGCAATGACATGAACAATATTCGCATACCGTTAATTGTATTTAAACATGACAGTTTTAAAGATGCATGGATGACATGCACAGATAATACGTGTACCTTTAATTGTAATTAAACGTGACATACAAGCATGATGAGGGTGACGGACCAAGCTTCGTTGTCAAGCTAGGTCAATGGCGTCTAGACGGCTATCCTTTCACCGTCTAGTCTCTTTTACGCTAAAACAAGGAAATGGCCTAAGACATGGCCCAAATCAAGAGATGCAAGTTTCACTTGCCTGGCACCGAGGAGAACGATCAACGAAGGCACATCACACAAATTGTTATCTACGGGAATAGATCACTTCATGGAAAAACAACATTAGAATGGTAACTAATCCGTATTCACAATCGAACCCTACGATTTCTAATGATCCATTTCATTAGGGTTTCACAAATATCAAGTGTGGGTTATGAGATTATTAAATGAAGAATACTACCCGTGAAGAAGCGGAGGAACGACGACGAGAACTACGACGACGGAAGAACGATCCGGCTCAGATCTGGAAATGGGGAAAATCTGGAGAAATGGGTTTGGATGAGGCTTTTGGGGATTTGATGGGGGTTTGAGGTTGAGGAGAGGTAGGATATGTGAAATGAGGGTTTGGATGATGATGGATGAGCTTGGGATGAAGGATCAATGGTTTGGGGAAGAAGGGGGCTCAATGGGGGAGAAATTAGGGTTTGGGGTGATGAGGAAGAAGAGAAAACGTTTGGGGCGTATTTATAGAAAAGTGTGGTGGCTAGGACAAAACTAGGGTTTCCTGGGCTGATTAGTCGGTCAAGGAAGGATTAGTGACCGACTAGATTGGGAACTAGTCGATCGGTTGATCAACGCAGACCGACTAAGAGTAAACAGTAGCTCGCTCAGGAAAACTGGACTATGAGTTAGTCAGTCTGTGAAGGCTTGTCAACCGACTAGTTTGAGAACTAGTCGGTCGGTGAGTGTTCATTGACCGACTAAATGCTGAATTCTGAGAGAGATCATGGAAATGAGAGTTAGTCGGTCTGAGAAGGATTCCTGACCGACTAGTTTAGCATCTAGTCGGTCGATGGTTGTTCTTAGACCGACTAAGAGTAAACAGTAACTCCTGAATTATTGATTGAATGAACTAGTCGGTTCTAGTTGATTTCCTGACCGACTAGTTTGGAATCTAGTCGGTCGGTTGATCTTCTTGAACCAACTAACGTGCACGAAAAGTCTCGAAATGGAGCGCGAAGGTCCGGGATGAATTCTAAGGTTTCTAGGATCAACCTATCGCTAAGATATGATCGATATGAAGCTCGTCACGAGCGACTTACTCCGAGTTCAATGATTCTAAGGAAGAAGCTAGAAGATCACATCAAAAGGAATGAAAACGAAAGCTAGGAAATCTCAACGAGATGAATGAAAGCGAGGACTATGGAAATGGAACCACACAAGGAGAGAACCCACCATCACAAGCAAAACACACTGATAATCCAATCATACAAAAACCAGTCGTTACATCCTACCCACCTTAGAATAAAGTCCGTCCTTGGACTTCCTAACATATCTAGTCGCTCTAGTAACTACCCTCAATCAACATCACATTATCATTCAACCACGTATAGTCATTTCAAGTGCTTATACATATGCACTAGGTAGTCAATCATTTATTCTACAATCATGCATTTATTCACGCACATTATACTCCTATACCTATCGTAGCCAGACAATTTCATACACGTATTTCAATCACTCATATAGTCACAACATCCTTATAGAACTATTAAATACTTATCACATACCATGGTGCACATACTCACAAACAACCAAATAGTTCACGCCACATTTAGATAACTACCTATGAACCAAAAAAAATAAGGATACACTACTCCCTATATCTCCTAGTGCACATCCAATACCAAACAATCAATATGTGTAATCGCACCATACCATTATTAAAACAAGTTCGCTATATCTAATATACATTCACCATCATTATAATTTCACAATTTATAGTCATTCAAATGCATGCACACATTTCACCATATTATCATTTCATATATAGTCCTATAGCTATAATCACGGCACACCACACATACCATAGTCACCAATTCCTGTAACTATCACATACTTACCCGTGCATGGTGCACATCCACGCACGCTAATGTAACCTTCATATATACCACTATATACTCAGCACATATACACACTTAGCTTTAGCTAGCACACATATATTCACGCAACCAAGTCCTTAGTGAATAACTATACCACAAGACCAACTCATATAACTATATATTGGTATAGCCACCCACAATCGCGTGCGTAACACAACCGGCACAAACAATCCTAACATTACACATACATCATCCATCACTATACACCAACCACATACAATACACCAATGTACATAGAGTATACCCACTAAAGCTTGAGTGAGACTCAAATCATAGCAGAGTATTCTACAAACATAACACAGCATCCCTACATATACCAATACTATCTAATGCATAAACGTCTGCCAACATATCCATATACATATCAAAATGTCAAACACCCTTAATATCTAACCAGGTAATATCACATATTTCAATCACTTCATATACCATGATATTATTACGAACATCAGCACACCTATAATTACAATACTCTCCCTAATAAAAGTATTTACCTATAGTCACACCCAAGCATCGTATATCTTCATACCATATCCATCCACCTATAATTGGTACATCAATACACATTCACTTCATACATAAGTTAAGATATGCAGTAGTCGGGCACACCTCATGGTATACACGCATACGGCATCTCATAAATTAAGTAGTGCCAATCAAAATTATCATTCTGTTATCATACGTGTATCACATCATACTCAAGCAGAAAATTACCTACACACAACATACAAATGCCAACACCCATACCACTTCATATGCACCATGAAATTAAATACACTACGACGACACATCAAATTACACTAATGGCGCCCACCAAACTATATTAAGGTTGACACGGGCGACGACAAGCTCTATTGGCTAGACAAAAGGAAAGAAATTGAATTCAAAAGCATAACGAATAGAAGGATCGAAAAGCATGAAAACGGTCGTGTAATGATGTAATGATGCTCCATTAGGACACATGGAAAATAGTGTAAATAACATATTCTAAAATACGAAAAGTTTGAAAACCGTTATACTTCAAAAGTTGGAGTCCCTTTCCGTATAAAAATATTTAGAGGTCGACAAAACAAATTATTTGAAATAAGTTTGAGTCGAATATACATAATAGGAGAAAACGGTTTATTGGCTTACGTAAAGTCATTAAAAGAAAGTAAATCATTCACACGAATTTTGAGGTCGTAGTTTAGAAAATATTACACGGTAGTAACTTAATAATGTTTGCAAAGTTTGAAATGAAATTAATTGAAAAATTTAAACTCAGGTTGAATGCTTTCAAAATCCTTAAGCCAGGGAAAATTTAAAGTAATCAATATTGAAACTACTTTTAGAGGAATCAGGATTTGCCAAAAAGAGACTGTTTTACACAAAGCTCTTAACATACGAGCACCACGAGCCTGGTGCTGATATAAAAATAATTGAAATTCCATTTAGGTTAGAAATTATTCTAAAGGCATGTATGGTGAACGGTAAGATAACAATAGCTTATTAGTAGTATTATCAAAATTTGTAGTGAAACTTTAAAATCAAATTTATGGAGGGTCTAGATCAGAAAAGGTTATGAAATAATGATTTTTACAAAAATCTGTAATAGGGGAAACGAGGAGCATAACGGTAGTAGTACTGATATATAAAAATTAATTGAAGTTCTACTTTAGAAATCATTTTTAGAAATATGTATGACGAATGGAAAGATAATAACATCTTAGTGGTATGGAAGTAAGTGGGGGGATATATATACATATATAGAATTATTAAATTAGTAATAAGCTTTAAAACCGAATTTTGGAGGTCTAAATTAGGAAAGGGTTTCGAAAAGTAATTTTACAAAAATCTGAACTAGGGAAGAAGTTGAGCATAAAATCTACTCGCTGAAAGCTGAAGTCCCATGTGACTTGAAAGGTATATAAGAAGCAAACATGATGCTGTATTCGAATAAGTTTTAATGGCATAAGTAAGAAAAGAAAATTATAATTCAGGTTAGGAAAAACAGAAGTACGGTTCAGAAGAAAATTGGTATATGAAAAGAGGCAAGTCATTTATATCGATATGAAAATATAGGCTGAAGAATATTATAAACTAATAATCAAAAATCTCGACAAAAGTTTCAATGTTTAGAAAAGAACAAATAAATTTAAGTCGCGAAAGAGTACGAAACCTAATATATATATTAAAAGTTCGCGAACAAATTCAAACTTAGCGAAAGAGGAACATTGAAAATACTTTTAGGGGAAACAAGGATTTGCCACAAGAATGGGTTGGTAAAAGACTTGAAGTACGGGTACGACAAACTTGTAATTAGTATATATTCATAAATTAATTGGAGTCCTATTTATCTTGAAAGAAGTATTTTAAAGTACGTACGGTAAATAGCTAAAATGAATTTCGCAATAGTAGAAAAGGTGGTATATCGAATTATCGAAATAGTACTAAAGTTTAAAATCAAGTGCGGACGATATATGTTAGAAAGATAGTTACCAGATAGTAATTTAAAATTACGACCAAATAGTCTTCAAAATCTAAGAATGACTTTTAGCTCAAATGGAAGTAAGGGAAATATATTGAAAGAAGGTTTAAAACAAAATTTAAAATCAAGTGGAAACTTTTAATAAGGGAAAATTTGAAAATGACTTTGGAAGAATCAAGATTTGCAACGGGAAAGATTTGAAAGGTCAACGATAATAGTAAGGAGGGGATCATGTGAATCGAGGGCAATGAATGTGGTTGTGTGAGGCATGCACCTAAATCACGATGCAAGAAAACCATGATGAAGATCTACGGTCAGTAACACCAAAGTGTAGTGACCAGGAAAGATTGAATCAGGGGGGGTTCTAATCATCGGGTTAACTAAAGGCCAAGGGAACCTTAACACTAAAGCTTCTAATGGGTTAGAATATAGATCTCAGGAAGGTTCTAAGAGAATTAAGATCATGTTCTGTTGGGCCCGGAATCGATGAACCCAAGCGAACGGCTAAAGAAATCCTAGGAGTCTATCATGGTCAGAGCTAGATAGGAACCACTAAGGCAACTCTTAGGACTATCAAATCAATCACTAACATGGAGTCTAACTAACAATCAAGGATCCCTAACTAGCAAGCACAAACTTCTAACCAAGTCTCACTATGGTCCTGATCTAATGGATTTCCTACCAAGCTGGGACAGATGCTCTAACACGCCTACCAGCCACCTAAGACATAGGAACGCTAAAAACCTAGACTCCGGGCTTATAACATGGATGTTCTAATTTATTTAATGGACATTCTATAATTATTATCGTTGTTCCGATAGTTCACATTTGCAAATGGACCTGCATGGGCCACCACTAAAACCTGTCACGCCCCGCTTCCCAAAAATGTGGAGGCGAGACGTGAGAAGGTCCGCTCAGACTTGAAGCTGTGAAACTCCAAGTCTGATACGCGTATAAATTATCATATGGCAGGTCCTTGCAACGCAAACGAAACAACAATAATAATAAAGGAAAGAGACAAAAGAGAAATCTCTGAATATCCATTGAATGAATTACAATATCACAGAAAAGCCACCAGGCTAAAGGAAAAAAAAGAGTCTAAGGCCCAACATGGCCTACAAAGTATAACATACAAAACAAAGGTGTCACACACCGACAACTAATAGGAATCCTAAAACATAAAGGGAAACTCAACAAAGTCACCAGTGTCCACAAGACTCCTCCTCAGCAAACACAACGTCCTCTGCAACAAGCTCTGGCTCTGAGTCTAACATGTGACACCCAAAAGAGAGAGGGGCACATGTCAGCAAGTCTAAAAAGACTTGTGCAAGGAAACTGAAAGAAAGGCAACTAACATCCTAGCAGTTATAGTATGCATGACATGGCAGTTATGGTGTGAGTGCACAAGCAAGACATGGTGAAACAATAAGTACAAGATAACGATTATCGGGACAAGTCAAGAGTAGCCAAGCTACTAACAATCTCAATCATTTCACTAGTCATGTTTCAAGTTGTTTGTAGATGTTTACGCCTTACAGCTGAACGGTTTGGCATTCACGCTGAGTGGCCGCTTAACAACTACCCCAAAACCCAGAGTTTACGCCTTACAACTGCAGTTGCTGATCGGGCAGACTCCCAGTTGAATGACTGCTTAACTCTTACCCCCAATACCCACATGTAGACAAGCCAGGGTCCCTGCACATGAGCCCAGTAAATGAGCTAGGGTTGCCCCACACGGGAGCTTGTTTTCTATATCACGAATCAGGAAGTGTTTGGCGTAGGGGACACCTAGCCTCAATATCGAGCGTTGGGGTTAGCAACTCATTATGCTCGCTTCTGGTCACGAGCCAAGAACTATCAGTTTTGTAGCGTGAGCTACACATTCACGATGAACAATCAATGTATGCAATGTCCTGAACAGATATTCGCATACAGTTAATTGTATTTAAACGTGACAGGCAAAATGCAATGACATGAACAATATTCGCGTACCGTTAATTGTATTTAAACGTGACAGGCAAAATGCAATGACATGAACAATATTCGCGTACCGTTAATTGTATTTAAACGTGACAGGCAAAATGCAATGACATGAACAATATTCACGTACCGTTAATTGTATTTAAACATGACAGTTTTAAAGATGCATGGATGACATGCACAGATAATACGCGTACCTTTAATTGTAATTAAACGTGACATACAAGCATGATGAGGGTGACGGACCAAGCTTCATTGTCAAGCTAGGTCAATGGCGTCTAGACGGCTATCCTTTCACCGTCTAGTCTCTTTTACGCTAAAACAAGGAAATGGCCTAAGACATGGTCCAAATCAAGAGATGCAAGTTTCACTTGCCTGGCACCGAGGAGAACGATCAACGAAAGCACATCACACAAATTGTTATCTACGGGAATGGATCACTGTCATGGAAAAACAACATTAGAATGGTAACTAATCTGTATTCACAATCGAACCCTACGATTTCTAATGATCCATTTCATTAGGGTTTCACAAATATCAAGTGTGGGTTATGAGATTATTAAAGGAAGAATACTACCCGTGAAGAAGCGGAGGAACGACGACGAGAACTACGGCGACGGAAGAACGATCCAGCTCAGATCTGGAAATGGGGAAAATCTGGAGAAATGGGTTTGGATGAGGCTTTTGGGGATTTGATGGGGGTTTGAGGTTGAGGAGAGGTAGGATATGTGAAATGAGGGTTTGGATGATGATGGATGAGCTTGGGATGAAGGATCAATGGTTTGGGGAAGAAGGGGGCTCAATGGGGGAGAAATTAGGGTTTGGGATGATGAGGAAGAAGAAGAAAACATTTGGGGCGTATTTATAGAAAAGTGTGGCGGCTAGGACAAAACTAGGGTTTCCTGGGCTGATTAGTCGGTCAAGGAAGGATTGGTGACCGACTAGATTGGGAAGTAGTCAGTCGGTTGATCAACGCAGACCGACTAAGAGTAAACAGTAGCTCGCTCAGGAAAACTGGACTATGAGTTAGTCGGTCTGTGAAGGCTTGTCAACCGACTAGTTTGAGAACTAGTCGGTCGGTGAGTGTTCATTGACCGACTAAAGGCTGAATTCTGAGAGAGATCATGGAAATGAGAGCTAGTCGGTCTGAGAAGGATTCCTGACCGACTAGTTTAGCATCTAGTCGGTCGATGGTTGTTCTTAGACCGACTAAGAGTAAACAGTAACTCCTGAATTATTGATTGAATGAACTAGTCGGTTCTAGTTGATTTCCTGACCGACTAGTTTGGAATCTAGTCGGTCGGTTGATCTTCTTGAACCAACTAACATGCACGAAAAGTCTCGAAATGGAGCGTGAAGGTCTGGGATGAATTCTAAGGTTTCTAGGATCAACCTATCGCTAAGATATGATCAATATGAAGCTCGTCACGAGCGATTTACTCCTAGTTCAATGATTCTAAGGAAGAAGCTAGAAGATCACATCAAAAGGAATGAAAACGAAAGCTAGGAAATCTCAACGAGATGAATGAAAGCGAGGACTATGGAAATGGAACCACACAAGGAGAGAACCGACCATCACAAGCAAAACACACTGATAATCCAATCATACAAAAACCAGTCGTTACGGGAATCCTCGGCATATATGCCCTGGGAGGCTCGTCGGAGGGCTTCCCTAGCTCCTTCTCTACTTGCTTGGAGGGTCCAGATTGCGGTGGCTCTACCTCACACTCAACTTCTTTGTCATCCCCAGGTTCAAGCTTAACATGAGCTTCTTTTTCTACTCTGGCTTCCTTTTCTACGGTGGGCATGGTGGGACCTTCAAACTTCTTCCCATTCCTTAGTGTGATCGCATTCACATGCCGTCGGGGGTTCTCTTCTATTTGCCCCGGTAAGTTTCCTTGTGCCTTGGAGAGCTGGGAGAGCTGTTGCGCCATCTGTGCTATCGTAGTCTCCATGTACTTTTGAACGTCACTAGCTCCTGCGAGGTAGACGCAAGTTGTTGCATCGTCATCATTAGCCACTGGATAGAGTTCTAAAAGTAGTCGTTTCTTTGGTCTTAAGTCTGGATGTGACTATCGATTAGCACCTCCAAGCTCGACTTTTGAAAGGGGGTTGCATTCATGGGAGGTCTCTGATTGAAATTCTAAAATTGGCCTTGAGGAGGCGGGGGCTGAAATTCTTGAGGCTGCTGAGGGTATGGTGGGGGAGCGTGTAAACTCGGGGTCCAGTAAGAGAAATTGGTGTGATTCTTCCACCCCTGATTATAGGTGTCGGAATACGGTTTGCTCGGCAGCCTCTGATTGTTACCATATAAAGCGTTTGCTTGTTCGATAGTAATATCCAGAGGCGCCACTATGGGTGATGAACATTCAGTGCTCTGGTGCCCCTACACACCACAAACTTCGCAAACTGCCGTCGTAGGCGGTTTAGCAGCACCGAGTCCAATAAGGAAAAGTTGTTTAGTTAAGGCATCAAACTTAGCTGAAAGTAATGATATTGTCGACATCATACTTACCTCCCTCGCAGAGGTGCTCCTCTCATTGCTCCAGGAGTCATTGTTCTCTGCCATGGCTTCCAGCAATCTCTTTGCTTCAGCTGGGGTCTTGCTCATTATAGCGCCATTAGTGGCGGCATCTATGGACATCCTCACCGGTGGCGTTAACCCGTTGTAGAAGGCCTGGATAAGCAGCCAATCCGACACGTCGTGGTGGGGGAAAATTCTTTGGATGTCCTTAAACCTCTCCCAAGCTTCATATAGAGACTCTCGATTCGACTGCTTAAATTGGTGATTTCATTACGTAGCTTGGCAGTTTTCCCTGGAGGAAAGTACTTCGCTCATCTGCTCGGTCGAGCAGCGTCAAAATTCCAAAGCTCTAGCAAAGAAGCGACACGGCCCGAGCAGCTCTTCAGTGACCGAGTCTGGGCTAGCAGAGCAAGGATTTGGAGATTTTTTTGACTCCCTGTAGTGCTCGGTCGAGCAGCTCATCTGCTCGAGCTGAGCCACCAAACGAGCAACGCATTTCTCGACCGAGTCACCTACTCGGTCGACAATCCCAGAGCTATTTTTGGAAGATTTTCTGAATCCGCCAAGGGCGCGATTGCGGGCACTGAAAGCTCGGGGAGCTGGCGACTGATGGGGGCGATTCATTCTGAGCTATGCACGTTCTTTGGGAGAGACGATTAGGCGATTTTTAGAATAAGTTTTTGAGATTAAAACTTCTGATACTTTTTGATCGAAATTTAGAGATTTATATTTTGGTTCTCAATTGCGTTGCGTATTGGAATCTGGATTTTTCTGGATCTATTGTTCGTCTAATCTCTTCGTTTCTCGCTGTAAGTTTTCATCTCCATTTTATTGATCTGCAATGAGGTGTTCGTATCTAAAGATTGCATCTTTATTCGTTAACAATATCATGAGTGAGTAGATCTTTCTAGGGATGATGGGTTAGCCCTAGGATCCTATGGGAAAAACGTAGATCTGGATCCCTACATTGAATTAAGGATTTAGGGAAGTATTTCGGTCAATCCTACCGAATCCCTAGATAACCCGTACTGAGATCATGCCCACGGTCTGTGAAATTGATGCGCTTAAGGGGTATCTCTGGGATTCGAATAGGGAAATCGGTGGTTCCAACCAAGGCTCGTGACCATGCCTGGCTCATGCCTTGAGGGGATCCATCGACGAACTATACCGCCACGTTGACGGCCACTGCCATTGCGTCAACGAGAGCCACCGAAATACCCCGTAATTCTAACCCACGAGAGTGGTATGAATTGGGGGATTAATCCCCTAGCCCTAATGCAATGTAAAGATCCTATACTGACGTCGACTCCTGATGATCTTAGTGGTGATCCCTAACGCCATTGTCCCTTTTATTAGTAAAACAACAACAACACCCCAAACAAATCTTTCACCTCGATAGCTATCTCCTTTCGAGATTTAGAAATAAACTGAGAATCCATTTATACTATCGCCGTCCTTGTGGGATTTGATATCATTTATATTATAACTCGACACCGTCCGCTTGCGGATTGAGCCCGGAATTGAAGCCTATGGGCCATACCACGCCTGGCAATCGTGACACCGCCAGGTTGAATCTAGGTGTAGGTTTCGGTGAGTCAAGTTTTTGGCACAGTTGCCGGGGATGGCAATAGTGTTTATCTCAGTTTATTTTCTTTATTTGTGAAGTTTGCTAGCGCTCTGATCATTTCTCACCTTTCCATCATTTTTATTCTTTTTATTTATTTCAGTGCTACTGACGGTATTTATTTGAGTTTTTTTGGTGCATGAACACTCGATACAAGGGATCTACTAGAGAATTATTATTCGATCCCGAGATCGAGAAGACAGTGAGGGCTTTGAGAGCCTCTAGTAGATGTTCATCTCCCTCCGCTCAGATGGCGGAAAACAATCCTCCTCCTCCTCGCATCGGGTCCATCAGGGACTACATGAAACCAACGTTCGGGAACAACTCCTCCATCCTCAGACCACAACTGGCGACAGCGATCTTCGAGCTAAAGATGGGGTTAATTAATCTGATGCAGCAGGATCCCTTCCACGATCATCCGCATGAAAATCCCAACCATCACATTGATGCCTTCCTGGCGAAGTGTGATACATTCAAGGCAAAGGACGTTAGTGATGATGCTGTGAAGCTGCGGCTTTTCTCGTTCACTTTGAGGGATAAAGCCTCATATTGGCTCCGGGCCTACCCTCCTAACCATTTCACCACCTGGGAGAAGCTTGCGCTTGCATTTATGGATAAGTTTTATTCACCATCGAAGACAGTTCGGATCCGTGGAGCGATTTCTAACTTCAAGCAGCTCCCACAGGAGTCACTTTATGAGGCATGGGAGAGGTTCAAGGACCTCCAACATCAGTGTCCTCACCACGGGATTCAGTCATGGGATTTGATGCAGAGCTTCTACAACAGGCTCCAGCCTAGCACCAAGATGATCATCAATGCTGTGGCGCAAGGCGCCCTACTTGATAAGTCTCCCGAGGAGGCTATAGACTTGTTGGAGCACATGGAGGCCAACACTCAGCAATGGAATGATGAACAGACTGTTGTGACCCGGACTCCCGAGGTCAAGGCCGCTAGCCACTTGGATTCTCACATCGAGACCTTATGCAAACAAGTGGCTCGCATTGAGCAGCGTCTGGACCCCATCCCTGCTTCACCTAGCACGTCGTTCCATCCTGCAGAAGAGTACACCGATCAGGGCTACATCCCTAGTGATGCCCACTACGACGGTGCTGAGACATCTGAGTCCTTACAATACGTCCAAGGAGAGGGACAAAATCAGTGGCAACATCCAGCTGCTAGGAATCACCCAGGGTTTTCTTATGTAAACCCAAGTGGAGGGCTGCAACCTCCGCAATTTCAGAGACCTCCACCCCCTCCTCAGCAGCAGCATCAGCAGCAGCAGAACCAGCAACAGGGCGGATTTAGGCCAGCTGGGCCTTACAGGCAGCCGGGATATTAGTTCAACCGGCCGCCTCAGCAGAATTATGCGCCAAATCCACCCAAGTCTAATCTTGAAGCCAAAATGGAGACTTTCATGAGTGGCCAGATCCGCTTTAATCAGGACACCTCGAATGAGTTCAAGAGTATAAACTCTTCACTTGATGAACTGAGGGATCTAATGTCGCAGCTTTTGAAGAATCAGGGGAGATTACCACACAGCCGGAGACAAACCCGAGAGCCCAAGCTAATGTCGTGGTTTCAGTTACCATGCGTGGAGGACGGGTGACTGACCCAGTCATAGTCCCGGTGCTAAATAAGGAGAAAGTCACTGCTAAAGAATCCATCGATGACGGCGGCAGAGAAAAGGCCACTGAAGGGCCTATAATTACTGAGGAGAATGTGGATGCACCACCCGCCACGCCTACTATAGCACCTCCTCCTGTTGATGTTACAAGGAGTAAATTTTCCCGACACCCCCTCCATACCCACAAAGGCTAGCCCTAGCCAAAATGGAAAAGAAATACTCCAAGTTCATGGAGTTATTGAAGGGAATTCAGCTGAACATCCCGTTCATGGACGCCATCACAGAGATCCCGATCTACGCCAAATTTTTGAAGGATCTCATCACGGGAAAGAGAAAACCTGAAGAAATCAAGTTATTGGAGGATTCCACCTCCGTTATCAAAAATCATCTCCCCCGGAAGCTGCCAGATCCAGGGAGTTTTACCTTGCCTTGCTCCATTGGAGGGATGCATATCAGCAGAGCATTGATTGACCTGGGGGCTAGCATCAGTTTGATGCCCATCTCCATTTTCAAGAGACTCCAGACGGGAAGTGAGCTAGAACCGACGAGCATGTCCATCCAGCTTGCAGATCATTCCATCACCTACCCGGTGGGAATAGCAAGCGACGTCATCCTTTAAATACCCCCAGGATTATGTGTTCCCGTCGACTTCATTATCATGGATATGCTTGAGGGAGGGAGTTCCCAACTTATACTCGGCCGCCCCTTCATGGCAACAGCCGGTGTTCTCATCGATGTCTGAGAAGGGACCCTCTCTCTCAACGTAGGAGATATCGAAGCTGAGTTCCGGGTACAGAAGCCGATAAGAGAGCAAGCTCATTTGGAAGGGGCCAGCTATCTGGAGCTTCTTGAAGACGAAGCCATTGAGGATTTTACTTCCGAGGGGGTCATGAAGGACCCAATGAAAACAAGCATCGACGATGACGATGACCCAACCTACAACAAAGCGGTCGCCGCGTACATCCAAGTATTGGATGAAGAATTTCTACATCATTCCCCAAATCATCAAGAACCAGAAACTATATGCTACGTTGAGAAAAGTCTTGAAGTAGGCGGAAACCAAATGCCGTCGGATCGCACCACCGCGAAGGATGACGCGCGACCACCGCGCGCACCAAACGATAACTGACATATTTGAGGGAGTCGAGCTCACGACTAAAAAGAGCGCTTATTGGGAGGCAACCCAATTTCTTAGATTTCTGATTTCCTTTTCAGTTTCTTATTTTTTATTTTTATTTCGTGTTTCTAGATAAAACTACAAAAATCAAAAAAATTTGATGAGTTCGTCTTTTGTATAGGATGGACAAGTGGGGGTATGCGTATCGACATTATAAATGGAAGGAAGCCGGAGGAGAGCATCAGATTCAAAGATTTGGAGAGAAAACCAAGGGAAAATAAGAGGAGAAAAGACATAGGAGACTCGGCCGAGCAGCTTCACTGCTCGGTTGAGCAGTACAGACACGAAAAAGGAGGGAATGTATTGCCTCTTCTACACGACCTGATCAGTCCCCTACTCGGTCCGAGTAGAAAGATACACGGTCCGAGCAACCTATTACTCGGTCGAGTACTATAGGCTTTCGAATGTGAGGAGAAAACATCACTCTGCCAAAACGACCCGATTATTATTGGCTCGGCCCGAGTAGAATCGACGTGGACCGAGCATCATACTGCTCGGTCGAGCAGACAAGGGAGTATATTGCATCTAAATTTTCGATGTTTCAGCGGTTTTGACTCGGTCGAGCATCATACTGCTCGGACCGAGTCGGGTCGGGTTTTCAACCCCAACCCGTTTCGAGTTTTACCTTCCCGTTAAATATTTTTTTACCTAATCTAAAATTTTTTACCCTCACAAATCCCCCCGAGCTTCATCTCCCCCCTACTCATTCAAACCCCTGCCCCCGCGCCGTCTTCCTCCTCCCACACCGCCGTCGGCGCCGCCGATCGCGCTGCCACCTCCGGTCAACCGCTCTCCCCTATCTCTCTCTTTCTCTCCCTCTATCTCTCCGCCCCTCCCCCTCTCTTTCCCCCCTCCGTCCCCTTCTCTATTCGACAGCGCCGTCGACGGTGCCACCGCCGCCGTCGGCGCAGCCCATCATACCACCCCTCCCTTCGACACTTTCCCCTCCGCCCACCACTTCCCCCCCTCGCATCTCCCACCCAACTTCCTTCCCATCACCGATCACTTGTGCCTTAGGGTACGGATCGAGCGCTCTAGTGCTCAGTCAAACCCCCCCCCCCCCCGACGGAGTAGCACGACTTGAACCGAGCAGTATCACTGCTTGGTCAAGCAACCCTATATCAGCCTATTCCTCAATTTTAATGCCCCATTTTGACGTTTTCATTTGTTTATCTTGCAGGTGTTCGTTTCCTATGTCATCACGGACTACAGGGACTAGCTTGGGGGACCCCTAGGCATTCGCACCGCTCGCATCACCTGCAGATACGGTACACTCGTCCCCTCTTTTATTTTATATACCGTAGACACGATGGTTCGCACACGTGGATCCACCACACCCCCTGTTCG
Source organism: Scilla litardierei (assembly GCA_030789695.1). NCBI lineage: Eukaryota > Viridiplantae > Streptophyta > Magnoliopsida > Asparagales > Asparagaceae > Scilla > Scilla litardierei. The sequence goes on from CM061135.1 coordinate 49,072,068, forward strand.
TGGAAAGAGGCCGTCATCTGGCGCCTCCTCTTCCCGACCCCTGCGTCGTGCCCGACACACCTCCACATCTACCACTACCTCCACTACTACCACCCCCTCTACCACAGCTCCCGCCACCACCACTACCATCCCCACCACCACCACACCTGTCACGACCACCGTTATCCCATCTACCACAGATCATATCCCCACCACAGCACCACCCACCGCCTCTGCTTCATCCCCTCCACACTTAGTAGGCACCAGGGATGCCCTGCCTGCACGTCTCTAGACATATGGCATCACGTTTCGAGACGACGCACACCGAGAGCGTTTTGTTAGGCTCTCTCAGCGCCGTCTCGTCCCTACTGTGTTCATATACGTGCCCGCACTTAGATCTCTCGGACTCCTATAGGGAGTTCATCACCTCTATCGGGCAATCGGTTTCGACCGTTTCCTCGGTGTACACGCTCCCACCTACTCACACATAGCACTCGAGGGTCTCAGCTCCCTCGCTCTTACCCCAGATGGTGACGACATCACCTTCCGACTCATGGACCACGACTGTACTATCACATTTGCCATGATCCAGGAGTACTTCCAGTTCCCCACCGTACTCAAGCCCAAAGCAGCATTTTCCCGCTCTTTGACGTTGACTCTTTTGATGCTCGAGAGTTTTGGGAGCGTATTTCTGGCCTTCCTCAATATCGCCCTAGTCGGGCAAAGGCATCGTGCATAGTGCACCCATGCCTTCGTTACGCTCAGAGGCACTTAGCTTCCACCCTTTTCTGCAGACCTGAGGTCGGGACCATGTCCCTCCCTGAGCTTACCCATCTTATGGGTATGACCCGACCTCTTCGATTTCACCCTGACAGCTCCCTACGATCCTTCATGCTCTCTGACGCAGCCCACTGGTTGTCTCACCGCCTATACTAGACAGCAACCACCTACTTCGCCACCGACATCTGCTGTGGTGGTTTCTTCACCATTTTTGCTAGGATGCTTGATATTGACCTTCCTGATGACCTTACCAGACCTGTTGGCCCGACACGCTTGACCATCGGCGTGCTCGAGCATATGCATATTATCCGACCTTATGGGTCTCGTCACTGGCTTTACCTTGTAGGCACCCACCACACATCCCATATGGTGCTCCCCACCCCTCACCTCACACACATCTCGGCTGTCTAGATTGACTGGATTATTCCTCAGGTCTTCCCACTCCCTCCCATACACGTACTTGAGCCCCCCGGAGCACCGGTCGAGGCACCTACCGATGACCCGGTCTCCCGCTCCCCGGTGTTCGAGTTACATGACATTGCTGCCTTAGTTGCCGGCCTCCCAGTGCCACCAGTTCACCCATCATCTTTTGGAGCTATTTATTCCACCACCGTTGTATCCACCGTATCACCGCCTATGAGTCTTCGGGGACTGTCCATACCTCTTGCCCCGAGACTCAGATTTCTTTGACTGCTGTATCAGTGCCAGAGGGCACTGATTTACCTTTTGCTAACGACCCCATAGATCTTGATTCTCCCGTGCACGACCCAGCCCCCACCCTCCCACCTCTTTCAGACCTTATAGCATCCGTCCTATCTCTTTAGGTCCACACATTCCACTTTTTGGCACCACTTCCTCCGCACCCGCGGCCATTTTCACGGAGTCTGTCTCGACGTCTGTCCACACCTCTGTGTCGATGACAGCTCTTTCTTTTGCCACCGCTGATTTACCTTCGAGCTCACCCTCTCCTACCTTCCACGCTCGACACCGTGCCTCAGCTGCAATGGACCGATTCACTAGAGTGGTGACTCAAAAACTCATTCCTCGCCCTCCGCCTGACTCGTGTACTTCAGACGCCCGACTGACCGCATTAGAGAAGTCGACTTCCCACTTACGGAGGGAATTCGGGGACTTTGTACGTTCGATGGCGACACACCGATCTAGATTCGAGTCGGACCTGACTACTATTATAGATCTGCTTCGGTACCGTGCCCCCCTCCTGTTATCCGTGCACACGCTCCGCCACCCAGGGCAGACACTGTGACCCCCTCTGCACCACTCCGTGCTTCACTTTCTCAGGCTTCTGCAGAGCCTGTTTCTACCACTTTTGAGTCGGCTGTCCCCTGTCTGCCCTGGTATTACTTTCTGCTGAGCCCTCCACTGCCACCGTTGATCTCACCACCATCCCTCCTCAGGAGTTCCAGCCAGATCTTCCACCTACCACTCCTGGTCCACAGCAGAGGGACCCATCATCACCGCCAAAGGTGGTGCCTCTACTTGATGTTGTCCTTACCCGCTTTTGCCTCCCCTATTTATTTTGCGCCCATCTGTCTGTTCGGGGCCCTGCACTTAGCCAGCTTGGGGGAGGAGCCACCCATGCATCATATGTCATTCAGCATTGCATCATTCCATGTTTTTATTTTTATTCATCCTTTTTGCACAGTTTTTTATTATTATTTACCCCCTCCCACCCGACCCCTTCTAGCATCATCCCCCACTCATGAGCATTTTCTTAGCAGTGAGGACACTGCTAGGTTTAGCTTGGGGGATGAGCGCTACCGCTTTTATTTTTGATTTTTTCTTTTACATTTTCCTCCCTTATATCAGTTTTTATTTCGCTTTTTCACCGTTTTTTCACGTCGTTTTCTTTTTTTCTCATTTTTGCATCATATTTTATATTTTCACCATGCAGGCATCTCTTTTTCTTTATTTTCCTCTTTTCTCCGCCCTTTCTCTCTTTATTTGCTAAGGATGTTCCGCATGATGATATCTCTCGTGGCTTTATTAGTCTTTTGCGATGCTCACTTCTGTTGACATGCTATTCGGGTAAATTTCAGTTTTACTATCTATATACGTGCATTTCTATTGCTGATCTATCTGATTTAATGCTTAAAATGAATTGAAAATCGAATGCATAAATTAGTATCTAGTATGATCTATGTTGGGTAATGCACCTAGGTTCACGCATCACTAGAACAATTGGAGCATCTGTTTTTTTATCTCAGTCACTTCTGTTTGCATGCCTGCTGATATTGTGCCTATTACTGCATGCCATTTAAGTATCCGTTTAGAGGAATGAAAACATCCATGCTATCTATGAGTTTAGTTAGGGTATTATTTTATCGAACCGTTGTGCACCCTCTTATGAGTGAACCAAGAGTCTTACTATTTCTCCTTCTCCACATATCTATTTATATCTCTACATATCAGTTGGTTACACCCTTATAGCTATCTTTACCGCATCTCACTTCCCAAACCCAAAAGGGAAAAAGGTATAGCTTCTAAATGAATGAAAAAAACAAAAAAAAATATGTGTATATATTCATATGTGAAAAAGAAAAGAAAAAGAAAGAAAATGAATAAATATTGTTTTATATCATTTCATTAGAAGCTATCATTTATATTGGGAAGAAAAAGAAAAATTTCATATCATATTCCTAGATGCGACGCATCAAGCTACGCTTGGGGGTAAACCAATTGATCACATGAGTGAGCAAGACATTAGAGTGGAGACGGTGCATAACAGGGAGATTTAATAATACCTAAACTTTACGAATTGCTTTAGTTTTTTTGGAGATTTTTCATGGATCGAAACGAATATCTGAATGGCATGACTTTTTCTATTCCCTATTGCATGTTGTGTGATTTCTTTATACTCCTTGTGTATCTGTGATTGAAAAGGGCATTGCCAACTTCTTTATACTAGACTCTAGGGATTGCATGAGATTGGTATGATTTAATGGCGTTATTTCAGTAGATCCATATCCTTTGCCTGTATTACATGCTAGTCATATGATTTGTAAAACTAGAAATTGCCAGTAGCATGTATGTATTTCATTCAGAGCATCGTGATATACTAATTAGGCCTGAGATCTGACCGAGCATCCCTAGCGCTCTCCCCTCACTTCTTTTCCTCTCTCTTTTTACTTTTCATCTCTTCCTATTTTCATTTTCTTATTTCTTTTTTTTTCCTCCCGGCATATCGATTATTCGTCTTCCTCGAGGACGAGTAAGAGGTAAGCTTGGGGAATTTAGATGTGTCCATATTTTCTACTATTTTATACCATCATTTCATTGCATCCCATGCTATTTTCACATCCAAATCCCACATTTTACTACGATATTGCATTTCTGACGATATATTCGAGTTTCGTAGTGTTTTATGAGTTTTCAAGGATTTTGGAGCGATTTGGGATCCCACGTGGGTATGGACACATCCGGCGTGCCCGTGAGCTCACTGGTGGAGCCCTGTAGGAGTTTGCCACACTTTTGGGGCCATTGGAGGAGAAGAGAGAGCAGATGAGAGAGAGGAGCCCTCAGCAGCTGTTGGAGAGCTTTTCCCAGACTGCTCGGTAGATCAGTTCAGTTGCTCAGACCGAGCAGCTTTAATTGAAGGAATGGAGCTGATACGGTCTGGCTCGGGTCGAGCAGTTCATCTGCTCGGTCGAGCAGCGTCAAAATTCCAAAGCTCAAGCAAAGAAGCGACATGGACCGAGCAGCTCTTCAGTGACCGAGTCAGCCCCTGCTCGGACCGAGCTGAGCTGAATCAGTCCGGGCAGGCAGAGCAAGGATTTGGAGATTTTTTCGACTCCCTGTAGTGCTTGGTCGAGCAGCTCATCTGCTCGGGCCGCGCCACCGAACGAGCAACGCATTACTCGACCGAGTCACCTACTCGGTCAACAATCCCAGGGCTATTTTGGAAGATTTTCTGAATCCGCCAAGGGCGCGATTGCGGGCACTGAAAGCTCGGGGAGTTGGCGACTGCTGGGGGCGATTCATTCTGAGCTACACACGTTCTTTTGGAGAGAAGATTAGGCAATTTTTAGTATGAGTTTTTGAGATTAAAACTTCTGATACTTTTTGATCGAAATTTAGAGATTTATACTTTGGTTCTCAATTGCGTTGCGTATTGGAATCTGGATTTTTCTGGATCTATTGTTCTTCTATTCTCTTCGTCTCTCGATGTAAGTTTTTATCTCCATTTTATTGATCTGCGATGATGTGTTCGTATCTAAAGATTGCATCTTTATTCGTTAACAATACCATGAGTGAGTAGATCTTTCTAGGGCTGATGGGTTAGCCCTAGGATCCTATGGGAAAAACATAGATCTGGATCCCTACATTGAATTAGGGATTTAGGGAAGTATTTCGGTCAATCCTACCGAATCCCTAGATAACACATACTGAGATCATGCCCACGGTCTGTGGAATTGATGCGCTTAAGGGGTATCTCTGGGATTCGAATAGGGAAATCGGTGGTTCTAACCAAGGCTCGTGACCATGCCTGTCTCAGGCCTTGAGGGGATGAATCGACGAACTATACCGCTACGTTGACGGCTATCGCCATTGCGTCAATGAGAGCCACCAAAATACCCTGCAATTCTAACCCACGAGAGTTGTACGAATTGGGGGATTAATCCCCTAGCCTTAATGCATAGTAAGGATCCTATTCTGACGTCGACCCCGGACGATCTTAGTGGTGATTCCTAATGCCCTAGTCCCTTTTATTAGTAAAACAACAACAACACCCCAAACAAATCTTTCACCCCGATGGCTATCTCACTTCGAGATTTAGAAATAAACTGAGAATCCATTTACACTATCACCGTCCCTGTGGGATTCGATATCATTTATACTATAACTCGACACTGTCCGCTTGCAGATTGAGCCCGGAATTGAAGCCTAGGGGCCATACCACGCCTAGCGATCATGACACCGCCAGGTGGAATCTAGGTGTAGGTTTCGGTGCGTCAAGTTTTTGGCGCCGTTGCCGGGGACGGCAATAGTGTTTATCTCAGTTTATTTTCTTTATTTGTGAAGTTTGCTAGCACTCTGATCATTTCTCACCTTTCCATCATTTTTATTCTTTTTATTTATTGCTGTTACCTGCTTACCAAGTCAAAGCAATAGCTCATTTGTTGCCACAACTCTTGAGTATTTATGGGTTAGTTAATAACGGGTCGATTAGTAGTGGCGAAGGAAGTGGTCAACCATTATACTCTTTTTCAGGAACAAACATGTTGCCATTGGGGCAAGACTGTTGTCCACTAACGGCACTTAGGGGCAACCTTCCTTTATAATTAGTCTCAGTGATGACAAAGATGTGATCAATCTATCAGAGATACTAATCATCAGGTTCTCTGATACTAATCAACCTATGGTTTCCCCCCCCCCTTTAAAAAAATAATAATAAGGTGGAGGGCCAGTGGCCACCAGGCCCCCGCAGGAAAGGGGAGGGGACGAAAGCGGCCACAGCTGTCACCCCCAAAGAAAAACCTTAAACAAATTGTTACCCAGCCTGTGGGTCGGCCCACCATGTTTTTTTAAAAAAACTATTTTTACAGCCTAGCGGGCTGACGCCCGCGACAAAATCAGTGGGTAAAGCATGTGCCAAATTTTTTCAAAAAGTTTTTTAGTAAAGAAGGGGGGCTGGGCCTTAGTCTTGGACCTTTCTTTTTTTGGATTTTTGGGCCTGTTTTTGGGTATTTTAATACAAATCAAATAGGAAATAAATGGTCTTGTATATATATTTTCCTTATGCATATTTTTTGTGTTAAAATTTAGTTTTAATTTAAATTCAATTTTTGGGCACAATTGATTATATATTTCGAAATAATTTTAATTAGAATAAAAACTCGCCAAAGTGGGCTCTATTGTAAAAATTATTTTTATTTCGCAATATAAAAGGATATCGACACACTCAGTATGAAGTTTTTGCCTAAATTTTGGATTTAAACTCATTAAAGGAGGAAATAAAAAGTGGAAATAAAAGGTGTTACGTACATGTTCCCTTAAGGATTATTTTTGTATTGATTGTTCTACAATTTATAATCAAATTTAGTATGGTTAAATATATATTTTGAAGTAAATTAATTGAAACAACAACCCACCTGATACGCTCGTAGTTTACACTTTATTTCTGTATTTTTCCATCCCATAATGATTGCTCATATCGCGATTTTAACGGTTATACGACGTTTTTACGATATATTTCACTATTTCTTTGTTTCGTCTGATTTCAGGAAATATGGAGCAATCAGGAGCAATTTGGAGCCACGAGCGCTTACACACGTACCGAAGCATCATTAACGATGATATCGGAGAGCTAACGGTGCTGGAGGATGAGTAGTTGAAGAAGAAAGGCAAAAGAAACGACGAGGAAGAGAAAAGAAGGATAAAAGAGTACTCAAACAGGCTACTCGGCCGAGTGACATAGCTCACTCGACCCAGTGAAGCAGCGCACGCGATCGAGTGAAGCTGACACACCTAATCCAGCCTAAAGAAGAACCGTAATGTACTCGGTCGAATGGAAATTTCCACTCGACCGAGTGGAGATAGAAAATGTGAAGAAAATCTTTGACACTTCTATGTTTTTAGAGGATCTACAGTCGGTCCCACTCGACTGAGCAAGAATTTCACTCGACCAGGTGAGAAGACTACTCGGCCGAGTGGTCTGAACTTCCAGAACATTGAAAACCCTTATTTCCTGCAGATTTCTCACTCGACCGAGTTAGCAATTCACTCGGCCGAGTGCGTTGTCGGCCAACTTTTAAAAACTAAGGTTTACAGCTGTGCAGGGGCAGATTTGTTAGGATTTTTTGGACTTTTTGGGTGGATATAAAAACCCAATTTTGTGGGCGGACCAAAAGAGAGACTCCTTAGAATAATTTTCTTAGTTTTAATTTTAGTTCTAGTTTTCTTTTGGCGAAAGGATTGGAGAGAAGGATCTAAAATTTCTTATTCTTGAAGCTTGTACTCAAAATTGGTTTGTCTAAACTCTTGCAAGTTGATATTTTTATGCTATATTTCTTTCTAGATCTGAGTTTTGTGATGAATTCTATTGCACATCTTGTTTCTATTGTGATTTTTATGATGAATTGCGAGTAGTCTCTTTGCTCTAGGGCAAAGGGATGAATCATATGGATCTAAAGTATGATTTGTGAGATCTATTGAATTGCTATGTCGCTAAGCTTGTGTTAAGGGTTAGGTTGTGATTGATTTGCTACGGATAGCTAGGGATTTCTATTGGATCTTGAGAGATCGAGAGAGGATCTTTATCTAAAGGAAGCCCTAGATATTCGATTTAGATCTATAATCAAGATTCCCTAGAATTGGTGCGCGAGAGCGACCAAAGCTAGCATCTTTATTATATTTCTATAATTATATTCGTTTGTACAACGGTAAAACGGATACGAACTATCACAATCTAGATTCGAACTTAAGTTGTGCGAGAGGAAGCTTGAGTTGGAATTGGATATTATTGTTGATCTTAATGCTAGTAGTTTGAACTAGGCTTGCATGAGAGCGAGGCTCTAGTTTACATTACTATAGACTTGCGTAGCATGAGAGTGTGTGTTGGTTCCCAATATAGTTGCGACAAGTTCACCCTAAATCAAGAGTAGTAATATAGCGATTCGTGTTTTACATTGATTGCTTGAAATCTATAGTGGGGATTCCCAAGCCCTAAACATTCTAATAAATTGAATTTACAACCAACACTTTGAACGATTGTGACACCAACATTTCTTTGCCACCATTTCATAATAGCTTAGTAATCCGTATAGATACCAATAGTTCCTTCCCATGATTCGACCCGCTCACCACTTAACCGTGTGCTTGCGGTAAAACTACATTGTTTTCGAAGTTACTTTCGGGACGACCACCACTAAAGTGGGCTCTCTTGTGGAACTTAATTTAATTTCAAAATATAAAAGGTTTTTGTGCATATTTTTATGTGAATATTTAACGGTCCAAAGGAAGATTAAATGTTTGACATAATTATATGTGGTTTGGTGGTAATAAACGTGTGATAATTATTCGGTTTTACATGTAAATTATAAATCGGCCCAAAGGAAGGTTTATTATTTGACATGTTACTAATTATCAGTGTTTGATTACTACACCAAGATATTAATTACAAGTTAATATGTTATCCAAAGATAAATATTAATGGAGTACCTAATATCTTGAAGGATGGGAATTGCATTTAATTTGAATTTATTGTAGCTTTTCAGTTTACTTATGTGAGCTTGTCGCATATTTGTTATTGTTCTCTTTTAAGCTTTAACTCCTGCTAATATTACTGCCAGCATCAATTCCATTTTAGTCTTGAATGGATCAAACTTCAAGTCATGGAAGGATAACATACTAATAGTTTTTGGGGTCATGTATCTTGACTTAGCGATAAGGACTGACTCTCCCACACATCTTACAAAAAAGAGTACCTCTGATGAAAAAAGGAAGATGGAAAGGTGGGAGAGGTCAAATCGAATGTGCATGATGATATGAAGAAGACCATTCCAGAAGCATTCAGGGGCATAATGTCCAATAAAGTGATCAGTACAACTAAATGGTTCCTTTCCGATATTGAAAAGAGATTTGTCAAGAATACATAGGCAGAAACTAGTACAATCTTGAAAAAATCTATTTCAATGAAGTATAATGGTAAATGGAACATCAGGGAGTACATTATGGAAATGTCTCACCTTGCTTTTAAGTTGAACGCACTTAAGCTTGAACTCTCTAAGGACTTGCCAGTGAATTTGGTTCTGATATCTCTTCCTACCCCGTTTAACCAGTTCATGGTGAGCTACAATTGCCAGAAAGATACTTGGTCTCTGAATGAGCTTATCTTGCACTGTGTTCAGGAAGAGGAAATGCTTGAACAAGAGAAGACAGAAAGTGCTCACCTGCCATATACCTCTAAGGATAAGAAAAGGAAAAAGAATAACGAAGCTGCAGATACAACATCTCAAAAGAAATAACAAATTGAACTGAATAGTTCAGAAGGTAATGATTGTTTCTTTTGTGGAGCTGAAAGGCATATAAAGTGTCACGCCCCGATCCCCAGAATACCCGAAATTTTAAAATTTCTTTTCCAGGTATCTTGAAGAATGAGGGTGATGAGAGAGCAAAAGGGAGGGAAAGGATAAACAGAACATGCAGGCCATATCGCATATGCTAGGATAGTACAAGTGAAGCTCCACTATAATATCAAAACAACCTCATAAATAACATAGAACAACACCAACATTTTATATATAGCATCTTTCATTTATATACATAGTCCAGGTGCATCACTACATATACACTGCCATTCTCCATCTTCCAAGACGACTATGTCACTATACAAGCTACAGCGCACACCAAGTGCTACCCTTGAAACCCAACTCCAAGTCACCACCAACCTTGCTACCCCTACTACCTGAAAAATGGGGAGGAACACGTCAATGCGTGCCCCAGTAGGAAACAACTCGGATTTGGAACATTGTCTTAAGGTCATCAACCACTAGGCAAGGCATGAGAAATAAGGCATGTAAACTAAATAATATGGCGGAAAGAAATTAGCTAAATAAGGGATCATACCTGCGGTTTAATGTCGGATTATTGCAAGAAAAGGGTTAGCAAGAATAATAATAAAAGTGTTTAAGCAACCATAATCTAAAAAGGGTGTAATTAGAGGTAAGCCACAGTGTCACAAGCAAAACAGGAAAAAGGGAAAATGGGAGTGCTGCAAGCAAAAGAAGTAGCGTGCAAAACTTTTATTAATAATTTAAGTGGTTGGAAACTTGGGTAAATTGTGTAGTACAATGACCTGGACCTCACCCCAAAGATTTGGGGTGGAAACTACACACGACGCAGTGGACACGGGCACTGTACGCCGGGCCTCTCATCCTGCCCCGTCAGGTTACATGCCTCATGTGCCTCACCCCAAAGGTTTGGGGTAAGTATGGAACACGGTGCAGTGGACGCGGGCAATGTACATCGGGTATCTCCGCCTCCTCCCTGGACGGTAGCAATAGTGAGGCTCTCCACCATATACCTCTCCACACCCAAACCACAGCATCACAGCTGCCAATGCCCCTCCACTCCCTGTAAAGGCGAGTGGGAATAATCATCACATATCACATCATCACCTTCCCACCTTCGTAGTCCAAGCCTCATACCCACAATTTACTCAAATTTCCCACAAACCCCAGTTTTGGTAGCTCACCCTCCTTAGAGAGGACTGAGACATTCAAGAATTTCATTTTATCATTTTAGTAATGAAGGAATCATGTTGCACGGCGTCACATTCCACACTCATATCAACATGGGTCATGCACCGAAGTCCCATGCCCTCCATCGTAATCACATCACATGTCAACACGGGTCATGCACCCAAGTGTCATGCCCTTCATCATAGCCATTTCAGTTCATTATTCATAACATATGAAACCATGCTTTCCATGACCCCTCATTACCAATTTATAACATGGTCAATGATACATGTGTATACAAACTCATTTCTCTTGTTTCTCCACCTTTGTTTCGTTGAGGCATTTTCACAAACACTTAGCATGCGACATAAACATAGCCATTGTCACATCAGCAAATTCAATAGACTTTGGCATAACTAAGCTATCTTTCGAGTAACAACAATAATCATGAACCATATAGGGAAGTTTAGCAACAATACACAATTCATATCACCACTTAAATGCTTCAGTTTGCTGGAAATTGCAGACAGTGACAACTCTTGGCCATATATCATCAGTTTTTATTGAGAATTTGACAACATTTCCTAAATAAAAGTTATAGATATGGTAGTTCTGGATTCACATACAAAATTTCATGCAAAGATATGAAATATATGATGTATGGTGAATTGTTTGGTGAAGCCTGTCAAATATGTTTTTCAGACAGATTCTGAGGGCTATAAAGATTGCTAATTTAGGGCATGTTACAGTCAAAATTTCGAAAAATATGCACTGAGATGAAGTTGTAGAAAAACATGTTAACTTTACAACGAGACCAAGAATACAAAATTACATGGCATATGCAGTGACTGAGATCAATTTTACTACACTGTGTCCAGACTGAATGTCAATCATACATGTTGTAAAGATGTAATTTTTAATCCTAATTACTGAATTGAACATATGTCAAATTTTATTTGATTTTGGGATAGAAATTCATGATCTGCAAGTAAATAATTTGTTCGAAAATTAATCCAAGCCATAGTAACCAGAATTCAAGTAGAAACACACAACAGAATTTCAGAATTTTAGGGGTGGTTAGTTTGCTAAGAATTTCAAGGGGTAATTAGTGAAATTAAAACATGGCACATAAATTTTGATCACCCCTAATACATATTAAGTAAACATGATATAAAAACATAATTCAAATCCAAGTTGGATTCCTACCTCAAAAGCTTGATTTTCTTCTCTCCTTCTCTTTCTTTCTTCTCTACTTTCTTCTCTCTTCAAGCACGCTTGGATTACTTGTAATTGGAAATGTAAATTAGGTTTCATTTGAGGAAGAAGGAGAAAAGGGAAGAGGGGTGGCCGGCCTAGGTTAGGGAGGAAGGGGAAAAATGAAAAATGAAAAAGAAATGAAATGAAGAATAAAGAAGAGGGGAGAAGTTTCACTCAAAATATCTATCTCTAGAATCCCCCATAAGATAAACATGATTCTTCTTAAATGACTAAAATACCCCTCCATCTTCTAAGTATTTACAAGTTAGCCATTACTTTATGCACACACCTTTTTATTATACACACACTCTCTCTCTTTTGTCCAAATGACCATTTTGCCCCTCACTTTTCTAAAAATTTACGGGAATGCCATTAACCCCCTAACCCCTTTTCACATTAGCATGGCTCTCTCTACATCCAACCATGCACACCCACGCATGCATACATGCATCACACACACAAGTCTAATACATACGCGTTATATAATACACACGATGTCATTCACACTTCTCCCGCATTCACGTCTCACATTCTCTTCTCTTAGGCACATATTACGGCACAATCCCCATGCACTATGATATATACATAGACACACGTTATTACTGCATGTCCACATATGCATTGTAAGTGGAAATACCATGTGTGTATAGTTGAATATGCGTATAGTTCAAAATAGGGCATGACATAAAGAAGTATTGCACCAACTATCATACTTGGTGTGCTAAGAAAGATATGCTTCTTAATTTTGTTTATTCTGAAGTTAATTTAACTTCGGTACTTATAGACACATGATGGAAAGATCCTGGTACAACCACTCATATGCCAAAAGCCAAGTGATATTGAAAGATACATCCGTGTAGGTGATGGCAAGACGGTTCAAACTGAAGGAATTGAAAATTTAGATTATTAAAACTAGATTGTATTTATATATTCATGAGGCATTTATTGTACCGTTTTAACGGAATTTGATTTCGGTTTTTGTTTTGGACAAATTTGGTTATTATTGTTCATTTGGAAATGGGAAATTTGGGTTGTCTCGAGATTCAAAATTAGTTGGTTCTAGTTCTTTATGAGTTTACAATAATTTTATTGCTTCATTTAAGTAATACATGCTTATGAGTACATGAAGTATAAATAGAAAATTAACAAATGAGAATTAACTTACATTATGACATAAGAGTTAGAATATATCTCTGAATGGAGAAACAGATGGACTTATGTCAAATGAAATTCTTGATCCCTTAGATTTCGTACACTTTGAAGTTGTGATAAACAGATAAAGGGCGAACAAACCAATAAAAGGAGATTATGAAGCCATTAAGACTTTGAGCATCTTAGAACTTGTATGTTGAGAATATTTGTGGGCCATCCTGTACAGTTGCTTGGAGTGATCAACAATATTTTATAAAGTTCACAGATGATTTGTCAGATATGGCTACATATATCTCATTCATAAAAGCATTTAAGATTGCAGCTTATATTCTTAAAAGAGTTTCAACTAAAGTATCTACATCAATTGCATGTTTGAGATGTCCAGCTAAGGTAATGCCTTACAAGCCCAATGAATGAAAACTGGACACAAGGACAGCGATTTGCTATTTTGCTGAATACTTTAAAAGGATCCATATGGTACATTGCTTATAATCACACAATTAAGTAAATTTACAAGTCTGGAACTGCCAAGTTCTTTGAGGATACCGAGTTTGCTGGGGAAGATACAGTTAGGGACATTGTTTCTGGAAAGGAATATGTTGATATTCCCACAGGTGTTATTGGAATTGAGTAAGATATCATTCCCGACCTTATTCAAAATACAATAAATCATGACAATATCAGAGATCCTCCTACTTATGAAATTGTTCAAGAAGAACAAACTCTAACACCTCAACAACGTATTGTTAGGGTTTCTATCATGCATAACAAGTTTATGCGCAGCAGAAAAATATAAACCTATCAAGATCCATGCGTTTCAAATTAATTCGATGAGATTACTAACCTTTGTTGACGATTCGAATGTATTGGACTATAGGTGTTGCTCAACGAATGACCATCATCTATCAGTATCTACATGCGAACGTCATGAATGGGAATTGCAAGCGCGCTAGCTCCTTCTCCGCAACAAGGGTTTCTCTCTCGCTCTTCGCTTTTCTAAAAAAACAGGAGAGATAGATTGAATACATAACTATTGAAAATCCTCTCTATATCATATATAGAGTCCCACATTAACCCTTTAACGTGTTTCAGTTACACAGAGATATCTTAAGGATAATATCGTATCCTTTAACTCTTTAACGCGTTTTAGTTATGCAGAGATATCTTAGGGATACTATCTTATCAAGATACAATATCTGACAGTTAAGATATATCCTTATTTCGAATTTCAAATTAGATTCGAAATCTCGTTCAAAACCATATCACATCTTTTACGCTCTTTGTGTGCAACCCAATAGGCTCATATCAAATTGGCAGTGGGCCTAATCCCAGTAGAAGCCCACAAGTCATAATTGGTCTCTAGCAAGACATTATGACTACCCAATTAATATGAATATTGTTAATCCGAGATTAACCTAACTTATAGAACATATCATAATCCTTTTATCACACGATATCTTATTTGAACATAAGTCATGGACAGTGTCCTACTTATATTTTTCAAACATTCAATTTCTCGATTACTAAGTAAACAGATAAAATCAAATGACATTCATTTCAGCACGACCATGCATTTCTCAGTCGTACTTATTGAGAGGCCCATTAGATATCTCTCTCATAAGAGATGGACAAATTTCATTTTGTTCATTCACTTTCATTTGCACAATTCACATAATGTTCAATCATAACCTTTATGATTATCTGATTAAAGATAACGTTTGGTTATGTCAAAACATGATGTTTCTTATGTAAGAAACTATGATGATCTCAGGTCTAAGAATTCTATGACATAACTATTATGAGATCATTTATGACACTGATCCACGCAATGGTCTTATAGTGAGTCTATCCAGTATTTTGTTCAACAACAAATACTTACAAGTCTAATTTGTATCACCATACATATAATTATATTATAATTATCCACCAAACTCATACTAGTCTTAAATCATCTTTATACCTTTAGTGATGAATGACTATGGATAATTGGAATAATATAAAACAGCTATTCAACATTATTATAATGAAACATGCAAGCAATATAATAATAACATTAAGAGAACCATTTTTAAATGAAAAATGACATAACACAAAGGTCCAATTATTTGGCCTAGGGCATAACCACAAACACTTATGTTATTAAGCAGATCCATTAGAGATAGGAGAAGTGTAGTGCCAGTTAGTTAAATTGTAATTCTCTAAGAATATGAGGTTGATATTAAAGTGATGGAAAATGATTAGATCAATTTTCATCCAGCCATAGCTAGTTCTAACTCTCTAAAGGGAACTAATGCCTTAAGTGAGGAAATTAAGTCAATGAAGGACAATGACATTTAGAATATTTTCTCATTCCCATGAGGTGTGAAACCTGTTGGTTATAAATCAATTTTTATAACCAGATGGGATTCAAAAGGCAATGTGGAAAGATATGAGGCTTGCCTTGTCATAAATAACTTTATACAGAAAGAAAGCATTGATTATAAAGAGACTTTCTTTTTGGTTTTCTTGAAAGACTCTTTCACGATAACAATGGCATTAGTGACGCATTTCAGTCTCAATAAAAGTGTTTCATGTTTCATTTAATGATCATTTCATTCGGTTTTTGAGATGAATTTAATCGATGATCACATATACCATTAGTTCTGTGGGAGTTTTTTGATTATATATGTCGATAACATTCTACTTGCCAGCAACGATATAGGCGCATTAGATGAAACCAAGAGATTTCTAGCTAAGAACTTTGAGATGAAAGATCTTGGTGATGCATCTTTTGTATTAGGGATCCAGATACACCGAGATCGTTCTCGGGGTATTCTTGGATTATCACAAAAGGTCTACATCGAAAAGGTTTTTCAAAGACATGTCATGCAAAATTGTAAACCAGGTGATGCCCCTGTATTTAAGGGAGACAAGATCTCAATCAGTGCCCTAAAAGTGATTTTGAAAGGCAGAAAATGCAAAAGATTCCATATGCTTCAGCAGTAGGGAGGCTGATGTATGCTCAGGTTTGTACGCGACCTAACAGCACATACATTACAGGGATGTTGGATAGATACTTAAGCAATTCAGGAGTAGACTGTTTGATAGTAGCCAAATGGGTCTTACAGTATTTATAGAGAACAAAAGGCTAAATGCTCATGAATCAGATGTCAGAAAAACTTGAGATCATTTGATACACTGACTCTGATTTTGGATGCAAAGAAGGTAAGACACATATGTTATGAGGTGCCATCTACAAGAAGAGGGCTAAAAGGTCTATTAGCCTCTCTAACATGGCTACAGATTTCATATCGTGTTATGTGACATCTAATCATGAAATATGACTACATAATTTTGTCACATGGCTGCAAATTATGGATGATATTTAAAACCACATATATTATTCTATGACAATAAGTCTGTAGTTTTATTCCAACAACAACAGGAACTTGACAAAGTTAAGGTATTCAGAGATCAAGTTTCTGGTTGTTAATTAAAAAGTTTGGAGTAAACGGTGTCTATAGAGCACATTAGAACAAATTATATGGTTGTATATCCACTTACTAAGGGGAATGCCACGCAGAAGGTTTCATGAGCACTTTGCTCTTATGTGTGTCATGTCAGTTAAGGATATTCAGTTCTAGTGGGAGTTTGTTCTTTTGGGTGCTCATATAATGTAGACATTTTTAGTTTTTCAGTTTAAGGTTATTTTCTGGAGAAAAGTTTTGGGTTAGTTACACTCCGATTTTGATTTGGTTTGATCTCGCTAAAGTTTAAGGGAGGGCCATTTGGAAATAGGCAAGTTAAGATCACATTACGTGAAATTTCCATGTTACACATCCACATCATAATTCATGTCATTCAATTATTTTAGCATATGTGACCATTGATGTGTCGAGTTACGATGAATGTAACAAATTCCGCTTTGATCCTATGTTAAAATGATTGATGGAATGAATTGGTTATAGATACATGTTGGATCCTGGGGATGGCAAACAACACTAGGGGGTTGAATAGTGTTGTATAAAATAAACTTTTTCGTTCTTAATATATTAGCACAATTCAAAGCCTTCTAATGTTGCCTAAGAAACCAAGTAGAGTGATCTACGATTGGTTCTTAATCAACTTAAGTAATCTTAAAAGCAGATCAGAGATAAAACTCTTCTGGTAGTCGACTCCCTATGAACAGTAGTCGACTCCCAGAGGGAAATTAAGCACAACTCAGTTAATGAAAAAGATATATGCAATTGCAAATAATATCAATGTTATATTTATATTCACAACTGATATCAGAAAGATAATCTTTGCAACAACAAGCAAATAATAGTACGAGTGCAAGAATAAACAAACACAGAGAGAATCAAACGCAAACACAAGGATTTTATCCTGGTTCCCCACAACCTTGGGTACGTCCAGTCCTCGACCAATCCGGTACGAGATTTCCACTATCTGCCTTGGCAAATACAAGCACCTAACTTCACTCGTTAGGATTTTCCCACACACCTAGCCTTGAACAGGATTTCCAATCACAACACCTAGACTTGTCTAGGGTTTCCAACACCCTCTCAACAAAGGGTAAACACAAAGTGAAAATCGATATCCAACTCGCCACAATATTTGGTGGAGTTTGGATTTACACCCAAATTCTATAGCCAATAGTAATAGACAACTATATGTATTCGTGGCTGATAGAATAAGATTTTAGATCGCACAAGGATACGAATAAAAGCTTTATGAACTAAATCAATGGTTTTCAAAATCCTCTCAAATAAAATCAGAGAATAAGGAATATGGATTTTGAAAACAAATAGCCCAATAAACGTTGATCTTCAGAAAATAACATCTTAAAGAAAAATGAGATCACTAATGTAAAAACAGATTTGGCTAAGAAAAATGAGAGCTGAGAATTTGAAAGAGTTTAAAACTTTTACGCAAGAGAATTTTGATTTCAAGTATTGTGTTTTTCTCTCAAAGAAATAGTCCTCTATTTATAGGTAAAAATAAGGAATTCAAAATTCAAATTCATTTGACTTTTGTCCCGAGAATCATGGGAGCAATAAATGAGATAGATGTCAAAAGTCAGGTCAAACGTTGAATTTCGACAGCTGGTAAACGACTCCCTATGAATGGTAGTCGACTCCCAGTAAGTTTCAGGAGAAAATAATTCTCAGCTGGTAGTCGACTCCCAGTGGAGTTTCTTCTAAGACACAGCTAGTAAGACATGTAGCTAGCTCCAGGATGTAATGGAGTTTAACTACCAATTGCAAAGTGACTAGCAAAAAGCTCTCAATAATTTTGAAAATGATTTTAAAAGTATCTAAAATATTTAACTTCGAAATCATTTGTGTGTGTGTGTGTTATCTATACTTTTGGCTTTAACATAACCCTAAGAAGGACACAACTCACAAACTGTAGACTAAGACACGTCTTAGGAAGCTTGATCAACCGATGATATAGATGTGAGCTTCTCATTGAGCTTCTATTCCATTTGAGCTTGAGCTTCATCATCAAGCTAGCAACGTTTGTCCTTGTCTTTGCTAAGTGAGTGTATATTGCGCTTCTTTGGAGTATGTATAAGGATGCGTAATCTGCACACTTAACTGTAGTGTACTTAGTACACTAAGCTTCATTTGGTGTGCTAATCATCAAAATCACTTGGGGGTGGAATTCAATTTCCATCACTCTCCCCCTTTTTTGATGATGACACCCAAATAAAAAATGAAGTAAGTTGACATAATAATATGACATGAAAATAAAACTTACTCCCCCTGCTTTGATGCGGTTCTCCCCCTGCATCGAAGCTGTTAGCAAAACAATACATTCATTTTTGTATTTTATACACGTTCTCTCCTTGTCATCAACAAAAAAATGACATATTATTTCAACAAATAAATTATCCAAGTTGTAATCAATATGAACTTTGACAGAGAGGAATTCAATTACCAATCCTGCAAAAAAGTTACGTTAGCATATGATCAACCAATATCTTGTAGAATATATCAGATAAGTTCATCCATAAGCATAGTATCAAGCATCACATCATAGTTATTACAGATCGGGAAGTTTGAGATCATTGTTTTAAAACCATTGTTTAAGAAATCAAGAATGACCGCCATTCTTCTTCAGTTCCTTGATCTCGCCAAGGATCATGCCAAGTGTTTCTTCTGTCATCTTGTTGCTCTTTGAGATCGTCTACTTTCTTGAGATCGTCTACTTTCTTGTTGAGGTCTTCAAAACCTCTCTCTTGGGATATCTTCAGCTTACCAATTTTCTTCAAGAGCATATCTTGAAGTTCAATGATGTAGGCTGGTGGCTCCTCGTCTTCTTCTTCTTCGCTATCTTTTTCCTCTTCTTCGCTATCTTTTTCTTCTTCTTCTTCTTCATCAGAACCTACAACAATAGGTTTCTTACCCTTCCTTGAGGATGACGATCCTCCTTCAGCAGCGAGCTTCTCTTCAGGAATGTTCTGATCAAGATCTCTATGGAGATTCATTCTACCGAGAGCATGAACATCAAAAATGCGTGCCGGATCCAGACTAGTGGTTTCATTATCCAAGGGCACATTATAACCAATAAACAGAATGGTGAGATAATGGCCGTGAGCAAGGGTAGACGAAGAACGGTCAGAAGAAGCAGATGCAAGGATGGAGTCCATGATGACTTGTGTCCAATTGACACGAAGATTCCCTAGCATTGCATAGATGCACTTGGCTTGTTTCTCAGATAGTACAGAGTGGCTTCCAGATTTTTGAGTTATATTGTAAGACAATATATTTGCAAAGATTCTTTCTGGATAGCGAAGATCGCTACAAGGAAGTTTTGTTTGGAAATATTTTCCAGGCAAATACATTCTTTCCAAAATGTTTTCATCAGCCATCTCTATATTATTCAGTAACACACCAATGTACAGGATTCCTAGGCTTCTCCTAGAGATTTCACAGATATGGCAAGTTTTGTGTCAAGCACTTTGGTGATAAATCTACTCTTGGCAAGGTCATAATCCATATTGGCATAGAAGAGATGCACGAGTCTACGATAGCAGAAATACATGTTTTCAGCAGAAAAGAGGTTTGCCAAGTTTTGAAATTCCAAAATGTTGTCAATGCCATAGTTTTCTTCATGATCAAGTTTTACAAGTCTTTCATGAAGAATAGGCTTTTTAGAAATTTTAACAAAGTGTTCATATGTAGTGGTTCTAAAGAGATAGGGCAAGATGGTTTCTATTTCAGAGATGGATTTAGTTGTGACCTTCCTCTTCTTTGAAGCCAATTTCTTGAAAGGCATCTAGATAGAGTAAAAATTATTTACATAACTAGATATGCAAGAGTATATAAGAACATCAACAAATAAATGAAGTAAAAGTTGATGGGAAGAGATTTTACCTTGAGTAAACTTGGGAGGGTGATGAAACCAAGTGATGGTAGAAGTTGAATAACCAAGAGATCACCAAGTGCCAAAAGAAATTTTTCAAGAGGATGAGACAATGGGTAGTCGGCTACCTTAGGGTTTTGACTATGGGGGTTTCTAATAATGAGGTGAAAGGAGATGAAGATTATAGGCCTTTGGATCAAGAGATGAGTGGTTGGGATCAAGTTTGGCTTATTGGGTTTAAGTTACCCTTTGGATATGAACCCATTAACTCAATGGAAACCGAATAGGAGTTAGAAAAAACACAAAAATCAAACCCATAAATCCGCACAGCACGCTGGTAGTCGACTCCCTCATGTAGGTAGTCGACTCCCTACTGGGCTGAGTCGTTTTCTCATCCCGAGGGGTTTTGGTCCAAAGCTGAGTGCGTTTCTGAACAAGAATGTTTTATAGAGATAACACAAACATTTATAATCATATATAAAAGATTATTTAAAAATTATTTAATCATTTAAACATGTTGGGCATATAATTTTGCAAAGTGATTTAGTCGCAAAAAAACTTTTTGATGCTGGTCTGGTTATCAATCGTTGGATCTTGTTCTCCTCTTCGTTTCTTTTAGAGTACCTGAAAGGATAGACATTTTATGGTACTCTTTGCTTTTGAGTCTAGAGGGTTAGTCTTTAGGAAACCAAACCCAGTATGGTTTAGTTCCTTCATGAAAGATATATTTATAATTTTTGCTTAAATGAACTTGTTGAACAAAGTTTGTAGCATACCTTTTCTTTCTTTGATCGGACAAATTCTTTGGTATCCAGATGCTCAGAAAATTATTGTTAGAATGATGCATCCTAGTATGCTTAACCTGTTTCTTGGTATGATTTGAATCATATCCGAGTCCGGTTTTGTTAGATGAGGCTTTTTGATTATCTATTAAACTATCTATCTTCCCTTTTCCTTTGTTGAAATTTTCAATAATTTTCGTTGTAGCGTCGTATTTATCTTGACGGATAAGAGAAGATTATTCAAATTCTCAACTTTTTCATTTACAGAGAGAATGTCTTTCTGCAAAGAGTTATTCTTTTCTTTAAGAAGACTATTCTCCTTAATAACTTCTTCCTTTTCTTTAACATCCTTTTTAATATTCCTAAGTGTTCTTCTATGTTCTTTTATGAGCTTTTCATGCATTTTGCATAGCTCCTTATATTCTCCCCTATAATCCATGTCTTCATCATCACTTGATGACGAATCACTATCACTAGATGAATCATGATGCGAGCTTACCTTAGAAGATGTGGAGGCCATGAAGCACATGTGTGCTGTTTCTCTTCTTCCATCGTTGTCGTCTACTGAGGATTCATCGGACGAAGAGACGTCGCTCTGGTCGAAAGCTGCGTAAGCTTCCTTCTTTGGTCATTAAAATTTGTTTCTTCCATTGTTTCTCTTTTCATTGCTTTCTCGGTTCTTCCCACGATCTATGGAATCACGATTGTTTCTTTCCAACAGACAGTCTCTTTTGACGTGCCCTGGTTTATTGCAACCAAAACAGATAATACCGTTAGTGGGTCTAAAAGAACTTTACCATACTTACTTGTGATGAGCTCTTTAAAGTTCTTTGAGATGAAGGCAATATGGTCTTCTTTGTTTGTGTAGTCGGAATCTTCTTCTTGAGCTTTGAAAGCAAGATTCTTCTTCTTTGGTTTTTCTTCGATCCTCTTGTCTTCTTCAAGTTCAATCTTATATGCCATGAGATTTCCTATTAGTTCCTCGATGGTAAGATCCTTTACCTTATGAGCTTCTCTAATGGCCGTTGTCTTTCCCTTCCATTCGGGCCGGAGAGATCTCAGTATTTTTATCACATGCTCGTATTCGGAAAGTTTCTTTCCTAATCCTACGAGCTCATTTGTAATGTTAGTAAACGAGTATTCACGTCGGTGATACTCACTCCTTCTTCCATTTTAAAATATTCGAATTTAGAGCGTAAGACATTTATGCAGGATTCCTTTACCTTTTCAGTTCCCTCGTGACTTACCTGAAGGGTGTGCCATATTTGATGTGCTGTCTCGCATTGGGAAACTCGATTGAACTCATTTCCTGTTACAGTGCAAAATAGTGCATTCATTGCCTTTGCATTAAGATTTGCTCTCTTCTTGTCATCGGCTGACCACTTCCCAAATTCAACTTAGGTGGGTGCGATGTACGGAACTTTAGTGACGATCCATGCCTCGAAGTCCAATGACTCCAGGTGAGTCTTCATTCGGATCTTCCAGCTAGCGTAGTTTGTTTCGTTGAACAGTGGTGGTCACATGGTATTGAGTCCTTCAGAATGGAATGATGTTGACGCCATCACCTTTATATCCTTGCTCTGATACCAAGTGTTGGATCCTATGGATGACAAACAACACTAGAAGGGGGGTTGAATAGTGTTGTATAAAATAAACTTTTTCGTTCTTAATAGATTAGCACAATTCGAAGCCTTCTAATGTTGCCTAAGAAATCAAGTAGACTGATCTATGCTTGGTTCTTAATCAACTTAAGTAATCTTAAAAGCAGATCAGAGATAAAACTCTTCTGGTAGACGACTCCCTATGAACAGTAGTCGAATCCCAGAGGGAAATTAAGCACAGCTCAATTAATGAAAAAGATATATGCAATTGCAAATAATATCAATGTTATATTTATATTCACAACTGATATCAGAAACATAATCTTTGCAGCAACAAGCAAATAATAGTACGAGTGCAAGAATAAACAAACACAGAGAGAATCAAACGCAAACACAAGGATTTTTATCCTGGTTCCCCACAACCTTGGGTACGTCCAGTCCCCGACCAATCCGGTACGAGATTTCCACTATCTGCCTTGGCAAATACAGGCACCTAACTTAACTTGTTAGGATTTTCCAACACACCTAGCTTTGACCAGGATTTTCAATCACAACACCTAGACTTGTCTAGGGTTTCCAACACCCTCTCAACAAAGGGTAAACACAAAGTGAAAATCGATATCCAACTCACCACAATATTTGGTGGAGTTTGGATTTACACCCAAATTCTATAGCCAATAGTAATAGACAATATGTGTATTCGTGGCTGATAGAATAAGATTTTAGATCACACAAAGATACGAATAAAAGTCTTTGTGATCTAAATCAATGGTTTTCAAAATCCTTTCAAATAAAATCAGAGAATAAGGAAAATGGATTTTGAATACTAATAGCCAAATAAAAGTTGATCTTCAAAAAATAATATCTTAAAGAAAAATGAGATCACGAATGTAAAAACAGATTTGGCTAAGAAAAATGAGAGCTGAGAATTTGAGAACGTTTAAAACTTTTGCGCAAGAGAATTTTGATTTCAAGTATTGTGTTTTTCTCTCAAAGAAATAGTCCTCTATTTATAGGTAAAAATGGAGAATTCAAAATTCAAATTCATTTGACTTTTGTCCCGAGAATCATAGGAGCAATAAATGAGATAGATGTCAAAAGTCAGGTCAAACGTTGAATTTCGACAGCTGGTAGTCGACTCCCTAGGAATGGTAGTCGACTCCTAGTGTGTTTCAGGAGAAAATATTTCTCAGCTGGTAGTCGACTCCCAATCCTTGGTAGTCGACTCCCAGTGGAGTTTCTTCTGAGACAGCTAGTAAGACATGTAGTTAGCTCCAGGGTGTAATGGAGTTTAACTACCAAATGCAAAGTGACTAGCAAAAATCTCTCGATAATTTTGAAAATGATTTTAAAATTATTTAAAATATTTAACTTCGAAACATTTGTGTGTGTGTGTGTGTTATCTATACTTTTGGCTTTAACATAACCCAAGAAGGACACAACTCATACACTGTAGACTAGGACACGCCTTAGGAAGCTTGATCAACTGATGATGTAGATGCGAGCTTCTCATTGAGCTTCTATTCCATTTGAGCTTGAGCTTCATCATCAAGCTAGCAACGTTCGTCCTTGTCTTTGCTAAGTGAGTGTAGATTGCGCTTCTTTGGAGTATATATAAGGCTGCGTAATCTGCACACTTAACTGTAGTATAGTTAGTACACTAAGCTTCATTTGGTGTGCTAATCATCAAAATCACTTGGGGGTGGAATTCAATTTCCATCAATACATTCTTGTAATGACAGCATATTAAATACTTATTCTGTTATTTATGCATAACATAATTATAAGGGTTGACATATAGCCCAAGTGGGAGATTATTGGATCTTTAGTCCAACGTTGTGCTTATATGTAAAATAATTATTTAATACGAGCTTCATATTAAGTTAAGTCTAATAAAGTGATCTAATAAGTTATTTGGTTAAACATGCTTTAATGTATCTGTTAGAATATGGGCCTTTAATGTGTAGATACTTATGAGCTTTCTGTTTTAATGATGGGTTAAATCAGAAACCCAATAGGCATTAGGAATTTTGCCTCTATATATGTGTGTGTGTGTGTGTGTGTGTGTGTGTGTGGTCATGGTCCCCAGATCACACGAACGAAGTGCCGTCTTTTTTTGTATCCCATCGACTAATTAAAGCCAGTGAAAAGCTAACGAATTTCTCTCGGGGATTCGTATAGATCTGGAAGGCCAACCATGCGGACCTACAAATCTGGGCGTTATGGATTCAAGTATGTTTCCACATTTAAGTTTCAGTTTATTTCTCGTTGATTTGACATGATAATACTAGATTATTCAGTGATGGTTTTGCGTAGAATAATTTAGAATAACCCCAACATTTTTAAAATCAAACTTATTGCCCATTAACTGCCACTTATTAAGAGCATCTCTAATCCAACACTCATTGGAGTGTTGGATGGAAATATTCCAAGCATAGTCCCATTATGAAGTGTGGGAAATGGAGTGAGCTCCAACCAAACACTCCATAATTGCTAAACTCATGCCTTTAGCAATTTCTAGTAATTAAGAATACACCTTCCAACCCCAAAATGCATTGTATAGGGACATTAGCCGGTGTGCCTTTAGCACTTGTCCTCACAAGAAAAAAAAGTAGTTTGCTAAAGTGACACTTCAAATTTGGAGTGTCACTGTAGCAATCGACAAATATTTGCCGATTTTGCCGTGCGGTTAAAGGGAAAAATGCCATTTTGGCGTTAAATCTAACAGTTGGAGATGCTCTAAATGAGTCATGCTTTTGATTATTTAAAATAAATAAATTTTAATCGTCAAAAAACAATATTATAAAGGCAGAAGTAAATTTAGACCGTACTCACATCAATTTCGTGACAGTTTAAACCTTTTTTCGCCTCCCTAAAAGAAGAGCATGTGAGTTGCCTTCTGCCTTATACATTCGAAAAACAATGCATGTATTCTTAATTCGTACCATGATATTATTATGAACCAGAGTCTTGGGAGCACGCAAAAAAAACACAGCTGCCTAGAGCACTCCCAATGAACGGCAGAACCATTCAAACCCAACAGGGGCTGACGCTGTGCCACGTCAGCTTCAGTCCATGTGCTCTTCCAGTGGAGGAATTAAACATGGGCTGAATTGTTGCCACATCAGCCTCCAATGGCTGGATTACAAGACGTCTAACATTCACTAATCATTGATCAGGCGTCTGCAAAATAAACGTCTAGCGTCTGGTTCATGTTCAATGAAGAAAAAAAATTATCCTCCCATGATTATGCATCTGGTGCTTAATCACCAGACGTTTGGTCCTGGTAGGATTTTAAAAAATAAGGTTCCACCAGGATCAGACGTCTGGTACGTCTGGTGTGTACCAGACGTCTGATCCTGACATATTTTGAAAAAAATAACACGCTAGCTTAGTTAGAGGCTGAATTGATGGCTGAATAGGAGCTTAAATTCTTAAGCCTGTGTTCAGCTCTCTCTACTTTTTAATAAAACCCCCATCAACCTAGGATTAGGGATGACAATTCTACCCATAGGTACGGATACTCGCAAATACCCGTCCATTTGGGTACGGATATGTGTAGAATTTTATACCCAAGGGGACGGGTACGGGTACACATGTTTTTCCCACGGGTAAAATTGGACGGGTATGTATATTAATATCCATACCCGCGGGTACCCGTACATGGTCATTTTAATATAAATATATTTTCTTATAGAGTAAAATATATATAAACCCTAATTACATATTTTATAAAAATAATAACTAAATTAATAATAACTAAACTAATATTCTTATAGAGTAAATTCAAAAAGCTTGTAGTATAAATAATTTTTTTCGGTTAACGGGTATGGATAACCATACTCATTGGGTATATGTATATTCATACCCAGACCCTAAGGGTACTTGGGTACCTACGGGTATCCGTATACCCGATGGGATGAGCATGGGTACAAAAATTTACCCGTCACGGGTATGTGTATGAGTAAATTGAGCGAGTACGGGTATGGATACGATACAGGTATGTGTATGAGCAAATTGACCAAATTTGCATTTCCTAGTATTACAGTATAAGAGAAATAAGATTAATATTTTAAATTAAACTATTTGTAAAGAATATACCTAAAACAATTAGCCAAAGTGGGTCTACACAGTAAAAGCTCAGCTGGTGCAAAGCCTGAGCCACTTTTCAAGGGACTCATTAAATTAAGGCTACATCATAGATCACATCTTCTTCTCTGTCATCCAATTTTTTACCAAATTTGGAAAAAAACCTTTTCATACACCTTAGATTATGGTGTATATTGTCTAAGCCTAAATTAATAAGAGTTGTGCTAAATACACCACAAAACTTGAGGTGTATTTAGTATATTTGCCCAAAATGGCCATTTTGGATAAACATCCTACATACACCTCAAATTTTGATTCGTATTTAGCACAACTCATTAATAGTAGTATGTTATGAATGAGGGAGGCCTTTGGCCTCCCCTCCTTCATTACCCACTTCATTGGTCCCCATTACTATGAGTAATGGGGACCCTTGGTCTCCTTGAGGCCCTCCATCTCCCCTCTCTACATGAATATATAGAGAACCAAGGCCTAGTGCCATGGTTACTCATGCTTTTGCTAAGAAAGTTTCTCTCTCTCTCTCTCTCTCTCTCTCTCTCTCTCTCTCTCTCTCTCTCTCTTGAGTCCTATTACTTTCCAACATGTTATCAGCACGTGTTCTTCCTTGAGCAAGAATCCAAGCCTAAAGTCCCCACCAAATTGATCCCCTACGCGCAAGGAATCTTTGGTTGCTGCGGCGATTCGTTGGAGCGTTGCGGCATTCTCGAAGCTTTCGGGAGCTCAGATTTTTATTTCTACGGATCTTTTCTACGGTCGTCCCTAGATCATTGACCGGCGCCCCGTTTACGGTATGGGCGCGGTGTCGTTTTACCGCAAGTGCACGGTTAGTGTAGGGTGCTGGTTTATCGAACTCAGGGAGGCGAGGTTGTGCTTGAGTCAGGTAGGACCTAAATCACCCCGAGGGGGCGAGCTAGCCCGAATCGGTGAATGGTTGTCACGGAAAGAAATAAAGGGTATGAACAACAAGAAAGTAAACCCGAGACTTTGGTTTCCACTCCAACGAGAGACTCTCGCCGATACGGCCTACCGGTATGGATAGCGATCGGAATTAGGGTCTAAAGGTGAGACGTTGCCTCTGAAAGTGGTACCGGCATCCCATGGGCCCGATATTCCGGTCGGTGCCCAGGATGATACACCGGACTTCCCGGATTCAATCAGTGGGCACTCCCGTGTCCATTAACACTGATCGATCCCGGGAGCACTAAGCCCGCAACGATAACTCCCAACGTCTCATCCTGCCGCTCCCGCATGCTAGGATTCGACGTCTACGCTATGGGTGTGAGCTATGGCTAGGGAGTCAACCGCCAAGTTTATTCCCCCTTGGCCCAACGGTCAAAGGCGGTCTTTTTCCCGCCGATGACAATGAAACACCCCGCGTAACCGTTAGATTCCTAATCCCTATCGATTTCCTAACCCTATGGACGCATCGGGAAGAGCCCCCGAAGGGGTTTCCACCAAAATCCCAGATTTGGGAACTACTCACAAAAATCCATGAAAAAGCGATCTAAATAAAAATTAACCGTTGGAATCATAATCAGACGATTGTAATGCGGAAGTAATAGAGTAGTTAAGACAATACTAAAATTTGAGGAAGATCTAAAAACTTATAAAAGAGTTACAATTACAGCCGTCAAAATGGAGAAAACAGTAAAAAACTCGCAGCTCCCCCGTTTCTGGAACCCTAGGGGTTCTATTTATAGACTCTCGCATCAACCGATCGGTTGACAAGTCAACCGATCGGTTGATCCGTTACAAAATAATAACATAAAACGGCGAGCTTTCACCCGGTCATATGAACCGGTCGGGTGAGTTCTTGAGCGACCGGTTGGATCTTAGCGCCGTCGGGTGAAACGATCGGTTTGGTGCCCGTGTCTTCAGCTCCTCATCTTCAGCTACAGATGAACCGATCAGGTGAGAGTCACCCGATCGGTTGGCATTTTGCTCGAAAAAACAGAGAATAAGCCCCCGCTGAACCGGTCTGTGAACCGGTCGGGTTACTTCCATGTGAGCTCCGGCTGAGACCGGGTGGTGCACGCGTGCATCACCCGATCGGTTGGAGATGACCAACCGACCGGGTGAGGGGCTGAAAAATGAATTCTTCGATGTTTGACCCCCTGGATCACGCGTGACTCCTCCCGTTGCTCCGGGGACTTGAGATATCATCGTTAAACGTCCCCTACGTGGTCAATCCCCTGCAATCATGGATAAACAAAGAAAAGTGAAAGAAAACGAGAAAATACAAGAAAACAAGTAAAAGACAGCGGAAAAACACGGAGAAACACAAAAGAAAACGTGCGTGAATATATGAAATATAAACGCACGTCAAAATTCCCCAAGCTGAACTCTTCCTCGTCCTCAAGGAAGACGAGTGAGAGTAGGAGCTCGGAGGGGAAAAATAGAGAGGAAGGAAGAAAAAGAAAACTCTAAATCCTAGATCGTCCGTCAGAGCCAACAAAATCAAAAACAACACACCAAGCAAGCAAACGCCAAATCACACCACCAAACCTAGGAAAACGAGTCCAAATAAGTGTCGTGGGCCCACGCAGTGAAGCGCGAGTGAGTGCAGTCGTGTGCTAGCAAATGGTGTCGCTTTCTACAATGTGCTATGAGGCTCGATATACACAAATCCAAGATATGACCCAAATATCGATTCGAATTGAATTAAGCGGCGAATATATAGTTCAAGCATGCATGAGAATAGAGAGAATCGAAACATATCATGCGTCAGGGACTCCACAACTAGGGTTAAGGAAATCACAGCACTATAGCCTAGATACTAGCTAAAAAGTTCCTAAGCCAAGTGTTTTCGATAACGATAGGGGTTGAGATGATGTGGAGTAGAACACTCGGTGCAAATTCTCGCCTTCCCTTTATTCACTGTAAGTAGGAAAATATTCACACTGGGATTTTTTTTTGGGTTTTGGGTATTTGTATTTTTTTTTGGCTTTTCGGCTATACAAAATTTTTCTTTTCCTCTCTTTTTGGGTTTTTCTTTTCTTTTCTTTTTTTTATTTTTGGGTTTTTGGCTATACACATGTGCACTCTCCCAAGTGGGAGAACGGTACACGACGAGGGGATTTGCACCAAGTAAAACAAAA
Source organism: Scilla litardierei (assembly GCA_030789695.1). Lineage (NCBI taxonomy): Eukaryota > Viridiplantae > Streptophyta > Magnoliopsida > Asparagales > Asparagaceae > Scilla > Scilla litardierei. Next base: position 49,102,373 of record CM061135.1, read on the forward strand.
AAGAAGTCGAAATCTAAACACTCGGGCAAAGGAATCTATTCTCGTTAAATAGAGCATAGGCTAAATGGATTATCCTAGTCCTTAATTGTGGAATCCCGACGCATGCGAATTGAAATATATGATATAAATTTAGCATGCATATGATGGAAGCAAGTACCGCATATTCAAATCGAAGCATGATAATCTAGGGGTCATTCCTGGACAGGTATATAACGTAAAATCACCAAGTAGAAGTACATCAAATAGCTAGGCACGACGCACAACTCACAAAAAGCTAAGTGGACCTCACGATGCGTGAAATGCAAGAGGGCTCGAAATCCTAGGGTTAGTGAGTGTGATTATCGATGCAATGCTAGGTGTGTGTGATTTTGTGGCGATTCATCATAGGATTCATCTCTAGGAGAAAGAGCTAAAAAGAAGAGAAGAGAAAAACAAAGAAAAAATAAAAACACGATGAAAACGACACAAAAAACGAAAAAGAAGGACTCAGACGACGCACACAGTGTGACTCCCCCAAGCTGAAGTTTGCATTGCACTCAATGCAATATGAGTGAGTACGGGAGGGCAATGAAGATGGGGGGGAATACGCACCGACACAAAAAGAAATGATAACGAGGAAAACACAGAGATGAAACTGAAAAGAGAGAAAGATCAAAATCAAAATCAAACAACACGAAAATAAAAATAAACCCACACGGCACGACACTCAAAAAGTGAAAAAAAACGAGCACACACACAAAAATGAGAAAAACAACAAAACACGACAGCACACCAAAATAGACGCCCCCCAAGCTAAACATGACAGTGCTAGCGAAATGATATGATCAATGAAATGCAGAGATATGCAAGGGGTAGTCAATCGGATTCGCTGGTACTGGAATGGTAGGGGGAGGGGGAGGAGGGAGGGGAATAGTGAATGAAAGAATCCTCAGAGGAAGAGGAGGGTGTGCCTATGGGTGAAGGAGGGGCGACAGGCTGGAGCACGGGAGGATCGATGTGCACCGGGGGGCTGTGGTGGAGAAAGATCGTACCAGGTGGGCCGACAGTTGGATGCCAATCGGGAGGATCCAAGGGTGGTAGATGCACTAATGGAGAATACCAAGGATCGGGGTAAAACTCCCAAGGCAGATGAGACGGTGGGTAGGGTAGCCGCAAAGGGGCCAAAGGTGGCAGGATCGCGAAAGGTTCGCAGGCGGGGCTATAGAGGTAGACAGCACGGTCTTCACCGAAGGGAGTGAGCATATTGATATCGATCAAGTAATTTCGATCAATACGGCTACGTCCAGGCAAAATAGGGAGGTCGGGAGGTACCCTTAGAACACAGCTGACAATAAGAGTGATCATCCCACCACAACAGATGGAACCAGAAGTGGCGCGGCTAACGGCAAAAATTTCGTGGACGATCCAATGAGCGGCGTTTATGGGCATAGGGATGTGCCCAAGGATCCTGTCATCGGACATGGCATAGAGAAAGAAGAGCTCATCCCTAGATACAGTGGATACATCCACGCGGGCGAAAACAGTGTTGGCGAGGATGCAATGGGCGAGTCGGTAACACGGGTGAATAATGTAGGAGGTAGGAGCCTCGGGTGGAAAGGTGGTGTACCGGGTAAATCGTTGCCAAACACCATCAGCCCGAAATTGAGAGTAGATGTCAGTTCGATCGTGGGTGGAATGTTCAGTATTAAGATCGGGGTGACGAAGATTAAGGATATTATTCAGCTCGATGAAACCCTGAGAAAAGTTGCAATTGAAAGCGTGAAAGGAGAAACCCCCATCAAACAACTCGAGGGAACTGAGGAATTCAAGCGTTAGATTTCTGTGTGTGTGAGCATGGATGTGAGAGAGGGTATGGCACCCGATACGGTTGAAAATTCTGGTGACGCCGTTCGAAAGCCCTAGAGCTTCGAGTGTGGGGCGATCGGCGAAGAGTGTAGGTCTCATCGGGTGATGAAGTAGTGCTCGTAAACGGTCAGACTACTCTTCCGTAGAAGGGTTTATGCCAAGGAAAGAGGGGGAAAAGGGGCCGTAAAGCGGGTCACGACGCGAAGATGATGCAATCTCTTTCCCTTTCTTAGACATGGCGACTATGTGGGTGGTGAAAATGAAAGTGGGGGCGAGCCTAAGATGAATAAAGGGCAAGTGAAGCAGGTACAACACCAATTTAGGATATTACAGATAAAGTAAAAGATGTGTAGAGTGGAAGAATGTTACCCATCGATGTAGCAAGATCAAGCGCCCGGGGGGTCTCGCATAGTAGGAGGAAACAATCCGGGAAGCTGCCGCTCGCTGATCCGACAAGAACAGAATTTTGAAAATCTTGGGGCTAAGGTTAGGGTTTGGGGGTTTTGATGATGGAATGTCGACGATGGCGAGGTGGCGGGGGTGGGGAAGTATGGGAGTGAGTGGGGATGATGGTTTAGGGACAGTATGTAGGGTCGAGGAGGTCGATTCTACAGCTGGAGGGCGTGAAATCACGTGAAGGGGATTTCCTGGGGTCGGGTGGCAGTCACCGTGCGGTAGGGTTATTTATAGGGGCGAAATTGAACCGATCGGGTGGGTTCTCACCATATTGGGTAGGCAAATTTCGAAAGTTCCTGTCGGCCAACAGCTACAGGCGAACCGGTCGGTTGACTTGTCAACCGATCGGTTGACCGCCTCCCAAATTTTTCTCGAGAATTGAGGGCTGCTCACCCGGTCGCTTCAACCGATCGCGCTCGAACTCAACCGATCGGTTGATATTCCCCAAAAATTTCCCGAGAGTTCTCCCCAGCTAACCCGGTCTGTCACCTGGTCTCTTCATTCCTCAACCGATCGGGTCATTTGGGGACAGATCTCGGCATGTATCTGATACATCTCAACCGATCGGGTGGGAACCCACCCGATCGGTTGAGGCCTTGTTTTTCTGCAAAACCCAAGAAACGCCTGAGTTCCTTCACGGAAGTTGTTTCGGCTGGATTTATTTATAAAAATAGAGAAAAATAAAGTGGAAAAAATCCTACAAAACGAAGCATAAGTTTAGAACATGGGTTGCCTCCCATGAAGCGCACTTGTTTAACGTCGTTGGCTCGACGCCCGCAGCGGTGGTCAATTAGGATCCGGAGGGTTAGAGGAAGAGTTGTCGCTCGTTGGGGATCCGACCGGAGAGAATTCTGGTTCTCCAACTGCATAGTGTTTCAGACGCTGCCCGTTCACTTTAAACGGCTCATCCCTTCCCATTATCTCGATAGCCCCATGCGGGAAAACCTTGGTGACGCGGAATGGTCCCGACCATCTTGACTTGAGTTTTCCAGGGAAGAGCTTCAGCCTTGAGTTGAACAGGAGAACTAAGTCCCCTTCTTTGAATTCCCTCTTTAAGATTCGCTTATCGTGCCACCGCTTCAGCTTCTCCTTGTAGATCTTGGCGTTCTCATAGGCATTGAGCCGGATTTCGTCAAGCTCGTTGAGTTGTAGCTGCCGGTGCACTCCTACCTTCTTGGTGTCGAAGTTCAGATTCTTAACTGCCCAATACGCCTTATGTTCCAATTCCACATGAAGATGGCAAGCTTTCCCATAGACAAGCCGGTAGGGAGTTGTGCCGATAGGAGTTTTAAATACCGTCCTGTAGGCCCAAAGCGCGTCAGGGAGCTTTGATGACCAGTCCTTCCTGGAATTAGCCACCGTCTTTTCTAGTATGCTTTTAATCTCCCGGTTAGAGACTTCCGCCTGACCGCTGGTCTGCGGGTGGTAGGCACGCCCCACCCGGTGTTGTACCCCGTATTTTTTCAAGAGGGCCTCGAATTTCTTCTCTATAAAGTGGCTCCCTCCGTCACTGATCAGGACACGAGGTACACCGAACCACGGGAAGATGTTGCTTTTAAAGAACTTGGCCACCACTCTGGAATCGTTGGTTGGACTGGCCACCGCTTCAACCCATTTCGACACGTAGTCCACGGCCACCAAGATATACTGGTTCCCCGAGGAAGAAGGGAACGGTCCCATAAAGTCCACTCCCCATACATCGAAGATTTCTATCTCCAGGATGTAGTGTTGAGGCATCTCATTCCTTTTAGAGATATTCCCAGCTCTTTGGCATTTATCGCAGGCTTGGACATAAACATGTGTGTCCCTGAAGAGTGTAGGCCAGTAGAATCCGCTTTGGAGAATTTTTGCGGTGGTCTTGTAGGTGCTCGCGTGCCCTCCACATTGTTGCCCATGGCAGTGGGAAATGATGGAAGTCGCCTCAGTTTCAGGGATGCATCTTCGTATCACCCCATCATTGCAGGTTTTGTATAGGTGGGGGTCATCCCAATAAAATTTGCGGACCTCATGGAAAAATTTCTTCTTCTACTGAAAGCTCACATTGTGGGGAACGATGGCACAAGCCAGATAATTTGCGATGTCGACGTACCAGGGGGTCCAGGAGGAAGAGACAGAGAAGAGATGCTCGTCAGGGAGTGAATCATCGATCGGTGTAGCATTTAAATCGAGAGTGGGCATCCTGGACAGGTGATCGGCAACAACATTCTCCGCCCCCTTCTTGTCTCTGATTTCTAGGTCAAACTCCTGGAGGAGGAGAATCCATCTAATGAGTCATGGCTTGGCTTCTTTCTTGTTCAATAGGTATTTAAGAGCCGCGTGATCCGTGTGTACGATCACCTTGGCGCCAACGAGATATTGTCGGAACTTATCCATGGCGTAGATCACTGCGAGCAATTCTTTTTCCGTGGTAGTATAATTTCTTTGGGCGGCATCAAGGGTTTTGCTCGTATAATATATGACATGAAGATTTTTATCCTTCCTCTGCCCTAGGACGGCACCAACCGCATAATCACTAGCGTCACACATCAGCTCAAAGGGCAGTTTCCAGTTTGGTGGCTGTATTATGGGTGCGGAAATCAATGCTTGCTTCAAAGTGCGGAAGGCCTCCATACACTCCTCGCTGAAGACGAAAGGTGCGTCCTTCACGAGGAGTTGGGTCAGAGGCCTGGAAATCTTCGAGAAGTCTTTTATGAAGCGGCGATAAAATCCCGGGTGTCCTAAGAAACCACGGACTCCTCGAAGATTGTGCGGTGGTGGAAGCTTTTCAATCACTTCAACTTTAGCCTTATCAACCTCGATTCCCCTCGAAGAGATGATGTGTCCCAGCACAACTCCCTCTTGGACCATGAAGTGGCACTTCTCCCAGTTTAGGACTAGTCCCTTTTCCTGACATCTCTCCAGGACCTTAGTGAGATTACTGAGGCACGAGTCAAATTTAGTTCCGTAGACGGAGAAGTCGTCCATGAAAACCTCCATGATGTCTTGGGAGTAGTCGGAGAAGATAGCGGACATGAGTCTTTGGAATGTAGCAGGGGCGTTACAAAGTCTGAACGGCATTCTTCTATAGGCATACGTCCCGAATGGGCAAGTGAAAGTCGTCTTCTCCTGGTCATCGTTATGAATAGGGATCTGAAGAAATCCTGAATACCCGTCCATGAAACAGAAATAATTATGCTTCGCCAGCCTCTCGAGCATCTGGTCAATAAAGGGGAGGGGGTAATGATCCTTCCTTGTAGCTTTGTTCAGCTTTCTATAGTCAATGCACATCCTGTACCCCGTGACAGTCCTTGTTGGTATTAGCTCGTTCTTTTCATTGCGAACCACCATCATTCCTCCTTTCTTGGGTACAACGTGCACCGGGCTAACCCAGCGACTATCGGAGATAGGGTATATAATACCGGCATGTAGAAACCTAACAATCTCTTTCTTTACAACTTCCATCATTATGGGATTCAACCTCCGATGTGGCTCAATCGAGGAGGCTTGCTCATCTTCAAGCAGAATTCTGTGTGAGCAGAGGCCTAAGCTAACCCCTTTTAAATCCTCAATTGCATATCCGAATACTCCTTTAAACCTTTTTAGAACACCAAGAAGTTTGGTCATTTGGTCTTCGGGCAGTGAAGAGTTGACTATGACCGGAAGGGTCGAGCCAGCTCCCAAATATTCATATTTAAGCCCCGACGGTAATTCTTTCATCTCAACTTCTTGGGGCCCTGACGCATGCTTTTCAAGCTGAGCATCCTCAAGGGAAAGGAGTTCTTCGTGGATTTCTCGGAAGCCAGCATCCGGAATCTCACCCTCGGCCGTGGCTCCGCACGGCGAAATTTCGCAAGGTATATTGGGAACGATCGAGGGAGGCACCGGGTCTCTTCCGAGCTCATCATAATTATCCGGGAAGAAGGCTTGTAGGTGAAAACAGGTTTTAATCATCGATGATTCTCCACAACTGTTTCTAGCTTCTCCATTGTCCAAAGACCGGGTACGCTCAATAGAAGTCTGCAAGGGATAGATTGATTCTTGTCCAGCGTAGCCTATAAACCCGGTCGGGTGGCTCTCCTGACAAAACTCTACGGATAACTCTTCTTCACTACATTCGAGACCATGGTTGTCGATATACGCCACTTCACCGTGAGGAAAGGGAGTTGCCATGGCAAGGTGCTCCTGCGCATCTCGATATCTCTGGCCTTCCACGGCGGCAGACAGGAGGGATAGTATATTCGAAGTATTCAGTGATTCTGCTAAGCTCTGCGCCAAACAGCGGATATGGTGAGAGTGATCCCAGATGTCTCCTGAAACTGCATGCAACATCCTTGCCGTAGGGCCGGGATCTTATACGAAAGGAGAGAGAGAGAGAACTGCACAAGTGGCACACACGTCAAAAGCACAGGTTGCATAAACGGGAACCGCAAGTTGCGATGGAAGCACGGCGATTCAGTCAATTAGCACTGTGTTCTCCTCCATGGATTCGGGATCCTCTCTTCTTCGCTTCTCGGCGGCCAAACGCCTAAGGGTGGTGTTAATCTCTGGATCGAGGGGAATCAAGTCGTCGAGACTTCTTGAACTCCTGCGCATGAAAAACAACAAACACCCGTGAAGCGACAAGTGGGAAAGAAACAGATAAAATAAGAAATAAAAATAAGAAAAAAGAAAAAAAGAAAAAGGAGAATGCGAAAATTATCACGAGGTAGGGATAAGAGCTAGACACGAGGGTTCAAGAGATCCTAAAATACCAAGCACGTTGCCTCCCCGGCAACGGCGCCATAAACTTGACCGGCGCCCCGTTTACGGTATGGGCGCGGTGTCGTTTTACCGCAAGTGCACGGTTAGTGTAGGGTGCGGGTTTATCGAACTCAGGGAGGCGAGGTTGTGCTTGAGTCAGGTAGGACCTAAATCACCCCGGGGGGCGAGCTAGCCCGAATCGGTGAATGGTTGTCACGGAAAGAAATAAAGGGTATGAACAACAAGAAAGTAAACCCGGGACTTTGGTTTCCACTCCAACGAGAGACTCTCGCCGATACGGCCTATCGGTATGGATAGCGATCGGAATTAGGGTCTAAAGGTGAGACGTTGCCTCTGAAAGTGGTACCGACATCCCATGGGCCCGATATTCCGGTCGGTGCCCAGGATGATACACCGGACTTCCCGGATTCGATCAGTGGGCACTCCCGTGTCCATTAACACTGATCGATCCCGGGAGCACTAAGCCCGCAACGATAACTCCCAATGTCTCATCCTGCCGCTCTCGCGTGCTAGGATTCGACGTCTACGCTATGGGTGTGAGCTATGGCTAGGGAGTCAACCGCCAAGCTTATTCCCCCTTGGCCCAACGGTCAAAGACGGTCTTTTTCCCGCCGATGACAATGAAACACCCCGCGTAACCGTTAGATTCCTAATCCCTATCGATTTCCTAACCCTATGGACGCATCGGGAAGAGCCCCCGAAGGGGTTTCCACCAAAATCCCAGATTTGGGAACTACTCACAAAAATCCATGAAAAAGCGATCTAAATAAAAATTAACCGGTGGAATCATAATCAGACGATTGTAATGCAGAAGTAATAGAGTAATTAAGACAATACTAAAATTTGAGGAAGATCTGAAAACTTACAAAAGAGTAACAATTACAGCCGTCAAAATGGAGAAAACAGTAAAAACTCGCAGCTCCCCCGTTACTGGAACCCTAGGGGTTCTATTTATAGACTCTCGCATCAACCGATCGGTTGACAAGTCAACCGATCGGTTGATCCGTTATAAAATAATAACAGAAAACAGCGAGCTTTCACCCGGTCATATGAACCGGTCGGGTGAGTTCTTGAGCGACCGGTTGGATCTTAGCGCCGTCGGGTGAAACGATCGGTTTGGTGCCCGTGTCTTCAGCTCCTCATCTTCGGCTACAGATGAACCGATCGGGTGAGAGTCACCCGATCGGTTGGCATTTTGCTCGAAAAAACAGAGAATAAGCCCCCGCTGAACCGGTCTGTGAACCGGTCGGGTTACTTCCATGTGAGCTCCGGCTGAGACCGGGTGGTGCACGCGTACATCACCCGATCGGTTGGAGATGACCAACCGACCGGGTGAGGGGCTGAAAAATGAATTCTTCGACGTTTGACCCCCTGGATCACGCGTGACTCCTCCCGTTGCTCTGGGGACTTGAGATATCATCGTTAAACGTCCCCTACGTGGTCAATCCCCTGCAATCATGGATAAACAAAGAAAAGTGAAAGAAAACGAGAAAATACAAGAAAACGAGTAAAAGACGGCGGAAAAACACGGAGAAACACAAAAGAAAACGTGCGTGAATATATGAAATATAAACGCACGTCAATCATCGATCTAGATGTATACTTCTTATTCCCGTAGATTACAACGGACTATACATAAAAAATTTTACCATGTTTGCATACAAGTAAAAATTAAAATAATACAAAGAAAAATTTGTTTTTACAAAGTAATTTCTTCATATTACCATGAAATTCTTTTTTTCCTCAGCGGGAATAAGAACCGGAACGACCCCCCTTGGGATGGGGTCTAACGGGCGCCTCCCGCGGCCGCACCCCCCACCCCCCCCCCTGCCGGAGGGGGGACTTCCCGCACATCGACCCCCCCTGCGGGGGGGGGGGGGGGGGGGGGGGGCTCCTCCCGCGGCCGAACCCCCCCTGCAGGGGGGGCGCCTCCCGGCTGAACCCCCTGCAGGGGGCACCTTGCATCTGATCCCCCCTGCAGGGGGGCCTCCACGGCCGATAACCCCCAACCAATGAGGAAGGGGGGCTCTTTTCCCTTCAATTTTAGGGGTGGGTGTCACGCCCCGCTTCCCAAAACAACGAAGGCGAAGCGTGACTAAGGCCCTCTTAGGCCAGAGCTGAGAAGCTCTGACCCAATAAGTGTCTGTGTGGTACACCAAGTCGAAGGTACAAGTCCCTGCATGTTAGTACAGAATAATAAAAGTACTGAAAGGGAAAGACAATCATTTTATTCCAAATTATTTATCCAAAGTACTGAGTCCAACAAAAGCCTGAGTCGGCTACAACGACAGAAAGAAAACTACTGGTGCAAGCACCCAACCTAAACAGAAGTAAACGGTGCTACGCACCCAACGATTAAGATGGAACCTCTGGATCAGCAACGGAGATCTCTAACTCTGGTCCTCCTCGGGCACGTACTCAGGATCGGCATCCTCCGGCTCTACGTCCTCGGGTAGCTCTGCCTGGTCGTCTTACTCCGGCTCGACACCTGACGTACAGCACCAAAGAAAGGAATTGTACGTCAGGTAAAGTCTACAAAAGAAAGTCAGACTCTACTGCAAGTGTACTGAACTATTAGACATCATTTTACTGGTTGATTAGCATGTTGGGGTTATAACAGAGTAGCAAAAGAAGTAACATAGCAGGAAAGTAAAGCACTGCAAACAGTAGTCGTAGCGTGTGCTACCGACTACAGGACTATCCTAAAGGTGACAGGACAAGACGGAACTAGACAAGACAAGACGGACAGGACACATGAGACACGAAGGGTTCATGCCTTACAGTTCGAGGGGGATCAGACCCTCTCCCCGTGCGCACGCTCAACCCTACCCCAAACCCAGGAACTCAGGACAAGAAGTACAGAGATCACTTCCGCTAGGGAAGCACCTGAAACGCCCGCAGGCTTTTTGTATCATGGAGATCACTTCTGCCAGGGAAGCATCTGAAACTCCCGTAGGCTTTTTGTATCACGGAGATCACTTCTGCTAGGGAAGCATCTGAAACACCCGAAGGCTTTTTGTATCACGGAGATCACTTCCGCTAGGGAAGCATCTGAAACGCCCGAAGGCTTTTTGTATCATGGAGATCACTTCCGCTAGGGAAGCATCTGAAACGCCCGCAGGCTTTTTGTATCACGGAGATCACTTCCGCTAGGGAAGCATCTGAAACGCCCGCAGGCTTTTTGTGTAACAAGGACATGACACGACAAGTGTAAGGAAAAGTTATTCTAGGGTGTCCACACGCACGCACACACAAGATAATCCTACGGTGTCAAAAGTTGTTGTTTGTCGAGCTTAGACTTCGTCGTCAAGTCTAAGTCGTCAGGGCGACCCAGACGCTATCATTTCACGTCCGGTTCTATACACTCACAGTCTAACAGTTCTAACAATTTAAGACCAAGACGCGGTCAAAAACGCAAGTGTGTACACTTGCCTGTGATGGCGAGTGTTTCGTCTGTCCGGGGCGTCTCGTCCAGTCGTCGCGTCCTCGGTAGTCCGTCTGAAACAGGTCACGGAGACGGTGTAAGGTCGCGATTTTCAATAAATCCTATTTAGGTTCGTCTCTAGGTTGTCAGGACTACCCTAATTGTCAGAGTCACGATTTGGTGTTATATCAGCCTAGATCGACCACTACCCTATATGCACAGAAAATTGTCCGATGGTCGATTTTCTACAGTGACAACATTTTACTGGTGCGAAAACGTAAATTTAATTGTAGTTGTCCAGTTTTAGTTTAGGGTTCAGTTTTGCTACGGTGTGGTTTGCTACGAGTTAGGGAAAACCAACCTCTCCGGTGTTCGATTTGGGATGATCGTAGCGTCTGAACGGTATAAGATCTGCATCGTCTACGGCGTCTCGGCTACGTGTAGCGTAGCGAAACTCGTCCGGGCAGCGGACGAAGTGCGTGAGCAGCAAGTAAAGGCGAAACAGCGAGCAACGACGTGAAAACGTTGATACGACGACGTCGTAGCACGGTCGTAGGCTGTCCGGCCTAGGAGGAAGTCATTGGGGGGTGTCTCCGACGGTGGAGATCGCCAAACAGCAGCGGAGAACGGCAGCTGATGCAGATGCCGTTCGCAACAGCGACTATGCCGGTGGAGGAGGGCTCCGGCGGTCGGGTGGGGCTGCAAGGGCGATCGGGGCGGCTGCACGGGCCGCCGGCGGTGGCTGTGGGGTCGACGAGGGAACGTCGGGGCTCAACGGCGTTCGGAAGTTGACGAGGGAACGTCGCGGGGGGGTCTGCGTGGTCGCCGGCGTCGAAAACTTGCAGCACTGTCACTGCCTGCGTGAGGGAAACGACGCCGGCGGAGTCTGTGGCCGTCGCCGGGTGGTCTCGCCGTGAAGAGGGGCTTCGGCGGCGAGAGGGGGCCGCAGGCCGGAGAACTCGCCGGCGCCGGAGTCGGAGGGAGAGGGATGCGTGAAAGAGAGGCTCGAGGGATTTTGTGTATGGCGGCTGCGAAACAAAACTAAACCTAGGTTTTGCACGTGAAGGGAAGAGATAGGATTGGGTTTTAATAATAATAAATAGTTGATATATAACTATAGGGTTTATAGGTTAAATGTGTTAGTGGTAGGAGATAGTAGGTGTACAATTTGGGGGAAGTCTAGGGGTCAATAGAGAAACAGTTTAGGAAATATTATTAAACATATTAATAGCTAGATATCGCCAGATTTGGCAACAATTGAATTTCGAATCTGATTTGGGGAGATCGACAGTCGAGGTTAATCCGGGTGATATCTCTCAATCCGAGCGTCAGAAAAATAATCCGAAAATACTGGGGCGATCGTGGAGACGATATGCACAGATCTACGAAGCCAGATCGTGCGCTACGACTACCAAAAATTTACGTAAAATTGGAAACGACGTTTTGAGCAAATGACTAAAACGCCCCTATCATTCAAAGTCGTTTTGCGAGAAAACGAGCCGTGAAGCGACGTTCCCAAAAAAATTACAATAAAATCCTACACTCACAAACAATCACAACGGCATATCACATCGCATATTTCGGAATCCAGAAATAGCCAAAAAGAATACGTGCACCATAAAGCACGTGCACGTGGAAAATTCATAAGGTCGGAAAGCGACCGTTACAGTGGGGGGAGGCATCTTGCTCCGGCAATGCTCTCCCCCCTCCCTACACCATTGAGGAGAAGGTGAAGGGGCATGACGGCTGATCTCTAACCAGATGGTTAGAGATTAGGGGTTTTCACAAAATAAACCCTATGGGCCATTGGGTTATAATTTCAGCGAGTTGGGCTTCAAGCCCATAAAATTACAAATTTATTTTTAAAAGCTAAAACTCTAATTTGGCCCGAAGCCAAAATTTAGAGGCAAATGATTATGCGTAACTGCGGAATGGGCCACAAGCCCATATAATTAAAACTATTTTTTGGCCCGAAGCCACAAAATAATTTATAAATTCGGCATTTGAAATATGAGAAATATTTGTACGGGATATAAAATTGGCATATTTAAACTCGGAGAAAACTTTGTAAAATCACAATTAATTTATATAGTCCATGTTGAAAAATTTATTTAAACATCGCTCATGCAAATTATTATCTATGGTTTACTAGGATTCTATTTTTCAAAATATAACTATCTTAAAGATCTTGAGATCGCTCTGCCGTTAGTCAACTAACCTAACGGTGTATGATGTTTCCACGTGGTCTACGAGATAATTATATTTTCTAGTTTCCTTTACCATATGTTATGCTTGAGATATATGCGTGGTTGTTTATTTTTATGCCTGTAGCATATTTAGACCTGCGTAGATGTTTAAATAAGTAAAAATGTGTCTTTCGGGATCGGCCATTGTATACCTATTTACATTCCTTGCACTTTTATTTTCTTTTGAGAGAATTTGTAAGTGATGAAATTTGTATAAAAAGCCAAAGCTCGGTGCAACAGCATATGAAGACGAAGGTTCAAAATGCAGATATAGGGACCCAACTTGGGTTTCCGAAGTTGTATTTTTATTTTCTTTTATGGACTGTAAACGAACTTTGGACTGTGTACTTTTTTGGGTATCTGGCCGATCCTCGCATTTTTACTTGTTTATTTCTTTATGCGTGAATTTTAATTTATATTAATTCATGCTTATTTTAAATTGCGTAGATAAATGGCTAAATTGGCAAGCTTCGATTTCGAAGTCATTGACTCTACAGGGAAGAATTACCTGAGTTGGCGAGTGGACCTGAAGTTCCACTTGCGTTCGATGGCCCTCCTTGGGTCCATTTTGGCTCCTTCCTCGGCCCCAGCAGCGGCCGAAGCTTCTGCTACATCTAGCAGCAGCTCTCCAACCACTATATCCGATGTAGATAAGGTGAAAGCCATAATCTACATTAGGAAACATATAGATCGGACCTTAAAGGCCGAATACTTAACGGTTGAGGACCCAAAGGACCTGTGGACATCGCTGGAAGCACGGTATAAACATCAAATTGATGTTATATTACCGTGTGCTAGTTATGAGTGGGAAAACCTCAAATTCAGGACTGTAAGTCCGTCGCTGAGTATAATTCTGCACTTCATATCATCCCCTCACGCCTGAAGTTGTGCGGTGAAGAAGTGACAGAACAGCGCATGTTGGAAAAGACATTTACCTCGTTTCACGAGAAAGATGTAATCCTCATGCAGCAGTATCGTGAACGCAATTTCACAAAATTCTCCGATCTAATCGCATGTATACTTAGGGCAGAGCAGAATCGAGACTTACTTCTTGCAACTCATAACTTACGTCCAGCTGGCACTGCCCCTATCCTGAAGCCCACCACGTTTCTCCCCAGAAGTGGAAAAACAAGAGGAAGGCTAAAAACACCAAAGGGAAAGCTGTAATGAAGCAACCAAGAGGTGCAGCTCCCCAGACAAACAAAAACAATAAGGGAAAGCGAAACTTCACTTGGAAGCGAAAGAACACCGAGCAAGTGTCACTTCCTAAGAAGAACTGGGAGGATAAATGCCATAGATGCGGCATGACTGGCCATTGGTCTAGAAACTGCCGCACTCCTCGCCACCTCCAGGATCTATACCAGGCAAGCCAGAATTCTCTACCTGAAACAAACTTGGCGGCTGTTCAGCCGCCAACAATGTTTACTGCAAAAGACTTCGAGAATGACGACCTTCTCGATTGAGCATCATCTTTTATCTATGCATTTAGAATTCAATGTATCTTCATCTTTTATTTGCTTTAGTATGAACTTTTATTTTTGAATGTTGTCTACATTTCGCTCAAATAAAATTTCTTTTTTGCTTATATAGATGAAGTATGAGTGCCTAGTGGACAGTGCCTCGACGCACACAATCCTTCACGATCATTGCTATTTTAATAGCGTAAATAAATATGACGGTCCTGTTATCACAATTTCAGGACTGTCCCAAATAATTGAAGGATCTGGTGAAGCAATTATATTGCTCTTAAATAACACAAGACTTCAAATTAATAATGCATTATTCTCTCCTAAATCAAATAGGAATCTCGTAAGTTTCAGGGATTTCCGTTTAAACGGATATCACTTAGAGACCAGAGATGAAAATAAGGTTGAATATCTGATTGTCACTCGTCATAAAGATGACCAGAAGATCATCTGCGAGCGATTCAAGGGACTCCCGTCGGGTCTATACCAAACATACATTCAACCAATAGAAGCCAATATGACTGAGCACCAGACATGCCAATCACTGCCAGAGTTCCAACTCTGGCACAATAGACTTGGTCACCCTGGAACAGCAATGATGCGACGCATCATCACTGAATCCCGTGGACACAAATTGAAGAACCTGAAGATTCTTCAAAAGGGTGAATTTCCTTGTCTCCCTTGTTTTAAGGGAAAACTTATAACGAGACCATCCCTCCTGAAAGTGGGATTAGAGTCTCCTGGCTTCCTTGAGAGAATTCATGGTGACATTTACGGGCCTATTCACCCCGCAAGTGGCCCATTTCGGTACTTCATGGTACTGATTGATGCATCAACCAAATGGTCTTATGTGTGCCTCTTGTCCACCCGCAACCTATCTTTTCCAAAGCTATTGGCACAAATAATAAGGTTGCATGCTCATTTCCCCGATAACCATATCAAGAAACTACGTCTTGATAATGCGGGAGAATTTACTTCACCAGTCTTCGAAGACTATTACCGGGTAACAGGTATTGAAGTTGAACATCCTATAGCACATGTTCACACCCAAAACGGATTAGCTGAGTCTCTTATAAAGAGACTCCAATGGATTGCACGTCAATTGCTTATGCAATCCCAGTTGTCGGTGGATGCTTGGGGGCATGCTATTTTACATGCCGCATCACTTATTAGGATAAGACCCTCTGGAGGTCATACTTTATCCCCGATGCAACTAGCATATGGCGCACCTCCGGATATCTCTCATTTGAGAGTGTTTGGTTGTGCGGTATATGTCCCAATAGTACCACATCAGAGGACCAAAATGGGTCCTCAGCGTCGTCTAGGTATATATATTGGGTTTGATTCGCCCTCTATTATCAGATACCTTGAAACCCTGACGGGTGACACATTCAAGGAACGTTTTGCTGACTGTGAATTTGATGAGAAACTTTTTCCTAAACTAGGCACACAGTCTAAGAAGCCAGAAGCTAGTGAGACCATTAGTTAGGACCAGAAGTCTTTGTCCCTATATGATCCGCGTACTAATCTGTGTGAAGATGAGATCCTGAAGATCCTTCACATCCAGAATACAGTACATCTTTTACCGGATAAGTTCACAGACAACCAGAAGATTGTCCGTTCACATGTCCCTGCTGCCAATACGCCAGCTAAGATTGACATCCCCATAGATGGATGCAATCCACCGACAGCAGAATTGGCTGTACCTCAAATGAAAAGAGGACGCCCACCAGGTTCAAAATATAAAGTTTCTCGAAAGAGGAAGACTCCTGGAGATACTAAGATTATCCCTCCACAGGATGCTGAGCTCAGACCAGCTACTTCTCCCCTCCTGATTTCCCCGGCAGAGGAAACAATAGGAGAAACATCATTAAATTTTGTACGTACTGGAGAAGTACTAGACAGAAATAGCATAGTCGTCGTCGACGATTTTGCGTTCGATATTGCCATTCACGTCACTGAATATGACGATGACGTCGAACCACGATCTCTAGCGGAATGTAAATGCAGAGATGATTGGCCAAAGTGGGACGAGGCAATAAGAGTAAAGCTGGACTCACTCTTGAAACGCAAAGTCTTTGGACCAGTAGTCCAAACATCAGTATGTGTAAAGCCAGTGGGATATAAGTGGGTTTTCATAAGAAAAAGAGATGAAAATAATGTGATCGTTCGCTACAAGGCACGCCTTGTAGCCCAGTGTTTTTCCCAAAGACCAGAGATTGATACCGAAGGTACGTATTCCCCGGTCATGGATTCGATCACATTCCGATTTTTAATAAGCCTAACTTCTCTGGAAAGCCTAGAAATGCAGCTCATGGACATTGTGACTGCATATCTATATGGCGATATAGATAAAAATATCTATATGAGACTTCCTGATGGGTTTAATCTACCCCCAGAGATGAAAGAGATACCTTGGGACGTATTCTCTGTAAGGCTACATAGATCATTATATGGTCTAAAACAATCGGGCAAGATGTGGTATAACAGTCTTAGTGATTTCCTTGCACAACAAGGATTCACGAATAATGAAGTCTGCCCGTGTATCTTTATCAAAAGAACGGGAACAGGATTCGTCATCATAGCTGTATATGTAAATGACTTAAATCTCATAGGATCTCCTGCAGAGATCAATGAGATATCTGAAATCCTAAAACATACTTTTGAAATGAAAGACCTAGGTAAAACATGTTGAGTATTGATTCCCCGGATTTGGTTTTGGATGATGAGCAAACATAAATATCTCGTACTAACTCTTTGTGAGCGCAGTTATGGAGATCGTCGCCAAAATACTAGTACATCAAAAGCGACGTCTCAAGACTTCTCAATACGCGTGATCGTGTGTCTGAAGCTTCGTTAAAGCTCAAGGAGTTTTATTGAAGTCAAGAGTGAAGATTGAAGCTTTGAAGATGGTTCGTCATGTTTAATTTAATGTCTTCTAGCTTCATAGAATAGAATGTTACGCCTTGAGTAGGACTTTCATTATAATCTTCATTTCGCTCTTATCTTAGAGCTAGGATTATCATAGAAGCCATTAGAAAATTTCCCGAAGCCTATCGCTTCTTCCCTCGGCTTCTAGTGCATCTTAGTTGGTTCACGTAGAAGAACCAACCGACTAGATGACGATCTAATCGGTCGGCAATTCCTCTTGAACCGACTAGATGTCCTTGCTCAATTCAGCCTGGCATTGTTGATCAATTAGTCAGTCAAAGAAGGTTCACCGACCGACTAGATGACGATCTAGTCGGTTAGAAATCCTTCTCAGACCGACTAGTTAGCATTGCCTCTGTACAGCCTATCTTACTGTTTACAGTTAGTCGGTCAAAGCACAACGACCGACCGACTAGTTGTGAAACTAGTCGGTTGGAAGTTGTTCTTAAACCGACTAGCTGTATTTGAATTCAGCCTATTCTATTTCAGCTGTTAGTCGGTCAAAGAACACTCACCGACCGACTAGTTGTGAAACTAGTCGGTTGGCAAGTCTTCTTAGACAGACTAGTTCTATATTCCCTGAACTTCATCTTTTGGCTGTTCAGTTGTTAGTCGGTTCATGTTGAATCACCGACCGACTAGTTGAGAAACTAGTCGGTCAGTTATCCTTCTTAGACCGACTAACTGCTTTAGAATTATGACCGTTGGGAATCTTTTGAGCACGATTTTTCTTGCCTCTATAAATACAAACCTGATTCGTTTGAGGCAAGGTTAGAGGTACATTATCAAAGTTATTTCAGACCTAAGAGAGGAGTTTTCTCAAGCTATTTCCAAGCTCTCTCTTCTCACCAAGACTCTCTCCCTCACTTCTTGAGCCCTAATTCCTCAAGAGAGATTCTCTCCATTATGAGCCTCTCAAGTTAAGAGCTTGATCCAAGGTCATCAACTCCACCCTAAGCTTCTATTGCTGGTCAACTTCTTGGAGCTAGGGTTTGGTGACATCTTCTTCCTCAAAATCCCTCTTTGCCCTAATTTGGTAAGTATACTGAAGGCATAGGATTTTGTGGTAAGTGGTTCATTATTTCATTGCATTTGATATTTGAATTGTTCTCTCGGTTGTGAGAGAAGTATGTGATCCCGGGTTGTGGGAGTCACATTTTCATTGTGTATGATTTGGTCTTGTAGAGGTTTTCTACAAGAATTTCATAGTGCTAAATCTTGGGTTAGTGGTTTCTAACTCAAGTATCCGGAGGGGATCCGGGTGTTTGGGACGTAGGATCACCGGGAACAAGTCGGGGAGACTTGGGTGGATCCGAACCCATTACATGCTTTGTTTGCGTTTGTCTATTCCGCATTGTTGTTTGTATGTTTGCACAATAATTAGGAATAACTCGCTTGATTATTTTAAAGTACTATTCACCCCCCTCTAGTACTTGTGCAGTAGCTTCGTAGGGCATAACAAAACAAAGTATTGTCTTGGCTTACAGATAGAACACCTAAGAGGTGGAATCCTATTACACCAATCTAATAATACAAAGAAACTTCTACGCAAGTTTCATATGGATAAATGTCATCCTTTAGGTACTCCTATGGTTGTAAGATCACTATATGTACATAAGGACCCCTTCCGGCCTCTGAAAGAGGGGGATGAGATACTGGGTCCTGAAGTACCCTACCTCAGTGCCATTGGAGCACTTCTATATCTGGCTAACTGTACGCGTCCCGATATAGCGTTTACAGTTAATCTCCTAGCCAGACACAGTGCAGCGCCCACAAAGCGCCACTGAAACGGAGTAAAGCATCTTCTGCGATACCTCCAGGGTTCAATTGATCTGGGACTTTACTACCAGAGAGGTGCCTCCCCCAAGTTATTTGGTTATGCTGATGCATGTTATCTCTCAGATCCGCATACGGCAAAATCCCAGACATGTTTTGTTTTTACCTACGGAGGTACTGCTATTTCCTGGAGATCGGTAAAGCAAACCACAACAGCTGCATCTTCCAACCATTCAGAGCTCATCACGATCCATGAAGCAAGCAGAGAATGTTTTTGGTTACGCTCCGTCGTCCAACACATTCTCCAATCCACTGGCCTGAAGACTGGTGATTTGGAGCATACTGCCCTATTTGAGGACAACGCCGCGTGCATTGCTCAGCTTCAGAAGGGCTACATCAAAGGCGACAGGACAAAGCACATTTCTCCCAAATTCTTCTGGACGCACGAGCAAAAGAACGACAAGCAGATTGAAGTTCGACAGATCCAGTCCTGCAACAACTTAGCTGATCTTTTTACTAAGTCTTTCCCAAATGTACTCTTGTAAAGCTTGTAAAGAACATTGTTATGCGACAATTGAAAGACCTGCAAGCCTGAAGCTTGTACGGATTAGGGGGAGTAACCTGTGGGTTGCACTCTTTTTCCTTAAGCTGTTGGGTTTTCCCACTGGGTTTTCCACAGCTAAGGTTTTAACGAGGCAAACACACTTACTCTGGATCAAGAAGTATCCACCCCTCTTTACCTCAGATAGACAGATACTGAGACCAAAGTGATGAATATGTAAGGGGGAGTGTTATGAATGAGGGAGGCCTTTGGCCTCCACTCCTTCATTACCCACTTCATTGGTCCCCCTTACTATGAGTAATGGGGACCCTTGGTCTCCTTGAGGCCCTCCATCTCCCCTCTCTACATGAATATATAGAGAACCAAGGGATTGTGCCATGGTTACCCATGCTTTTGCTAAGAAAGTTTGTCAATCTGTCTCTTGAGTTAAATTACTTTCCAACATAGTACTACTACTAAAATCGTATTATTATTACTGCAGAAATGACACGTGGCGATCTCAGACCGATGACGTGGCCGCGGCAAAGGAAAATGCCGAATCGAATAAAACCCCAAATATTCCCCTCTCTCGGGCTCCCACCGATCGAATATTCTATCCGAATATTCTCACTCTTCTTTCTCTCTCATCGAATCAACTGCCCCTTCTTTCTATCTCCTCTCCTTATATCATCACGAAACGCCCCTCTTTTTTCTTCATACAAAAATTTCCCCATTTAAAAAACGTCTAAGATTTCGATCGATCGGGTAAAAATTCGAGTGAAATAATGAAGTTTGGGAAGAGTTTGAGCAATCAGATCGAGGAGACGCTGCCGGAATGGAGAGACAAGTTCCTGTCGTATAAGGATCTGAAGAAGAAGCTCAAGCTCATCGGCGCCGCCAGCGCCGGCGTAGATCGGCCGGCCAAGCGTGCGAGGGTCTCTGCAGCCGACGATAACGGCTTCGGGGAGGCCGGAGAGGCGATGACGAGCGAGGAGGAGGAGTTCCTGACGCTGCTCGAGGACGAGCTCGAAAAATTCAATGGATTCTTCGTCGAGAAGGAGGAAGAATACATCATCCGCCAAAAGGTATTTTCTTTATAATTTTTTGTGTGTTTCGTTGGATGTGTTAAGTGCTAACATGCGCCGAAGGAATCCTCTTTTTGTGAGGTCTTATCTTTATGACGGCGTTTAGAGATTCCATAGATTGATCTGTGGGTTTTGTGCTAACGTGGATGATTTTGATTGGTTACAGGAGCTGCAGGATCAGGTGGCGAGGGCAGTGGAGAGAGAATCGACGGAGGAGCTGATGAAGGTGAGGAAGGAGATTGTAGATTTTCATGGGGAGATGGTGCTCCTCGAGAACTACAGTGCCCTCAACTACACAGGTAAAATTTTGCCTTGAACTAGTGAGTTTGTTGGTAAAATTTCATTTTGTTCACTAAACTTATAAAAAATTCCTTCTTTTTTTTATTCGCATATTGAAATCTTGTTATAATCTATGTATCGTGGTAGAATTAATAGACAAAAACTAGAAAGACATTTTTAAGAGCATTAACTATGTTATTAAGCTTTGCAAGTTTGTCTTGCTGGTATCAATATTTTGTGGGTTATATGTGTGAGATTTTCGATATGAATTATAGAACTTAGATTCAGGTTGACATAACACTCACTAGAAGTTGTACCGCGGCTGAATAGTTCCATTCTTGAGTAGACAGTTGCATGGAAATAATTATGTGTGATATCGTTATATGACGTGTTTAGTTAAACATTAATGATTTTTAAACTTAAATTTGGAACTTTTGCGTGATTCCTTATGATCGACATATTTGACCATTTGTCAACTAGGGACAAATATTGGTGTTACATGTTTGACACGTTTCTAATGGAAACCTACCGATTAGTTGACGCCAAGTTGGCAAATGCTTGACCATGCCTTGAGTGATCATAGTTATAATTGCAAGATTCATGAGTTATTCAAAGACTTGTGAACCAGTGATACACCGAATCAGTTTGCAAAAGAGACAGACTATATACACCCCTAAGGATAGGGGTGTATGTGATTATTAGATGTTAAAATTGGTAAAAAGGAAGTGAGAGATCGAGTGAAATGACTTGATGATGTGGAATTATTTCCATATTTAGCACATAATCATCACATAGACCCCTGGTATAGGGGTGTATATAGCAATTCTCTTGCAAAAAATTCATCCGAATTAAACTATTCATGTTGTCGGTACGTGTCTGTCACTTTTTTAGTTAACATGACTAGATGGTTGCAAGTTGGTAATATGTCTGATCATGACATTATACGTCATAGTCATTGTTGCAAGATTCGTAAATTATTCTAAGATTTGTGAGCTGGTGATGACACGAATCTATGCACGTTTAGTTTATGATAAATTCATCCAAATTAAACTATTCCAGCCCGTGGCACGTGTTTTGGCACTTTTTAAATTAACATGACTAGCTGGTAGCAAGTTGGTAACATGTCTGACCGTGACGTGAGTGGTCATAGTCATGGTCACAAGATTCGTGAATTATGCAAAGATTTGGGAACTGGTGATAAGCGAATCTGATTACGATTAATTAGCCCTAACAAATCAGTTTACGATAAATTCATCCAAAGTAAAATAGTCCCGCAAGAGGCCCATGTCTGCCACATTTTTCATTAACTTAACTAGCTGGTAGCAAGTTGGTAAAATGTCTGATCATGAGTGGTCATAGTCATAGTTACAAGATTCACGTATCATTGCAAGATTTGTGAACAGGTGATAAACCGAATCTGATCGTGATAAATTCACTTAAATAAATCAGTTTGCAATAAATTCATCCAAATTAAACTATTCCTACTGGCGGCACGTGCCTACAAGTACCATTTTTAATTAACATGACTAGCTAGTAGCAAGTTGGTAAAATGTCTGATCATTAGGTGAGTGGTCAATGACAATCATAGTTACACGATTCGTGAAGTATTCCATGATTTGTGAATTGGTGATAGGCTGATTCTGTATGCGGTTAATTCACCCAAACCAAACTGGCAAAATGCCTTACCATGACGTGAATGGTGGTAATAGGCATTGTGACAAGATTTGCAAATTATTCAATGATTCATGGGCCAGTGATCAGCTGAACCTTTGTCTAACATTCACCCAAACCAAACTCGTTAATTCTTGACAATGACATGACTATGATGTGACCAGTCAGCCATGGTCGCAAGATTCACGAAGTTGTCCAATGGTTGTGAACAAGTGATAAGCCGAATCAGTTCGTGATAAATTCACCCAAAGCAAACTGGTAAAATGCTTGACCATGACGTGATTAGTCATAGGCATAGTGACAAGGTCGGGAATTAGTCAAAGATTGGCAAGCTAAGCTGACTTAGTTCTTGATACATTCACGGAAACCCAAACTACATTCACGCAACCCAAACTATTCCCGCACTAAAGCAAACAATCAGTGAATTATTCTAAAAATTCATGACCACGCTTATTTGCGATTTTCCCAAAGTTTAAAGCTGGTTGCTAGTACGATTCAAACTCTATATGCCAAACCCAAAGTTAAGGTGCTAACTGCTAACTACTATGCTAGGAGTTTTCATTTTTAAACCTAGCAACTATCTTATATTAAATCATCTACACCCTCACTTGATGCCTCTGAACGTTATCCCTATATTTACTGATTTTTCTTTTATCTTTCGAAACTCCAATTTCTTTTTTTGATCCTCTCATGAAAGCAGAACTTGTGACTGTGCTCATAGCTTCAAAGCTTTAATAGATCATGTGTTCAAGATGACAATTTGATGTTATTAAAAGTCTCATTTTAAGTTTCACCAAGTAATGGAGCTTAACATGCAGTTTGGGCAATGCATGTTCACCAGAAGTTGTCATGTCAGTCTGCTTTCATGTGGCGATGACAAAGCCTTTATTGGCAAAATAGGAGTAGATAATATTCCATACGCGTTATGTTGTTATATAATGAGCAGTCAAAGATATATATTGAGTAGTCAAAGAACCGTAATCTTTCTATGTTCAATTCTCGATTTTTCTCGATTTTTCTGCCTGGCCATGCATAACTGACATGTTTGACCATCCGTCATTATTTGGGGGTGGAGGGAGGGCTGGGGGATCTGCTGTCTATTCCCTTTATATTAAAACCCATTAACCAGCCAGAGGCTAGTTGGCAAGGTGCTTGACTATGCCAGGAGTAGTTATGAGTTCGAGGTCTGGGAATGTCAGGGATTCTTCTTCTCGAATATTTTCACAAAAAAGGCCCTTATATTGTGACATGAAGACTAATGAGAGAAAACGTGGATGAATGAAAGAGGATGCCATACTGTCAACCTTACTTCTAAAATATGTGGATTCATGATATCATTATATCACGGATGTATATCTTAGCTAAATGGTAGCAATTGATATATACTTAATTCCAGAATTCTTGTTTAGTCGCTTGTAACATGTTTGATCATCCTCGAACAAGAAAATGATTGAGGGGGCACCGAAATTTCTAATAAAACCCATCAACTTGCTCCTAGCAAGTTGACAAAGAGTTAATGACAAACAGTTATTAATAGTTAATTCCTGACCAACATCCAAAAATACCTTCTTGTTTTTCATATACCATGAAATTATTGACTTTATTTATGCATGTTAATGTGCTACCGTTTGATTTCGCCTCCCTATCACCTAAATAGACGTGAATACTAATAAGAAAAATCAGGTTGATACATTCTTTTCTCCTTGTCAGGTCAACATTTTAAGAAGATACCATTTCAAGTAGTTTATGCAGCTTTATTTTATAGCTACCATCTGTGCTGCATCGACACGGCCACACAAATGCGGACACAACATATTGACAAAGAAAATTTTAAAAAATACACATGACACATGTCACACTCGATATTGCTTCACAATGGAGTGTCTACTACATATTATTAAAATGAGCAAAATGCAGAAATAAGTTTACTGTTGTGCTGATCTTAAGCATGTATTTTAAAAGATGATTATTACTTTTATTTGAGTAGGTATAGACTGCAAATTCAAATACCATGCTTAGTTGATGGTATGATGATTTATACTTTCAAATTTTCAGACATTTTATTGATGGTTGGAGCAGGGGCCACTTAAGATCAAACTCATCTCATAATTTGACTTAAGATCGAGACATTCTTTTCTCCTTGTCAGGTCAAAATTTTAAGAAGGGACCACTTCAAATAGTTTATGCAGCTTTATTTTATAGCTACCATCTATATGCTGCATCGACACGGCCACACCAATGTGGACACAACAAATCAAAAAAGACAATTTTAAAAAATACACATGACGCTTGCCACACTCGACATTGCTTCACAATGGGAGTGTCTACTACTTATTATCAAAATGAGCAAAATGCAGAAATAAGTTTACTGTTGTGCTGATCTTAGGCATGCATTTTAAAAGATGATTATTAATTTTATTTGAGTAGGTATAAACTGCAAATTCAAAAAATTTGCACAGTTGATGGTATGAGGATTTATACTTCCAAAGTTTCAAACATTTTATTGATGGTTGAAGCAGGGGCCACTTAAGATCAAACTCATCTCCTAATTGTTTTCATTTGATTCGTATGTGACAAAATTGGATAAGATGCAAAAGATTGATCAACCAGGGGATTTTGTGTGTGTGTTTTTTTTTTTGGGCACGGGGGACCGCGGGGGGGGGGGGGGGGGGGGGGGGGGGGGGGTGGGTGGGGTTGGTTTTGGGGTAAAATGGGTTGTAGGTGGACGATTGGAATGAGGACTCAACTGAAGCTGCCGAAGGTTCATGGAGCTCAAATTGTACGGAACGTGATTTTGGTTTTTTGGTCCGACATGAAATCAGCTGATTCGAAATGAGACAGAGTATTTTGATGTTGGCAATCTGGTTACTCTATTTAACTTCATGGAATGGTTCTGAATTTTTGGAAAGGCTATATAGTTGGATTATAAAAGTTTTGTTTATTTTTTGAACAAATACTTAATGTCCCAAATTCAAAATCTACCCACCCAAATTAAAAATTTCTTATTTTGGATGTGAAATTATCTAAAAATAAAAAGTCATATGACAACAAATTAGTTAATTCTGAAATAATTCTGAAATGTTGATTTTGTTGCCATTTGATGCATGTGTGAAATATACTAAATTTTTTAGAATTTTTGTTTTTAGATAGTTTAAATGGGAAACAAATTTTTTATTTTGTTTCCCAATCTTTTAATTTGGGGGACTACATATTTGTTAAAAAATAAACAAAAATTTTGGCGTCCAACTCAGAGTAGGGATGAGAATGGGCATGTCCAAAGCCCAATTGGGCTTCCAATTGGGCATGCCACATCATCAACCTTACAAATCCTTCCTTCACGAAGGATTTGTAGGGATGATGATGTGGCATGCCCAATTGGAAGCCCAATTGGGCTTTGGGCATGCCCATTCTCATCCCTAACTCAGAGACACATAATACACATGCTGGGCCTTAATAGAGATCAAGAAAAAACCGTCATATATATAAACATGCTCAATTTTTATTTTTTATAATTGGAGTTGATTTGGTTTTGCTTAGAATTAAGGGTCCAATGTTATTGCATAGATTCTTCTTTATTCTATTTTAAGCTTAGTGGCACACTCCCTTTGCTGGAACTCCTTTCTAAACCCTTTGTTTGAATTCTATATGGGGTATCATATCTCTAAGAATATCTCTTTCGTCTGATCTAATTATTTTTTGTTGGTTACTCTGAACATTCTCATTGTGTACGAGAATGCATGGAACATCTGAATGGATCCTTTTTACTTCTATATGAAAATTGTATAAGAAACGAGACCTATTTTATCTGCCTCCCCTTTTTCTTTCTTTTCTTTTTTTCTTGTTTTCGTTTTTATGCTTACCCTTTTTACGATTGAGGGTAAAGGTGGAGAACCCAGGGGAGGACATGGGAGCAATGAGGGGCAGTTGGCCCACTGACTTGGAAATTTACCTTATATGTTTATAGGATTTGAACAGTCAAAATTTAAGTTACCCCCACAGTAATGCTTATCTAAAAGGTAAATAACAGTTGATACATGATTTAAAAAATTAATATGATGATATAATTTCCATAGTTATGGAATTTTTATAGAAATTACTTGGTTAAGGCCATATTGACCGAATTAAGATCTTGTAATCCAATTGATCAGATAATGGTCAAATAAGATCCTAAATGTAAGCCATTCACTTTATCCAGCAAAAGAAGCCTGTTAATATTTCTTTTCCATTCATGTTATTATTTTCAAGTAAACTTTGTCTTTTTATTACTTCAATTTTTTATCTTCTCTTTATTTTCTTCTTTTCAAATTCTTAAAACAAGGAGTTTATCAAATGAAGTAGAATGAATAAATTGAAATAGAACTTCATATCATTTATCTCAATGAAACTATAATTTTGCAATTGTGCTCTTTTATTCGAAATTTTATAAAATTTTCTTTATTAAGCTTTGCCCCAACTACAGAAGGTTGTTGGCTGCGACAACTGCACCTTGACCTTCCCCTTTTTTGGGGTGGGGGATTCATCTTTTATTGGGACTACGTTTATAAACACCTAACAACTTACTCCAATGCTGGTTGGGTTATCCCTAATATCATGTACACTGCACAATACTAGAGGTCCCTATCAATTCAGGACTCTACTTTTATCATAAGATTCTGCAGATAATTTAAGTATTCCTATGATAATCATATTTCTTATCATTGGGGGTATTGATGTATAGCTCCAAATATTTTACTCGTAGGTGAGGCTGACAGCCTTAAAGCATGATATCTACTTTGACTATGTTGGCATGTTGTCCTATGATAAGTTAATATACAGATTGAATTTTGATGCCAAATTAGCATAAGAGATCGTGAGCTTGAAAGCCTAATGTCTCCTTGTATGCCCACCCAGGGAACTCGGTGCAGTAAAGTTGTGCAATTTTGATTAGAGCCATTGGCTTTAGGTAATTTAATCCAAGGGAAGTAAATTTTAATTTGGAGGAAAGGAGCTGTTGTTGAAAGTGCCTGCTTGTGATGGGAGAGGATGTAGGTTAGAGCTGGTTGAGCGTGTTTGAAGAAATCATCTCCCCTTTTAGGTGAGAGGCGGACGGTAATTTGTCTTATTTGCTCCTCAAATTGCTGCAACAACTTCCCAGCAGGTTTTAATTTTATATATACTAGAGTTTTTCATCTTAAGCATTACCGAATAACATTAGCATCGTGCCATTTCTTCATGTCTCTACTTTGGTTCAGCATGTTTTATGGTTAATTGTGCTTATCATCATTCCGCTTTAAACAGGGCTGGTGAAGATTCTGAAGAAGTATGATAAGAGAACTGGAGCACTCATCAGGCTACCCTTCATCCAGAGAGTGCTGCAACAGCCATTTTTCACCACTGATCTGCTGAACGTGCTTGTGAAGGAGTGTGAATCGATGCTTGATCGCCTCGTCCTCTTCCCGAACAGTAAAGCTTCAGTCTGTTGCCAAGACGATCAAGAAGGCAACAATGGCGGTGACGACCAACCAAAGCCACAAGGTTCCTCCTTGGTTGACGGAGAGGTCCCGGATCTGGAGGAGATCGAGTACATGGAAGGCTTATACATGAAGAGCACTGTCGCAGCCTTGCGATCTCTCAAGGAGATTAGAAGTGGGAGTTCCACAGTCAGCGCGTTCTCGTTGCCCCCACTGAAGACATCTGGAGCAGAGGAAAGAATGTGGGAAAAGGCCCCCGTGATAGAACAGCTCGCCAAGTGATCTTGAAAACAACACGGGATTCTGCCTGGTTTGTACTTATCAAAGGTCAGCCAAACTTCCAGGTGGATCTTCGTAGTCTTTCTTTTTCGTGTTGATCTGTAGATCACCGCACCATGAACTCGATGCTGGGATCTACTAGAAGAGTATTTGCAACATTGTTGCTGGTTCTCTGTGGGTGTGCTGCCGCTTTTCTTTTTTAACCATCACATCATCATGTGTTTTACTTATTTTGGTCTCCGATGTTTCTAACCATCAGATGTTGTACAAGTTCCAAATCTTGATATATACTACACACTTCTGAGCTCTGATTATCCTCCGACTACTCTGGGGTTTGCTTTTATTTCATTGCATCTACGGTATTCAGTTTGCGCGTTTCTTTTCCTGGAAAGATTTCCATAAATACCGAGAGAGAAACAGTAGTGCACAAATTCATGCCAATGTACTTGTCACTACTTAGCAAATTGCATGATGATGCTCAAGAATCAAAATGATGATGTGCACAATTTCTGTTACTTTTTCATGCTGAAACAGCATTTTGTTCCTTCTGCCTGTGCTGTGTGCATTTTTCTTGCTAAATATGCCGCTCGCTTGTGCCCTTGTTGATGACTTGATTGTGTATCTTGATATTGTAATGTTTTACATCCCCTAACAATTAGCGTGTAACCATTTATAGCCATCTCATGATCGCAAGATCTTGTCAACACCGGACGCTGTAGATTGTGTTGTTTGCATATGGACCAAAAACTAATACAATATTTTAATCAAAAAAATAAAAAACTAATACAATATGCAGTCGATCCAATAGCAGCAGACGAAGGAATCAGCCTGCTAAGTTGCATGAATCGCCG
>CM061135.1:51951412-51975620 GCA_030789695.1 Scilla litardierei
ATTCGCTGTATTTTTTTTGGGTCTCATTTTTTTGGGTCATTTTTGAATGAAGAGTATTAAGTGATGATGATGCCAATTTCAATAAGAAAAGCTTTTGTATTCTCCCAACAAATTTTCTCCCAACCCAAAAAATTTTTTCCCCCCAAAACTTGATGTGACATTGCCACATAGGACAAAGTTCAAAAACAGCTCTCAATTGTAATATAGATATATTGAATATGTATATGTGATTGAAATACGTGTATGAAATTGATTGACTATAATTAGTATGAGTGTACTATGTGCGTGAAAATATGTGTGTAGTGGTAGTAATATTTGATTTCTAGTGCGTGTATATATAAGCACTCGAAATGAAAGTACTTGGTTGAATTTATGATGTGATATTGGTTGAGGGTAGTTACCCGAGCGACTATATATATGTTAGAAAGTCCGAGGACGGACTTTATTCTAAGGTGGGTAGGATGTAACGACTGGTTTTTGTATGATTGGATTATCAGTGTGTTTTTCTTGTGATGGTGCATTCTCTCCTTGTGTGGTTTCCATTTCCATAGTTCTCGCTTTCATTCATCTCGTTGAGATTTCCTAGCTTTCGTTTTCATTCCTTTTGATGTGATCTTCTAGCTTCTTCCTTAGAATCATTGAACTCGGAGTAAGTCACTCGTGACGAGCTTCATATCGATCATATCTTAGCGATAGGTTGATCCTAGAAACCTTAGAATTCATCCCGGACCTTCGCGCTCCATTTCGAGACTTTTCGTGCACGTTAGTTGGTTCAAGAAGATCAACCGACCGACTAGTTTCCAAACTAGTCGGCCAGGAAATCAACTGGAATCGACTAGTTCATTCAATCAATTATTCTGGAGTTACTGTTTACTCTTAGTCGGTCTAAGAACAACCATCGACCGACTAGATGCTAAACTAGTCGGTCAGGAATCCTTCTCAGACCGACTAACTCTCATTTCCATGATCTCTCTCAGAATTCAGCCTTTAGTCGGTCAATGAACACTCACCGACCGACTAGTTCTCAAACTAGTCAGTTGACAAGCCTTCACCGACCGACTAACTCATACTCTAGTTTTCCTGAGCGAGCTACTATTTACTCTTAGTCGGTCTGTGTTGATCAACCGACCGACTAGTTCCCAAGCTAGTCGGTCACCAATCCTTCTTTGACCGACTAATCAGCCCAGGAAACCCTAGTTTTGCCCTAGCCGCCACACTTTTCTATAAATACGCCCCAAACGTTTTCTTCTTCTTCCTCATCACCCCAAACCCTAATTTCTCCCCCATTGAGCCCCCTTCTTCCCCAAACCATTGATCCTTCATCCCAAGCTCATCCATCATCATCCAAACCATCATTTCACATATCCTACCTCTCCTCAACCTAAAACCCTCATCAAATCCCCAAAAGCCTCATCCAAACACATTTCTCCAGATTTTCCCCATTTCCAGATCTGAGCCGGATCATTCTTCCGTCGCCGTAGTTCTCGTCGTCGTTCCTCCGCTTCTTCACGGGTAGTATTCTTCCTTTAATAATCTCATAACCCACACTTGATATTTGTGAAACCCTAATAAAATGGATCATTAGAAATCGTAGGGTTCGATTGTGAATACGGATTAGTTACCATTCTAATGTTGTTTTTCCATGACAGTGATCCATTCCCGTAGATAACAATTTGTGTGATGTGCCTTCGTTGATCGTTCTCCTCGGTGCCAGGCAAGTGAAACTTGCATCTCTTGATTTGGGCCATGTCTTAGGCCATTTCCCTTGCTTTAGCGTAAAAGAGACTAGACGGTGAAAGGATAGCCGTCTAGACGCCATTGACCTAGCTTGACAACGAAGCTTGGTCCGTCACCCTCATCATGCTTGTATGTCACGTTTAATTTCAATTAACGATACGCGTATTAACTGTTCATGTCATTCATGCATCTTTAACTGCCATGTTTAATTTAAATAAACGGTACGCGAATATTGTTCATGCCATTGCATTTTGCCTGTCATGTCTAATTTCAATAAACGGTACGCGAATATTGTTCATGCCATTGCATTTTGCCTGTCATGTCTAATTTCAATAAACGGTACGCGAATATCTGTTCATGTCATTGCATTTTGCCTGTCACGTTTAATTTCTATTAACGGTACGCGAATATCTGCTCATGTCATTGCATACTTGTATACTCATCGTGATTGCGTAGCATCGCTACATACTAGTGCACTTGTTCCGGCTAGGTGCACCCCTACGCCATACTTGTTAAATACACTTTCTGGCTCGTGTTCCAGAAGACGAGCTCAACACAGCCTGCGGGCAATAGGGCACTCGTTGAGTGATCCATTGTATTTGATGCGTGAACACAGCCTGCGGGCAATAAGGCACTCTCTGAGTGATCCCTTGTACATGACTACAGCCTGCGGGCAATAGGGCATCCATGTGTGGGTGATCCCTTGTACTTGTTACTTGACAATACATGTCACAACTACCACTTGTTACTTGATGTGTTCATTTGACGTGTTCATTTGACGTGTTCATTTGACGTGATTTACTTGACTTGTACTTGTCCGTGTTTAAACTTGCAAAACTTGTTATCCATGCCATACTTGCTACGTGCTACTTGTACTTCCCTTTACTTGTCACTTCCATGCTATATTTGCCATGTCATGCACCATACTTTAACTGCTAGGTTGCTAGTTTACCTTTCTTTCTGTTTCCTTGCACAAGTCTTTCCAGACTTGCTGACATGTGCCCCTCTCTCTTTTGGGTGTCACATGTTAGACCCAGAGCCAGAGCTTTGTTGCAGGGGATATGGTGTTGCTGATGCTGATGTTTGCTGTGGAGGTGAGTGAACACCAGGGGCCCATATTGAAGACCGCTCGTGTTCACTTCTTTGTTTAGGTTTGCTGTTAGTTGTTGGTGCGTGGCACCTTTGTATGTATGTTATACCTTGTTGGCCATGTTGGGCCTTAGACTCTTTTTCCTTTAGACTGGTGGCTTTTCTGTGATATTGTAATTTGTTTATGGACATTTGGAGATTCAATAAAATGTCGTCTCATTTCCTTATTATCATCGTTGTTTCGTTTCTCTTTGCAAGGACCTGCCATAATAAGTGTTTTTTACGCTTATCAGACTTGGAGCTTCACAGCTTCAAGTTTGTGCTGACCTTCTCACGTCTCGCCTCCACATCATTGGGAAGCGGGGCGTGACATGCTGACTGCGGAACAGGCCACTCTCTGATGGCCCTGATCTTCTCGGGATCCACTGAAATACCATCTCCAGTCACCACATGCCCGAGAAAAGAAACTCTCTCCAGCCAAAACTCGCACTTCGAAAACTTAGCATACAGCCGATGCTTCCTCAAAATCTCCAACACCGACCTCAAGTGCGATGCATGCTCCTCCTTCGACTTTGAATAGATCAGAATTTCGTCGATTGTCACGCCCCGCTTCCCAAAAATATGTAGGCGAAGCGTGAGAAGGTCCGCTCAGACTTGAAGCAACAAAGCTGCAAGTCCGATAAGCGTCGATCAAGTTTAAAACTGCAGGTCCTTGCAACGCTAACGAAACAAAGATAATAATAATTAAATGGGACAAAAGAAATATCTCAGAATATCCATAAAATAAGTTTCCAACATCGCAGAAAAGCCACCAGGCTAAAAGAAAAAGTCTAAAGGCCCAAACATGGCCAACAAAAGTACAAAGTACAAAACAACGGTGCTACGCACCAATAACTAACAAAAGGCCTAAAACAACATAAAGCTCAACAAAACTCAAAGCATGGTCATCGGTGTCCACCAAAATCCTCCTGGGCAATCATGGACTCAGACTCAGCGTCAGCAACTCATCACGTACACAGCAACGGTCTCTGGCTCAGGTCTAACATGTGACACCCAAAAGAGCAAGGGGCACATGTCAGCAAGTCTACAAGAGACTTGTGCAAGGAAACTGAAAGTAAGGTGAACAACCTAGCAGTTCTAGCATGAATGCGATGACATGGCAGTTTAAAGTATGAGTGCAACAGGTAAGGTAAAGTAAAGTAAAGTACGAGCATGGCATGGCATTCACAAGACAAGTACAAGACAAGGAAAGTAAGCACCTCGTGCACAGAGATTCCGCCTTTTGGCTAGAGGGCTGATCGGGCCACTCCTAAGCTCAAGTGAACGTTTATCCCTACCCCCCCACGTGTGTCGAGCCAGGGCCTTACCCCCGAACACGGAATGCTCGCTTCTGGACCACGAGCCAGGAAGTGTGTAAACAAGTATGGCCTAGGGGTGCACCTAGCCAGGGACACGGAAACACGGATTTGTACAAGTATTTTGTAGCGTGTGCTACGATGCAACAATCAAGTTGGATGACATGTAAGATGCAATGCATGGCAGTTAAAAGTACGTACAGTTTAAGGAAAGTAAACGTGACAGTTTAGTATGCATGAACAACAAGTTTAAAGGGTTGGATCTAGCTTCGTTGTCAAGCTAGATCAATTAGGTGACGGATCTAGTTTCGTTGTCAAACTAGATCAAGTAGGCGTCTAGCCAGCTATCATTTCACTGACTAGTCTCTTTTACGCTAGGAACAAGAAAGTGGCCTAAAACATGGCCCTACACAAGAGTTGGCAAGTTTCACTTGCCTGCAAGTACGACATCTGAGCACACCGTCCAATAAGTCCAAAAATCACCATTATTCTACGTGCACAAGTCCACCGGCCTAAAGTCCATATTATTAATCTTCATTAGTGAATTTAAAACATTTAAAATACTTTGAAAATACTGGTTTTAGTCTTGATTAGCATGCATTGGGTTGGGGGTCCTAGGGGTGCAAAGCGTTACCTCAACACGACGCGAAAGCTACACCGGCGTCGGGTAGCGACACCGGGGGTTGGAATAATAGAACGCGCTCCAAGTCCTGATTCCAATATAGTTTCCTCGCTGGAAAGTTCAGAGCATCAACCCGGGCGACGATTCCAGATTCCAAAGCTCGTACGTGTGACGACGGGCTACGACGGGTCGCAACGTCGTGCACGGCGAATCATCGGAGAGAAAGCACCTAGGTGGGGCCCACAGTAGTCCTAGGGACCTTTGGGGGACCCACAATAACTCTGGAGAACTTGGGGGGCCCTCGGTGGCAAGCGGTGCGACGGATGCGGGGTTGCGACGTATGGCCATCGGTCGTACCCCTCCAATGCGGGAGAATCCCTCGGTCGTGCGCTGAGAATGCGGGGCTGCGACGATTTGGTGTGCAGCGGCTGCGGGGCGAGGCTTGGTGCGAGGGTTCCTATAGGTCAGACCGGTCGGGCGCCTCGGTCAGACGCTTGGGCTGCAGCGGAGCGGGGGTTGCGATGCGGAGCGGTGGAGCGGGCCGGTCAGATCGATTGGTCCTCTCGGTCGGAGCGGGGTGCGAGCATTGCAAGGAGCGGCGGGCGACTGGGTGCGGAGCGGGCGCTTGAGCTCTCGGTCTGACCGAGAGCTCCCTTCGGTCGGTGCGGAAGAATTGAGCGGAGCGGCTGTGCAGCGATGCGGGCCAAGCTTGGTGCGGGGGCGGCCAGCGGTCGGAGCGGGGGAACGGAGCCCGTTCTCTCGGTCGTGCGGCTGCTGAACGTCGCAACGTTGCGACGAATCGTCGCAACGTCCAATTTCAAGTTTGGAAGAGGCTAGGGCTAATTTCTTGCGAAAATAGGTCTTCCTAGGGGTTGCTTATATAGTATAGATGGGTTGACTTGGTCTAGGGCTAAATCTAATAGGATTAGAAGTTTAAAAAGATTTAAAATTTGAAATTCAATTACTCCAACTCATCCAAGGGTTTGACCTGGTCCAAATGAGCTGGAAATTGGCTCAAAAATTCTTTAAAACGTTTAAAACTCAAATAAATTTTATTTGGCCGGAAATACTTTATAAATTAATTATTAAAAATAATATAAAACTTGTAAAAATTATAAAAGTGGTCAAATGAACTCCAAAAATTATAAAATAAATATCGGGGTGATCGTGATGACGAATGTGAGCTAACTAAGAAGACGGATCTCAGATTCGACGTCGGACGACGAAACTAAAAATAGAAACGTCTCCCGTCAAGAGTGAGAATCGTCACGTCTCATCGAGTAAGTTTAAATTGTGGGAAACGACTCGGGAAACGTCGTTCCAAATTAGTGCCACTATTTAATACTCTCAGAGACGTTCACAACGGCATTTCACACGAAAGTGCTCACAAACGAACAAAGTCTAAAACAAACACGTGCACGGACAAAAGCACGTGCACGAACAACGTACCACGAAAAGTGGTCGTTACATCCTCCCCTCCTTAGAATAAAGTCCGTCCTCGGACTTTCTAATATAGCTAGTCGCTCTAGTAACTACCCCAATCAAGTCATATATTAATTCAACCAGGTATAGTCATTACAAGTGCTTATATATGCACTAAGTAGTCAACATTAATACAACCAACACGTATATATATACATTCACGTACGTATACACTTATACCTATTATAGCCCGTCAATTTCATACATGTATTTCAATCAGGTATATAAACATACATCCCTTATATAACCACTACCTACCTAATCACAAAACAATATTTCAGATACTCATATAAGGATAGTCTCACACTTAGCCAATACAATCCTTGCTATACCTATATGTAGCTACATATGCACAAACATCAAGGGTATACTACCCTTTAATATTCATCCAATACCAAACATCTCAACCATATAGTCACACCATACCATTATTAATCAGGTTCACTATATCTAATATACATTCACCACTACTATAATTTCACAATATATAGTCATTCAATTACATGCAATTAGTTCACCATATATTCACATCACGTACGGTCCTATAACTATATTTACGACACGCCACATATACCATAGTCATCCATACCTATATCTAAGCACATACTTACCCGTGCATGGTGCACACCCATACACGCTAACATTTCATTTACGCATACCAATCATACCATTATATTACTAGCACACATACACACTTAGTTTTAGCTAGTACACATACGTTCACATAACAAGTCCTTAGTAAATAACTATACCACAAGACCAACACCTATAACTATTTACTGGCGTAGCGACCCACAATCATGTGCGTAGCACAACCAGGCACAAACACTCCTATCACTATACATACATCAAACATTGCTATATTCAAACTACAAACATACATTCAATATACTTAGAGTATACCCACTCCAGCTTGAGTGAGACTCAGTACACACATCAGAATATTCTATATACGTAACACGGCATTCATACATATACCAATACCACTCCAATATTTATACGTCTACCAACACAACCATATACATACCATAAGTCATTCACTTAATATTTAGTCCTGTAATACATACATAGTTCAATCAATTTATACACCATAATAATAATAATATAGACATCAACATACGTATAATTATAATACACTCCCTAGTACACGCATACGTATTCATCGTATAGTCACACACACATGTAACTTATATATATATATATATTCACACCATAGCCTACTACCTATAATTAGTATACTAACTCATCCACACATACATAATTAAGATGTGCAATAGTCGTGTATACCTCACGGTATGCACTCATGCAACATCCCGTAAAAGCAAGCAATACCAATCAAAATTATAATCCTACTACCATATGTATATCACCTATATACTCATGCAACAAAACATAACTACTTACATATAAGCACCATATATATCTACCTACGAGCACATACTCACTCGTACTAGTATATAGGTCACACAATAGACCTACTTACTTATATATATATGTTCACCCATTATCATCACACCTAGCATATACATAGCTTTACCAATCATTTATTTCAACCATTATAAGTATTACATACACTACTTAGATATTTCAACGCTAACTCTTATATACACAGGCATCCCTAGTATAGTATAACTATCCACACAAAAATCTATAACTACTAACACACAACAACTTCATAATATCACGAATAACTCCGAGTATATATATATATACCACACAATAGGCAAGCATTAATATACTATGGGAATTCTCATTCAAGCCAACGTACACAACTTAGGTACGTGCACCACGAGAACCTCACAAGGGCCCAAGGGTCTACTAACAACTAAGAGTTGACACAGACATTGAAGGACCCTAAGGCCTAAGCAATAAAGAGAGATCGGGAGCGTGACGAGGGAAGGATCGATAAGCACGAGTTCAGATAGGACGAATACAAGGAGACGGCTTGGTTAGGGAAAACATTGACTCGATGGTGGTGTTTAGGTTGAGGGAAAAGGGAGATGTAGTGATGCTTATATAGGAGGGGAAAAAGAAAATGTGGTAGGTAGCACAAGTTAAAATACGGGAAATCTGAAAACTACTGTTCTTCAAAAAAAGTTGAAATCCCAGTCTGACAAGAAATATTTGGAGATCGATAAAACGAGTTGTTCAAAATAAATTTGAGTCGAACATTCATAATAAGAGAGAAAATGGTCTATTGGTTTTAAAAGTCATCATAACAGGAAGTAAAATCATTTACACGAATATTAAGGACGTGGTTTAGAAAATTTATACGTCAGTAATTCAATATAGTTTTGTCAAAAAGTTTTGGAAAGTCGAAGAATGAAATCAAGTAACGGAAAAATTTAAACTCAGGTTAAATGCTTTCAAAACTTTTAGGCTATGGAAAAATCAATATTGAAATTTCTTTTAGAGAAATCAGGATTTGCCAAAAACGAGGAACTGATTTACATAAGGTTCTTAATATACTAGCACAACAAGTCTGGCACGGACATAAAAATAATTGAAATTCAATTTGGTTTGGAAATTTTTCTAAAAGCGTGTATGGTGAGCGGAAAGAAAATAATAATAACTTAGCATAAGAATTATCAAGATCGAATAGCAAATCTTTAAAATCAAATCAGGGATGGTCCAAAGCAGGAAGAGGCTATGAAAATAGTAATTTTGCAAAAATCTGAAGTAGCGAAAATGACGAGCAAAGCCAACTTGCTGAAAACTGAAATTCCATGTGTCTTGAAAGTATATTTAAAGTAAACACGACGTGGCATTCGTATGACACAAATACGAAGGAAATTATAAATCAAATTGGGCAAAGCGAAAGTACGGTTCAGAATAAAATATATGAAGGGACGACGCATTTAACTAAGTACGAAAAAACATAGGCTGGAAAAATACTATAAACTAGTATTCAAAAATTCCGACAAGCGTTTTTAAATCAACGAAGGAGTAGGAAATATAAGATATATATATTAAAAATTTGGAAAAATTTAAACTTAGTGAAAGAGAAGATCGAAAAATACTTTCAGAAAATTCAAGACTTGTAATGGAGAGGTTCGAAAATTGACGACGATCGTCATGAGGCGATCTCGTGAATCGAGGCAAGGAAAATAGTCGGATGATCAAAACATACATACGCCTAGGTTATGAATCAGGGGAATCTACGGGAAAACTCCTACGGTCGACCAACTAAAGATTAAGAACTAAGCGCTAAGACTTTCTAAGGAGCTAGACAGTAATGAAATGCGTTCAGCTTGGTCCGAAATCGATGAACCCAAGCGAACGACTAAAGGAAAATCTAGAAGTCTAATATGGTCAGAGTTAGGCAAGGACCACTAAGGTAACTCCTACGACGATTAAATCAATTGCTAGAAGGGAGTCTAACTACAATCAGGGGCCTCTAACTATCAAGCACAGACGTCTAACTAAGTCTTCTTATCACCTAGTGTCCTAAAAACGACTAGACTCAGGGCTTCTGACTCGGATGTTGCAATTTATTTAATGGACATTCTGTTATTATCGTTGTTCCGTTAATTTGCAATTGCAAGACTGGACCTGCATGGGCCACCAACAAAACCTGTTACGCCCCGCTTCCCAAAAATATGGAGGCGAAGCGTGAGAAGGTCCGCTCAGACTTGAAGCAACAAAGCTGCAAGTCCGATAAGCGTCGATCAAGTTTAAAACTGCAGGTCCTTGCAACGCTAATGAAACAAAGATAATAATAATTAAATGGGACAAAAGAAATATCTCAGAATATCCATAAAATAAGTTTCCAACATCGCAGAAAAGCCACCAGGCTAAAAGAAAAAGTTTAAAGGCCCAAACATGGCCAACAAAAGTACAAAGTACAAAACAACGGTGCTACGCACCAATAACTAACAAAAGGCCTAAAACAACATAAAGCTCAACAAAACTCAAAGCATGGTCACCGGTGTCCACCAAAATCCTCCTGGGCAATCATGGACTCAGACTCAGCGTCAGCAACTCATCACGTACACAGCAACGGTCTCTGGCTCAGGTCTAACATGTGACACCCAAAAGAGCAAGGGGCACATGTCAGCAAGTCTACAAGAGACTTGTGCAAGGAAACTGAAAGTAAGGTGAACAACCTAGCAGTTCTAGCATGAATGCGATGACATGGCAGTTTAAAGTATGAGTGCAACAGGTAAGGTAAAGTAAAGTAAAGTACGAGCATGGCATGGCATTCACAAGACAAGTACAAGACAAGGAAAGTAAGCACCTCGTGCACAGAGATTCCGCCTTTTGGCTAGAGGGCTGATCGGGCCACTCCTAAGCTCAAGTGAACGTTTATCCCTACCCCCCCACGTGTGTCGAGCCAGGGCCTTACCCCCGAACACGGAATGCTCGCTTCTGGACCACGAGCCAGGAAGTGTGTAAACAAGTATGGCCTAGGGGTGCACCTAGCCAGGGACACGGAAACACGGATTTGTACAAGTATTTTGTAGCGTGTGCTACGATGCAACAATCAAGTTGGATGACATGTAAGATGCAATGCATGGCAGTTAAAAGTACGTACAGTTTAAGGAAAGTAAACGTGACAGTTTAGTATGCATGAACAACAAGTTTAAAGGGTTGGATCTAGCTTCGTTGTCAAGCTAGATCAATTAGGTGACGGATCTAGTTTCGTTGTCAAACTAGATCAAGTAGGTGTCTAGCCAGCTATCATTTCACTGACTAGTCTCTTTTACGCTAGGAACAAGAAAGTGGCCTAAAACATGGCCCTACACAAGAGTTGGCAAGTTTCACTTGCCTGCAAGTACGACATCTGAGCACACCGTCCAATAAGTCCAAAAATCACCATTATTCTACGTGCACAAGTCCACCGGCCTAAAGTCCATATTATTAATCTTCATTAGTGAATTTAAAACATTTAAAATACTTTGAAAATACTGGTTTTAGTCTTGATTAGCATGCATTGGGTTGGGGGTCCTAGGGGTGCAAAGCGTTACCTCAACACGACGCGAAAGCTACACCGGCGTCGGGTAGCGACACCGGGGGTTGGAATAATAGAACGCGCTCCAAGTCCTGATTCCAATATAGTTTCCTCGCTGGAAAGTTCAGAGCATCAACCCGGGCGACGATTCCAGATTCCAAAGCTCGCACGTGTGACGACGGGCTACGACGGGTCGCAACGTCGTGCACGGCGAATCGTCGGAGAGAAAGCACCTAGGTGGGGCCCACAGTAGTCCTAGGGACCTTTGGGGGACCCACAATAACTCTGGAGAACTTGGGGGGCCCTCGGTGGCAAGCGGTGCGACGGATGCGGGGTTGCGACGTATGGCCATCGGTCGTACCCCTCCAATGCGGGAGAATCCCTCGGTCGTGCGCTGAGAATGCGGGGCTGCGACGATTTGGTGTGCAGCGGCTGCGGGGCGAGGCTTGGTGCGAGGGTTCCTATCGGTCAGACCGGTCGGGCGCCTCGGTCAGACGCTTGGGCTGCAGCGGAGCGGGGGTTGCGATGCGGAGCGGTGGAGCGGGCCGGTCAGATCGATTGGTCCTCTCGGTCGGAGCGGGGTGCGAGCATTGCAAGGAGCGGCGGGCGACTGGGTGCGGAGCGGGCGCTTGAGCTCTTGGTCTGACCGAGAGCTCCCTTCGGTCGGTGCGGAAGAATTGAGCGGAGCGGCTGTGCAGCGATGCGGGCCAAGCTTGGTGCGGGGGCGGCCAGCGGTCGGAGCGGGGGAACGGAGCCCGTTCTCTCGGTCGTGCGGCTGCTGAACGTCGCAACGTTGCGACGAATCGTCGCAACGTCCAATTTCAAGTTTGGAAGAGGCTAGGGCTAATTTCTTGCGAAAATAGGTCTTCCTAGGGGTTGCTTATATAGTATAGATGGGTTGACTTGGTCTAGGGCTAAATCTAATAGGATTAGAAGTTTAAAAAGATTTAAAATTTGAAATTCAATTACTCCAACTCATCCAAGGGTTTGACCTGGTCCAAATGAGCTGGAAATTGGCTCAAAAATTCTTTAAAACGTTTAAAACTCAAATAAATTTTATTTGGCCGGAAATACTTTATAAATTAATTATTAAAAATAATATAAAACTTGTAAAAATTATAAAAGTGGTCAAATGAACTCCAAAAATTATAAAATAAATATCGGGGTGATCGTGATGACGAATGTGAGCTAACTAAGAAGACGGATCTCAGATTCGACATCGGACGACGAAACTAAAAATAGAAACGTCTCCCGTCAAGAGTGAGAATCGTCACGTCTCATCGA
The DNA here is from genome assembly GCA_030789695.1 of Scilla litardierei. Classification (NCBI taxonomy): domain Eukaryota; kingdom Viridiplantae; phylum Streptophyta; class Magnoliopsida; order Asparagales; family Asparagaceae; genus Scilla; species Scilla litardierei. The sequence continues at coordinate 51,963,933 of CM061135.1, forward strand.
GTAAGTTTAAATTGTGGGAAACGACTCGGGAAACGTCGTTCCAAATTAGTGCCACTATTTAATACTCTCAGAGACGTTCACAACGGCATTTCACACGAAAGTGCTCACAAACGAACAAAGTCTAAAACAAACACGTGCACGGACAAAAGCACGTGCACGAACAACGTACCACGAAAAGTGGTCGTTACATCGATAAAGATAGCGACAAACTTATCCAAAAAGTCGTAGAAAATCAGATTCATCAGATTCATGAAAACTGCGGGTGCGTTGGTTACACCGAAAGGCATAACCACAAACTCGTAGTGTCCATACTTCGTCCTGAATGCTGTCTTCGGAACATCTTCCTTCTTCACCTTCAGCTGATGATAACCACTCCTCAGATCCAACTTCAAAAACACCCTCGAACCTCCAATCTGATCAAAAATATCATTGATGCGAGGCAACATGTATTTTTTCTTGATGGTCACCGCATTTAACTCCCGATAGTCCACGCACATGCGACGCGAACCATCCTTCTTCTTCACCAGTAGCACCGGTACTCTCTACGGAGACACACTAGGATTGATATAACCCTTCTGCAAAAGCTCATCCAGCTGCTTCCGCAATTCCTCCAGCTCAGCGGGTGCCATACGATAAGGCGCCTTCGAAATCGGCTGCTCTCCCGGAACAAGATCAATAGAAAATTCTAGAGCTCGATCAGATGGCAATCCAGACATCTCCTCGGGGAAGACGTCATCAAAGTCCTGCACAACCGCTGGCCTCTTCAGCTCCATCTGCATAGCCACAAACTCCACCGGCCTGGCCCGAAACCTGACAGGACCAAGCGAACTGCTACCTCGGCTGAACTCTAATACTGGATGTATGGGAATCTCGAACACCACCTTCTTCCTCCGACAGTCGATCGTAGCATAGAAGCTCGCAAGTCAATCAATACTATGGACCGCATCATAGTTGATGATGTCGTGGACAATGAAATCAGCGTAAAGCTCATGTCCACAAACCACCAACGGGCAAGAATTGCAACCAAGATGCACCAAGACCATGCCATTCCCTGTAACGATATTCCAACTCTTGGAAAGAGGGAACATCGACAAGGAATGCTTCTCCACGAAGCTCCGAGAAATAATGCACATCGATGCACCTGAGTCAAAGAGGACTCGTGAAGGAAATGTGCACACCATAATCACACCTACAAACAATCTAACAGTCAAACCCTAGTCTAGCAAACAATCATGTTCAAGCAAACAACATAATCTAACAATCAAAACTAGCTAGGAAAGTAACAGCTAGATTGAGGATTACCTGCGATAACCTCATCCACAGCCTTGCTCTCCACAGCGGTCATCAGAAAAGCCTGCCTCCTCGGTGGAAAAACCTGCTGAAAAGCCTGCTGAAAAGCCTGCCTCTGAGGGACAAGAGCTGCTCCACGTCCAGCAGGAGCAGACGCTCTCTGCTGCAACGGCTGTGCTGCAACAGGTGCCCTCCAAGGCTGCTTCGACCTCGGACAATCCTTCATGGTATGGGTAGGATCTTCACAGACAACACACTGGCCCAGGAATCTCCTACACTGATCCTTGATATGTCTGATCCTACCGCAGAAATGGCAAGTCTTCTGAATAGGCCCTCCTGGCCTCTTGAACTGAGCTGGCTGATTAGGCTTGAAACCAGGCCTAACCACGGCTCTGGCCTGCTCCATAGGCCTCTTCCCAGCACCAGAAACATGTCCCCTCCTCTGGCTCAGATTCAGCTCCTGCCTCCTCGCAGCGACCAGAACCTTCTGATAAGAGTCCAGATCAGAGGAAGACACAAAACTCTGAAGCTCCAAAGCAAGTCTGTCACGCCCCGCTTCCCAAAAATATGGAGGCGAAGCGTGAGAAGGTCCGCTCAGACTTGAAGCTGCAAGCTGCAAGTCCGATAAGCGTCAATCAACTTTAAAACTGCAGGTCCTTGCAACGCGAGCGAAACAAGATAATAATAATGAAATGAGACAAAAGAGATATCTCAGAATATCCATAAAATAAGTTTCAACATAATAGAAAAAGCCACCAGGCTAAAAAGAAAAAGAGACTAAAGGCCCAAACATGGCCAACAAGAGTACAACGTACAGAGAAAAGGTGCCACGCACCGACAACTAACAAAAATCCTAAAACAAAAGAAAGCTCAGCAAAGGTCACCGGTGTCCATAAAACTGCTCTCGGGCAATCATGGACTTAGACTCAGCGTCAGCAAAACATCACGTACTCAGCAACGGTCTCCGGCTCAGGGTCTAACATGTGACACCCAAAAGAGCAAGGGGCACATGTCAGCAAGTCTACAAGAGACTTGTGCAAGGAAACTGAAAGTAGGCACAAGTAAAGCAACCTAGCAGTTATAGCATGATGCAATGACATGGCAGTTAAAGTTATGAGTGCAACAGGTAAGGTAAGGTAAAGTAAAGTACGAGCATGGCATTTAAACATGGCATGGATGACAAGTTTTACAAGTAACACTCACTAGTACAAGACAAGTAAAGTAAGCACCTCGTGCAAAGAGTTCACGCCTTACAGCTAGAGTGGTTGATCGGGCCAACTCCTAAGCTGATTGGTCGCTCAACCCTACCCCTCCACGTGTATCGAGCCAGGGCCTTACCCCTGAACGGGAATGATCGCTTCTGGATCACGAGCCAGGAAGTGTTTTCAACAAGTATGGAATAGGGGTGCACCTAGCCCGGGACAAGTAAGTACAAGTAGGTAGCGTGTGCTACGAATGCGACATTCCTTGCATGGATGACATGACATGGCAAGTAGTAAAGCGTACAGGTAAGGAAAGTAAACATGACAGTTTAGTATGCATGATCAACAATTTTAAAGAGTTGGATCTAGCTTCGTTGTCAAGCTAGATCATTTAGGTGACGGATCTAGTTTCATTGTCAAACTAGATCAAGTAGGCGTCTAGCCAGCTATCATTTCACTGACTAGTCTCTATTACGCTAAAAGCAAGGAAGTGGCCTAAAAACATGGCCCTACACAAGAGTTGGCAAGTTTCACTTGCCAGCAAGTCTGCTGGTATCACAAAACACAGAGTCCAATCAAATATTCACAACGTCCAGAGCTCTCACGCTAAGTCCGACAATCAGCCTACAGTCCCGTATTATTAAGTTGGATTAGTGAGTTACAAAGTAGTAAAAATAATTGTTTTTAATCTTGAATCAACATGCGATGGTTGGGGTTCCTACGGTGCAGATCTTACCTCAACACGACGCGAGATCTACTCTGACGTCGGGTAGCGACGTCAGGGGTTGGACTCCGGCAGTGCGAACGGTACGGAACGATGAAAACTCTGAGATAAGACACATGCACGAATAAGTTCGTGACGATGGACAAGAATTATCAGGCAATCCTAAAATGTCTAATGATCCGATTCTTAACAAGTTTTCTGTCCTACGATGGTTTCATAACAATATTAATGAGCGTTAAAAAAACTAACATGTTATTTACATCTAGCTGCTAGTACTAATAAGCCTACAATAATTTATCAAGCAACCTATGCTATCATTAGCTAGAAGTAGCATACACAAATCATTAATCCTACGAATTGTCAAATTAACATCTAAATTAAATGTTATTAGCATGCAAAACAACATTTTTTATTAAGCTACGAACTAGTTGACTAAGATGAACTTACTGATTATACCTACGCATTTAGTTCTCAATATTATAACTTATATGATGTTGCACAACTTAACAGATGTACTATAACTTATAAAATTAAAAATGTGACCAATCACACCATATCACAATATAATAAACTTTATAACTATACCTATATAATAATCATAACCCACAACTGTTCACATGGCTCCTCTCGCATAATAAAATGTGTACACCTACACTAACACCCTATCAACATGCACGAAATGAACTTGCCTGAGTTCGCTTGATCGCTAGCCCACGGGAAGTACGGCAGGGGTTTAGGAAGGAGGAGATCTTGGCGTAGCTCGAGAAGGAGTGTCGTCGCGCAGGCAGATGACCGAAGAGGCACCGGAGGGATATCGCATGGGCGTCTAGCCGCGGCACTGCCACGCGAGGACGGTGATGGGCTCGTTGCGCCGCCGTAGCAGCACAAGGGGGTCCGGTCTGAGGGGAGAAGTGCGATGTCAGGGGTTTACGAGGCTGTCGATGCCAGAAGAAGTCGCTGGGCGACAGCTACTCGAAGAGCAGTAGGCAGCCGCCGTCAATGGCGACCGGGTACTGCTGTCGGATGCTTGGAGTGGGGATCAGCAGCGCTACAGGTGGTCTCCGACGGCCTTGGTCGGAGGGCGGTTCGATGGGGGCTTGAGGGCGCTGAGATAGCTGATGGCGTGGCCAGATGGCGGAAAAGGCTGTGGTCGGAGATTCTCCGGCGGTTGGTGATGCCATGAGAACGCGTCGGCGCAGCGGCGGTTGATCGCTGCTCGGGCTGCAGCAGCGGAAAAACAGGGGAGCGACGGCGTTTTTGCGGAGCTCCGGAGATGGAAACTCCGACGATGGTTAGGCGATCGACGGGGAAGAGAACCACGGGCGGCGGTGGGTTGGTCGAAGGCGGTTGTGGCTGAGGAAGCGCGATGAGGAGCGGGGTTTTGGTGTTTGCGTGAATGAAAGGGAATAGGAGGGGGCGGCGGCGGCGGTTTTGCCTTTGAGTTTGCTGGGGAAAAATAGAAGCTAGGTTAGCAACCAAAAAAATAATACCCTAAGGTATTATAAATAGAGAAAGGGAACGGCTTACGTGGGATAGGGTAGGGGCTAGGTTGGAGTTAGGGTTTATTTATAAAAAATATTGTTTTAAAAAAATTATTATAAAAAGATACAAGAACTCTCACACCCATTCTCTCTCATGTGAGTGTGCGGCCAAGGTGAAAGTGGGGCTGGCTAAATCAACTTGATTGAGGATGTTTATTATTAATAATAAATTATTAGGGACAAATACATAGGTGAAACTTAGGGTTAAGCCGATATTAGGTTGGGCAAAAGTGAAAGTAGGTCAAACGAAGCTTGAAAATTATAAGATAAATATTGGGGTGACCGGGACGACGAGAGAAAGAGGACAGTGAAGGCGGATCACAATTTCGACGACGAGAAACGAAACTAAAAATAAAAAGGCCTTGCGACAAAAGTGAAAATCATCACGTCTCATCGAGTAAGATTAAATTGTGCGAAAACGACTCGAGAAACGTCGTTCCAAGATAGTGCCACTATTTAATACTCTCAGAGACGTTCACAACGGCATATCACACAAAAGTGTTCACAATCAAATAAAGTCTAAAATAAACACGTGCACGGCCAAAAGCACGTGCACGAACAAAGTACAACGAAAACAGACCGTTACATCCTCCCCACCTTAGAATAAAGTCCGTCCTCGGACTTTCTAATATATCTAATCACTCAGTAACTACCCCAATCAAGTCACATTATAATTCAAACCAGGTATAATCATTACGAGTGCTTATATATGCACTAGGTAGTCAAACGTTATCACTACCAACACGTATATATTACATTCACGTACGTCATACACTTACACTTATTATAGTCAGTCAACTTCATACATGTATTTCAATCATATATATAAACATACATCCCTTATATAGCTACTACTTACCTAGTACAAAACAATAGTTCAGATACTCACATAAGGATAGTCTCACACTTAGCAAATACAATCATTGCTCTACGTATAGATAGCTACATATGCACAACATCCAGGGTATACTACCCTCTAATATTTCCTAGTATACATTCAACACCAAACATATCAACTCAAGTAGTCACACCATACCATAATTAAATCCAGCTTCACTATATATATATTCACCACTACTATAGTTTCACAATATATAGTCATTCAAATGTATGCAAATAGTTCACCATATATTCTCATTACATACGGTCCTATAACTGTATTTACGACACGCCACATATACCATAGTCACCAATAACTATAACTTAAGCACATACTTACCCGTGCATGGTGCACACCCATACACGCTAACATTTTATTTACACATGCCAATCATGCCATTATATTACTAGTACATCTACACACCTAGTTTAGCTAGTACACATACGTTCACACAGGCAAGTCCTTAGTAATTAACTATACTACAAGACCAACACCTATAACTATATACTGGTGTAGCAACCCACAATCATGTGTGTAACACAACCAGGCACAAACCCTCCTATCACTATACATACATCAAACATTGCTATATTCAACTACAAACATACATTCAATATACTTAGAGTATACCCACTCAAGCTTGAGTGAGGCTCAATACACATATCAGAATATTCTATATACGTAACACGGCATTCATACCAATACCAATATCACTCCAATATACATATATATCTACCAATACAATCATATACATTCCATAAATCAATCACACTTAATATTTATTCAGGTAATACTCGCATAGTTCAATCACTCTATATACCATAATAATAATAATACAGACATCAGCACACGTATAATTATAATACACTCCTTAATACATACGCATTCATCGTATAGTCACGCTTATGTAACATATATATATTCACACCATAGCCTACTACCTATAATTAGTATATTAACACGTCTACGCATACATAATTAAGATGTGCAATAGTCGTGTATACCTCACGGTATGCACGCATGCAACATCCCACAAAAGCAAGCAATACCAATCAAAATTATAATCCTACTACCATATGTATATCACATATATACTCAGGCAACAAAACATAACTGCTTACGTCTAAACACTATATATATCTACCTACGAGCACATACTCACACGTACTAGTATATAGGTCATATAATAGGCCTACTCACTTAACTATACGTACACCTATTATTATCACACCTAGCATATACATAGCTTTACCAATCATTTTATTTCAACCATTACAAGTATCTCTAACTACACGCACTCCATTAGATATTCTAACACTAACTCTTATATACACAGGCATCCCTAGTATAGTATAGCTATCCACACAAAAATCTATAACTACTAACACACAACAACTTCATACTATCACGAATAACTCCGAGTATATATATATCACACAATAGGCAAACATCAATATACTATGGGGGTATACTCATTCAAGCTCACGTACGTAACTCAGGTACATGCACTACGACACCTCACAAAGGTCCAAGGGTCTACTAACAACTTATAGTTGACACAGACATTGACGGGCACCTAAGCCTAAGCAATAGAGGGAGGTTGAGGTCGAAAGCGTGACGAGGGAAGGATCGATAAGCACGAGTTCAGATAGGACGAATACAAGGAGACAGCTTGGTTAGGGAAACATTGGCTCAATGGTGATGTTTAGGTTGAGGGAAAAGGAGATGCTTAAATAGGATACTGAAGAGATAATAGGGTAAATAGCATAAGCTAAAATACGTGGAGTTTGAAAACTGACGTTCTTTAAAAGTTAAAATCCTCGCCTGTAAAGAAATATTTGGAGATCGATAAAACGAGTTGTTCAAATAAGTTTGAGTCGAATATTCAAAATAAGAGAAAATGGTCTATTGGTAAAAAAATTTTTAAAAGGAAGTAAAATCATTTACACGAATATTAAGGACATGGTTTAGAAAATTCTATCCGTCAGTAATTTAATATAATGTTGTCAAAAGTTTTGAAAGTCAAAAATGAAATCAAGTAACGGAAGAATTTAAACTTAGGTTAAATGCTTCAAAAACTTTTAGGCTATGGAAAATTTAAAATAACCAACATTGAAACTACTTTTTAGAGAACCAGGGTTTGTCAGAAATGAGAAACTGATTTACATAAGGTTCTTAATATACGAGCACAACAAGTCTGGCACGGATATAAAAATAGTTGAAAGTATGTATGGAGCACGGAAAATAATAATGACTTAGTATAAGAATTATCAAGATCGAATAGCAAATCTTTAAAATCAAATCAGGGAGGGTCTAAAGCAGGAAGAGGTTATGAAAATAGTAATTTTGCAAAAATCTGAAGTAGCGAAAACGACGGGCAAAAACCAACTTGATGAAAGCTGAAATTCCATGTGTCTTGAAAGTATATTAAAGTAAACACGACGTATCATTCATATAACAATTATAAATCGAATTGGGTAAAGCAAAAGTACGGTTCAGAATAAATTTAATATATAAGGGGACAACGCCTTTGCATAAGTACGAAAAACATAGGCTGGGAAAATACTATAAGCTAGTATTCAAAAATTCCGACAAACATTTTAAAAAAAATTAAATCAATGAAGGAGTATGAGGTATAAGTATATTAAAATTTTGAACAAAATTAAACTTAGTGGAAGAGAAGATTGAAAAATACTTTCAGAAGGTTCAAGATTCGCAATGGAGATGTTTGAAAACTGACGACGATCGTCATGAGGCGATCTCGTGATTCGAGGCAATGAAATTGGTCGGATGATCAAATCATACCTACGCCTAGGATATGGATCAGGAAAGTCTACGGAAACTCCTACGGTCGACCAACTAAAGATTAGGAACTAGGCGCTAAGACCTTCCAAGGGGCTGGACGGTAATGAAATGCGTTCAGCTTGGTCCGAAATCGATGAACCCAAGCGAACGACTAAAGAAAATTATAGAAGTCTAATATGGTCAGGGGTAGACGTGAACCACTAAGGTAACTCCTACGACGATTAAATCAATTGCTAAAAGGGAGTCTAACCACAATCAGGGCCTCTAACTAGCAAGCACAGACGTCTAACTAACCCTTCTTACCACCTAGTGTCGTAAGAAAACGACTAGACTCAGGGCTTATGACTTGGATGTTGCAATTTATTTAATGGACATTCCGTTATTATCGTTGTTTCGTTAATTCGTAATTGCAAGACGGACCTGCATGGGCCACCAACAAAACCTGTCACGCCCCGCTTCCCAAAAATATGGAGGCGAAGCGTGAGAAGGTCCGCTCAGACTTGAAGCTGCAAGCTGCAAGTCCGATAAGCGTCAATCAACTTTAAAACTGCAGGTCCTTGCAACGCGAGCGAAACAAGATAATAATAATGAAATGAGACAAAAGAGATATCTCAGAATATCCATAAAATAAGTTTCAACATCACAGAAAAAGCCACCAGGCTAAAAAGAAAAAGAGACTAAAGGCCCAAACATGGCCAACAAGAGTACAACGTACAGAGAAAAGGTGCCACGCACCGACAACTAACAAAAATCCTAAAACAAAAGAAAGCTCAGCAAAGGTCACCGGTGTCCATAAAACTCCTCTCGGGCAATCATGGACTCAGACTCAGCGTCAGCAAAACATCACGTACTCTGCAACGGTCTCCGGCTCAGGGTCTAACATGTGACACCCAAAAGAGCAAGGGGCACATGTCAGCAAGTCTACAAGAGACTTGTGCAAGGAAACTGAAAGTAGGCACAAGTAAAGCAACCTAGCAGTTCTAGCATGATGCAATGACATGTCAGTTAAAGTTATGAGTGCAACAGGTAAGGTAAGGTAAAGTAAAGTACGAGCATGGCATTTAAACATGTCACGCCCCGCTTCCCAAAATGAACGGAAGCGAAACGTGACGAGGCCCGCTTAGGCCAAAGCTTAGAGGCTCGGACACAATAAGCGTCTGTAGAGGTACCATTTTAAAAGATTTTTCAGGTTCTTGCATTTTTATAGTTCGAAACAACAAAAGTACAGAAAAGAAATTTGCATTCATTAAATTAGAGATATGATATCCAACAGTACAAAGTCTAAAAAGAAGCCTAAGCGTGGCAACAAACTATCTAAAAGAAAACTGAAAGTAGAAACCTCTAAAAGTGGCGACTAAAAGACCTCAAGGTCTGGTCATTGTCAGGTACATACTCTGATGACGACGTCCTCGGCTCCACGTACTCCAGCGAGTCTGCCTCGTCCACGATCTCAGGCTGAACACCTGACGTACAGCACCCAAGAAAAAGGAACTGTACGTCAGGTAAAGTCTACAAGAAGGGTTAGACTTTACTGCAAGTGCACCGAACTTTAAACAACGGTTTACTGGTTGATTAGCATGCTGAGGTTCTTTTACACAACAGTTTACTGGTTGATTAGCATGCTGTGGTTATAACAGAGTAACACGACATGAAGTAACGCAGCAGGTAAGTAAAAACGGGACAAGTAGTAGTCGTAGCGTGTGCTACCAACTACGGGACTAGCCTACAGGTGTCAAGACAAGACGTGACGTGACGGAAGCAAGGCAGGACAAGACAAGTGAGACACGAAAGGGTTCACGCCTTACGGTTCGAGGGGGATCAGACCCTCTTGCCGTGCGCACGCTCAACCCAACCCCAAACCCCAAGACAAGACAAGACAAGACACCAGTACAAGGGATCACTCGCTCTAGCTTGGCGAGTGCCCTATTGCCCACAGGCTGAGAATCCGTACAAGGGATCACTCTCTCTAGCTTGGAGAGTGCCCTATTGCCCTCGGGCTGTGTAACAGTACAAGGGATCACTCTCTCAACTTGGAGAGTGCCCTATTGCCCGCAGGCTGTGAATCAGTACAAGGGATCACTCGGCGAGTGCCCTATTGCCCAGCGGGCTGTGCAAGACGGGACGGGACGTGACATGACAGGAAGGGTTATTCTAGGGTGTCCACACACACGCACACACATGATAGCCCTACAGCATTAAAAAGTTGTTGTTGTCAGGCTCAGACTTCGTCGTCAAGTCTGAGCCGTCAGGAGTCGTCCCGGACGCTATCATTTCACGTCCGGTTCTATACATTCATAGTCTAACAGTTCTAGCAACCTAAGACCAAAGCACGGTCAAAAGAGCAAGTGGGTACACTTGCCTGAAACGGCGAGTGCGTCGTCCTCTCGAAGCGTCTTGTCCAAGCGTCTCGTCCAAGCGTCTCGTCTGCAGAAGTCCGTCTGAAATATCGCCACGGCGACGATGTCAGGTCTCAAATTCATCAAGTCCTATTAGGTTTCGTTTCTAGGTTTTCGGGACTATCCTATTTGTGAAAAGTCACTTTTTGATGTTCAGCCTAATCGACGATCTATCCTATGTGCACAGTCAACAAAGTCCGTTCGTCGATTTTCTATATTCAAACAACATTTTACAGGAGCTGGAAAGTAAATTTAGTTCAAGTTGTCGGTTTTTAGTTTAGGGTTCAGTCAGCTATTGTGGGGGTTTCTACGAGTTTCGGGGAACCAACCTGAACCGGAGTTTGCTGTAGATTGGATGTCGGGTCTGATCGGAGAACTCCTCAGCTTCAGATCTGGTCCTCGCACGATTCTCCAAAAGTCCGAACTTGCGACGAAGGCCTACGACGTGTCGCAACGTCGTAGACGGCAAATCCGCGAAGTGGCACGTCCAAGTGGGGCCCACAGCAGTGCTAGGGGTCCAAGGGGCCCACAACACCTCAGGAGCACTTGGGGGTCCCACCACAGAAGTTGGTGTGGGAGAAACCCACTTGCGACGAAGTTCTGTCGGTCGTTCTCCTTCGGTGCGAGGGTTTCTCTCGGTCAGACCGAGAGAAGCTCTCGGTCGTGCACTGGCGATGCGGGGGGGCTCGGTTGCAGCGGCGGTGCGAGGGATTTTGTCGGTCAGACCGACAGATCCCGTCGGTCGTGCGAGCTGCGGGGGAGAGCTCCGGTCGTGCACGTTACGATCGTCGCAACGTTGCGACGAAGCTTTGGAAGAGGAAACGGCGGCTAGGGTTTTGAGCAATGACGA